>CM066235.1:4806089-5406089 GCA_033675125.1 Athetis lepigone | reverse complement strand
CCTAACACGCATGTCATTCGTACATAATACAAACAGAGCCACTTTCATTAAGGCCTACGCAGACTGGGACGGCATGGCAAGGGATAAGGCTAAATGAAGACCTGACTGATAATTTAATTTGATCAGAGTTTGTTGATAATTTAAAACGCACACACGGTGGTAGAATAACATCGTATAGTCTCATCTGAAACGCTAGACGTGCAGTGAAGTGAACGGTCGATTTAAACTGTGATGCCGTGACCCCAGGAGCTGCTGGAGGAGGTGGAGCAGGACGAGCAGGCGTGCGAGGCGGCGGCGCGCACGCTGTCGGGCGGGCGCCGGCGGCGCGGGCGCGGGCGGCGCGCGCAGCCGCACACCAACTAGCGGCAGGACCTGGTGGCGGCCCAGGCGGCCGAGCCCGCGCCGCGCCGCCCGCGCCCGCCGCCCAGCACCGTGGCCGCGCGCGCCATCCACGGCGGCAGCCTGCCCTCGGGCGTCGACACCTGTGAGTCTGTCACTACACTCATCCAGTGCCGGTTGCTGTCTTAGAACACTACTTCTCCATTTTCAAGCAGATTTAGATTCAATTTCAACTCTATGTGATAACCAAATTGAATTGTAATAACTTCATGCACAGCGTCTTTACTGAGCGAGGAGCCGACCCGAGGCGCCGGGTACCTGGCGACGGTGCGCTGCGTCAACCCGCCGCCACTGGCCGAGCGACGCGTCTCTGCCAGCGATGCCAACGCCCCCGCCGAAATGGAATTACTTAACAGGTACGAGTAGTGGGTATGCCCAGAGATGAGCTTAGGGCAAAACAACTACTAAGATCATGACATTATTCGAAAAATACATTCTCAACTCCAAATAGTACGTGGAATCAATAACGGCAATCCCACTGGAATATTTTTTTTAACCACGTTAAAATTCACACAAAGTGAAGCTTATTCCGGCAATTGTGACCTCCCACATGAAACTTGTCCACAGAAGAAGTAAGCCGATGTTCCCGATGACGTACACGGCGCGCGCGACGCTGGAGATCGGCAGCGGCAGCGTGAGCTCGGGCCGCGCGGTCACCACCACCACGCCGTCCAACCAGGTGCGTAGTCCGCCCGCCCGCCCACAGCTCCGCGCGCCACTCCGCAGCCAAGCCAGGCTTATGGACGCTCTGCGCCCCAAGAGCCCACTCGATGCAGGTGGTGGTATGAATGACCAGCTAAAACTAGAAGGTACAAGTATCGACTGCCTCAACTCCGACAAGAGAACACCGCGCGGCCCGATTCAACCCATCCCACGTGTGGACACTAAAGAAGACCAAAGACGCTTCCCATCATCCGAAAATTCTCTCAAAAGTTCCACTGGAAAAACTAGAAAGGAATATCACACGGACGATTCCCAGCTGTGGGCTGACAGTGTAGACAATTGGTATGAGGGTCTATCTAGTTATGTCGACCCTCTTTATAATACAAATTTTATTAAAGTAAAGGGACGAAATAGTCGCTTTGAAGTGTCGGCTATCCAAGCAGGTGCCAAAAACACTGAAGGTACAAAATATACGGAAAGTAATTTTATTTTATCGTGTGAAACTAGTAGGGACAATTTTTCTGATGCTTTAAGTCATAAAAACGATTTAGATATTAACAGTAATTTACCAGAAAAAAATAGAATTAAAGAATCTCAAAGTTTTAGTGATTATGGTGAAGGAGCACAGAGGGTTGTGAAAAGCTATGAGTATGATAAAGAATGTGATATTAAACTAAGAAGAAAATATAGGAAACAAGTAGGTGAACATTTATTAGTGCCGACGTTATCAGAAATAAACCCAAGGAACGTTAGACGTATGACCATAGGTCAACTTCACCCACATATCCCACATTCTAGCCATATTATAGACACAGCTCATGAAAATCAGCCCAAGTCAACTAGTCCACCAAAAGAGGATACTGCTAGCACAATGTGCTTAAAAGAAAAGGATGATACAAATTCAATCTCAATTGATATAAAAAGTAAATTAACCGATGATACACAAGATGCATATTCGACGAAGTCGAACCAATTATTGGTTTCACCTAGGAAATGCTACATTTCATCAGATGAAGGAGATAATATGGCTCACGTCACTAATCCATTCGATGATTTTGATAATGAAAAGTCGGAAGGTTATGAAGTAGAGTTGACTGATTTCTCGCCCAGCCATTTACAAAAAAATAACATGGAGGGCTCGTTTACTGAATATATGTCAAACCAACAAAGACTACTGGAGTCCATAGAGACAAACGAAGAACGTAATATTATAAAAACGACAGGGGAACACGTAGAAGAACTTGACTTTGTGACTACAGCTGGAGATCGCGTGGAGGATGTGTGTCCGTTTGAAAGAACTTTGAATGTGCCGCCGCGTATAACAGATCACTGTTTCAATGATGTACAGTATTCAACGGTGCAAGAGTGTACAGAGATGGCTTGCGTAGTGAAAAAAAATACCAGCAACTCTAACGAACCCGAGGAGGACTATCCCACAAACAGTGATTGTATTACTTTAACCCAGCTTCCTAACAATGCTTATATTATTTTAACATTACCTAAGCCTTTAGTTTTGCCATCTAATAGTAATGTTAACACTCCCATTCAGTTGCTCGAAAACGAAAATAATACTGAAAACGAACCTCTTGTCTCCAAAAGCAATAATAAATCGAACCTTGTAAAGAAGAAAAGACAAAAGGTGCCCCCAGAACACCCCGGCAGTAGCGACAGGAAGAAAAGTGCGCTCGATAACAATATGCTCAGAGTACTACTGTTTGAAAGCCTTTTTAAAAACAATGCTAGTGAAAACTTATTGCACAATTCCGGGGTGTCAGCTATCGCCAATGATGAGGTAGGATTCCCACTATAGTTGCATAATTATGTTTTTTACTGAACAGTGACATTTGGGATTTCCATTAATATATGTTTGTTTCCGCAGGTCGATTCTGCTATATCGTTTAGTTGCATCACAACACCGGAGGTTGTGTCCAGTTGCAACACGACGTCGTCCACGGCGCAGTCCGCGGTCGCCGTGGATCCTAAGGTGACGCTCCCTCACTGCACCGCTCAGCATCTCGTGCGGCGCGCCAGCTCTTCTCTAAAGTGTTCCGTGTGTCCCCAGCCGCGCAGCGTCATCTCCAGCAGCTTCAACGGCCTGCCGCTGTCGCGACCTAACTACGGCTCCACCGCCACCTCCGCTTCGGACGACTACAAGGTTACTAACATATTATACTTATTAAACTTGCTTCAAGTATTTAAACTAGCTGTTCTGCCACTGTCTATACAGAAAGTCAGAGCTGCATCAGTATGATCAATTTAAAAAAATAATAGGTTAATTTTTTTGTTACAGAAGTCATTAGACGAAAACGGCAACTCAGTACAAGGATTCAGTTCACCTCTTTCGGGATCTAGTCAACACAAAAAACCTCGGAGGAAAAAGTCTTCAAAGAATGAAACCGTGATCGACTGCCAACAAATAGACGGCTACCAAGGAGATAAGGACGTCAACGAGTTGCTTCGGTTTATCGAATCGAACGCGGACAACGGGCGCGGCCCCAAACTGGGGCGCGTCAAGCACAAGGACGACTCCGACGACAAGAGCGGAAAGAAGCGATCCACCGAGAGACGCAAGGACAAGGAGAACAAGATCAAACGAGCCACCTCCTTGGAGGAGCTGTCCCGCACCAAGATCGAGGACCTCACCGACGTGGCGGAGTCGCCTCTGCGCGCAGACAAGAAGGAGCGCCGCGACGCGCCCGCCAAGGCCGAGCGGCGCTCCTGGGGCGACGACGCGCTCTACAGCGACCCGCCCGACTCGGCCGCCGCCGAGCTCACCGACTTCCAGACCGTCACCAAGAAGCGCAAGCCGCGCCGCCGCGCCGACGAGCCGCCGCGCCGCGCCCGCGCGCCCTCCCCGCGCCCGCGCCGCGAGTCCGCGCCGCCCTCCGACCGCAGCAACGACTCCAACGACGACATGGACTCCGTGCACTCGCTGCCCGCCGCGCCCGCGCCGCCGCCGCCGCCGCCGCAGGCCTCCTACGCCGACATCGCGCGCACGCGCCACAACATCCCCGACCTCATCGAGTCCTGCAACTTCTACGCGGAGGGCGAGGGCGGGCCCGCGGCCGCGCCGCCCGACGCCGACGGCTACCCGGCGCTGGAGCGCGCGGCCGCGGCGCGCCGCCTCGGCAAGCAGGCGCCGCGCGCGCGCAAGGACCGCGCGCCGCCCGCGCCGCCCGCGCCCGGCTGCGCGGTGGCGCCCGACGTCGGGGCCGACCGCCGCCCGCCCGTCATCCTGCTGGACTCGGCCGCGCGCCCGCGCGACATGGACGGCGTCACGTTCGGCTTCGACATCAACGAGCAGCTGCTGAGCGGCGCGGCGCGGCGGCCGCGCTGCGACCTGCTGCGCGACGCGCCCGAGCCGGGCGTGGCGGGCGGCGAGGCGGGCGGGCCGGGCGGCGAGGCGGGCGAGCCGGGCAGCGAGGCAGGCGGGCCGGGTGGCGAGGCGGGCCGGCCGGGCGGCGAGGCAGGCGGGCCGGGCGGCGTGGCCGTGCGCGCCGGCTGCGCCGCGCTGCGCTACGTGCCGCCGCTGGCGCCGCCCGACTCGCTGCAGCTGCTGCAGATCGTGGACTACGTGGGCGCGGGTGAGTGTGCGCGCACCGAGCGCTGCGCGGCGCGGGCCGGCACTGACGCGTGTGTTCTGTTTCAGCGTGGGAGGACGCGGTGCGCGGCGGCGGCGGCAAGGTGCGCTACTTCAGCGAGTAGCGCGCGGCTTGCGTGCGGCCGCGCGGTGCGGCGCGCCGTGACGCAGTGACGCTCACAGGTCGGCCGGCGCCGAGCCGACTCCGCGGGTGTTCAATCTACACGTTACTATTGCTACATTAGAAACAAACGATGTTGAATCTTTCCGCGGTGCCCTTCGAGACAAACGTCGATGAGTTGTGAGTGAGGTGACAATGCTAGGGTTGTTGAATCCTCGATGGGCGAGTGAGGTGTCAGTGAGACGTGGCGAGACTCGTTGAGTGATGCGATGACGGCGAGTGTCGAAGTGCCGGCAGTGCGCGCGACAGATGCGCGCGTCGCTCGGTCGTTCTGCGTCGCGCGTCGATGCGACTGACCGGTATATCGTTCATACTATCAAATATGTGAAGTGATTACACACTTTTAACTAGTGTTCTCGCTGTGATTGATATACATTTAATTTTGCTTAAAAGTATGAAATGTGGCAATAAGCATTTAACGATTCAATTTGCACTTTAAATTTTTTTTTGTTAAATTAATTTAGAGGGATGATGTAATTTTAGTTAGTGGTCTGGCGCATGGACGGTTTTGTGTGAGTACTGTTGTGAATGTAACAACGTCGTTATTTTTGTGTGAGTTAAAGTTACTATTGGTCTAACATTTACAGATGTTACTAAACAGTATGTCTACCCTATTTGCAATCGCTGTAATTTAACACCAGGTCTTGCTTAACCATCGTATTTTAAGTGTACTAGTTACAAGTCTTACTAAACCTTTAAAACGTCGAAAGTATAAAGGCACGAGCGGGCCTTTTACGCTAAGCACAAATTCACCGTATATTCCCCATAAAAAAAAATAGGTGACAACGGAAGCTTATTTTTTTAATGATAAGTGATTGTATAAACACCAATGTAATGATATATTAACATTTGTGTATTGTGTTGCTGGCGTACAAGCATGTGCTGGCTTGTCACGTATATACGGCAATGGCGTTCAAAAGGTGATGCGGAGACTTGACTAGTAGTGTGTAAGACGCGATGCTGGGCGGTGTAGCGCCGCTCTCAGATCGTGTTGCGGCGCCAGACGAACATTACTCATGTTTTGGTTCCAGTTAAAGAGGCATGTATTATTTTGTTTCTGTTGATTTTATTATGCTTTTGTTATGCTGTAATCACAAATAATTGGTAGATTTTTCTAACTAGCCACTCAAGTCTATTTTGTTATATATTTTTAAGTTTTACCATTAGATACTACCTACTGTAAATAAAATAAAGATCTTATAAGGAGTAACTGGCCATACTAGGGGCGGCGCGACCACGCTTGGACATGATCTTGCTGTTATGTGGCTTTACATTGAACTCGTCGACTTTAACAAGTTCATTTAGAGATCCAGGGCCGTCTTAAGCCTATTCTGCGCCGGGGTGCAGGACCCAGCCTGCGCCCTCATTTTTTTTTATATAATTTAAATCATCATCTCCCTAGCCTTTTCCCAACTATCTTTTTTTTTTTTTTTTTTTTTTTTTTTTTTTTTTTTTTTTTTTTTTTTTTTGGTGAGTGGGAAATCATCCAATGACTGCTCCCGTCCTGGGTGCGGCGGGAGGGTGTGTCAGACTCTTACTGACTAAAACCCACTCATGTTCCTTCGATTGCCTTTTATGTTCCAGGGTCACGGTAACTGTTATAAACATAACATTCCGCAACCCTTCCCAACTATCTTGGGGTCGGCTTTCTGCCTAACCGGATTCAGCTGGATATCAGTGTTGTACGTGAAGCGACTGCCTATCAAACCTCCATAAGCCAGCCAGTTACTGGGCGACACGAATACCTCTAGGTTAGACTGGTCAACTTTCTGGCTCCATAACGACTGTCAAAGTTCTAGGAATGACAACCGGGACCAACGGCTTTACGTGCTTTCCGAGGCACGAGATGTCAGTGATGTCCAAGATAAACTTTAGAAAGTACATATGAATTGAAAAAGTCACATTGGTACTTGCCCGGATTCGAACCCGCAACGGGCAACCTCTTTCACGAGAGGCGGGCGCCTTATCCACTGGGCCATCACGACATCCTGGACATAATTTAAGTGATCAAACAATATTTTTGCCTTTCAAATTGGATTAATAATAATTAAATATTGCTAGGTTAGGTTAGTTCTCTGCTTGTGGCAGCTCACACAGGGAGGCAGAGTTGCTAGCGACGACTGCGGTCCCGCAGGTTGTGAGCCGCATACGGCGTCTGGGCCTAAAGGTGGCTCTCAACAAGTCGGAGGTCATGGATTTTCATGCCCCCCGGCGTACGCCGCCTCCTGGTTCTCACATCGTGGTCGGCGGAGCCCGTATCACTGTCGAGTCTACCATGAAGTATCTAGGATTGGTGGTCGACAGCTGCTGGGATTTCGGCCTCCACATTCGCTGGGCTGGCGCCTAAGCTGTTGGGCGCGGCCGGAGCGCTGACAACACTGCTTCCCAATCTGGGGGGCCCGCACCGCCTGTGTAGGCGGTTGTTCGTGGGGATCGTGTGATCAATGGCTCTGTATTGGGCCCCGATCTGGGCGGCTGACCTGATGGCCAGCACCATTACTGTTCTGCGGAGGCCGCAGGGGGTGATGGCCTTCAGAGTTATTAGGGGATATCGCACGATCCCCTACGAGGCGGATTGTGCACTGGCCTGATCCCCGCCATGGGGCCTGGATGCTAAGGTGCTCGCGTCACTGTACCGGTGGCGCGAGGGGGCGCGAAGCCGAGGAGACCGACCGATGCAACGGGAGATAGAGCTGCGTCGGTCGCAGCTTCGCGAGGTCCTGGTGGCGGAATGGCGGGACAGGGCTTTCACGCCCTACCGCCGGCCTCATCACCATCGAAGCGATCCAACCAGTGCTGCAGTCCTGGGACGCAGTGGTCTCCTTTTGCGAAAATGTTATCGCGCAGAAGTAAGCTGTGGAAAGAGAGATTTCTACTTCTCTCACAACCCGCAGCAGGCGCACCGGGCGTCGGAGGAGGGCGTACGCTGGGGGCATTAAATGCAGTGACATTATTATTAAAAAGCAACAAACCTCGAGAGTGCACACAACGCTACTGAATGGCTTTTTCATGAAATAGGCAATCAATCGCGTTATATGAGCGCTCTTTGAGGGCTGTTTTGATGATTCTAATGATTATAATTCTGTAACTAATGGCCTATTACAGTCGCAAATCATTCTATATCAACATACACTAAGGGCCGTATTAATAGACGTCACTCAACTCCGAGACGCTCTCAAGTCTCTTGCTGTCGCTGTCATTCTAAAGGGAAAAAATAAGGACAGCAATAAACTTGAGAGCGTCTCAGAATTGAGTGACGTCTATTAATACGGCCCTTAGACGGGCCCTAGACACTGAGCTGCAAATTGCAAAATACGTAAGATAATTTGAAATTCAGGCTACCTTTAACATCCACGTTAAGTGCGAGCGCCCGGACGGCTATTTCAAGTAAATAACAAACGCCGAAAGTATAATAAAAAAAAATACTTAATTGTTGATGACTATTTTTTCTTGCTTCCGCAAACATTTGTCGTAAGTAACAAGAACAATAAGTTCAATGAAATATCCAAAAAATCGCCGCTCGTCAGGCGCCCCCGGGCGCTCCGCGCCCGGGTGCACCGCACCCCTTGCACCCCCTGGTAGAGACGGCCCTGTAGAGATCATAATTAAATGTAAGTAATGTTATGTAATGTCACCACTGGCTGTGTGATTTATTTCCTTTTGTTAAGAGTTGGAATGTACATTATTCAGTACATAAAATTTTAATTTGTTTTCATTAGTAAGATCATGGTCAAGGGGAATAGTGTCGGTATGTGAAATTAACATCTTAATAGTTTATACATGAGGATTTATGATTGTACATGCGATAACACAACGCTACTATGCGCTTCTTGTCGGCGTTTTATTTGTGTAATTGTTGTTACACAAACTGCTGTATAACATATTAAAAAGTTCGACCAATCATTCAAATAGTCATTATGGGGTCATTAAAATTCATCGTAGTCGTGATAATTATTTACAGGCACACACTATCATGTCCTATGTTAACTCTGTATTCTTAAAACCAATTTTAAATGGATAAGTGTTACTTTGGGTATTTGAAATTTAAAAAAAAACTCTTCTGTATGAATCGTGCGATAAGTGACGTGATCAGTAGGTAATGAAAATTATGATTTATGTAAATTTGCTCCAAACTAAAAATGAGAATTAAAATTAAAAAACGCAAAATAAAAAAACTACGGAAAACTGCATTTACGTAAATAAAGATTTTGTCAGATCGACGAAACACTTTGTCCATACATTGTTATTTGGGCCCGCTCGCATGATTGCACGCGTAGTAAATAAATAAAATTTATTTGAATTTTTTTAGTGCCACAACATCAGGAAGTTGTCATACATTGTTGATCCAAAAAATAACTTGCGCGGCCTGATCTAGAGTTGTTCCCAATTGCTAGGTCACACATACCGTGAATGAACTATTTCTTAGGGCTAAACAAAATGTAAGTCACGTGTATTTTTAATATTGTTTTCCCATTGTAGCTAGCTACCACCAAGAAAAGGCAGTTACGGGGTTAAATTTATAGTAGTAGTTTAAGGTATCTGTGACCTAATTGCTGGGAATAGTTATAGGTCTGACCGACTTGTCTCTGCCCTTTGTCTAACCTAGTGGCTGAAAGTGGAACTACCGAAACCACTATAAAAGCGACGTTTGTCTGTTTGTTCACCGACAGACGATGAAGGAAACCACTGTAAACGTTTCAACTATATTAAGCAAATTGTATAGTTAATTCGCTTGCTAGCGGGCCTCGGGGCGAGTTCACTCAGACACGTATTTTCCGGCGCAACAACGCGTGCGCTTCGCTTTCGTTTTTCTCCTCGGAGCCTTCAGAATTCATACTTTGTCTCTAATAATACTATGTATGAATAGAGACATGATAATTATATTATTATTATTGATACAAGTTGACCCAAAAATATACGTTATAACTAGCGGCATAAAGTATGTTTTATACCTGCGTAGAAGACTGCAGGACACGCGTTGTAGTGCTGAAAAAAACGCCCTCGTATGATTCCTTATTTCTTCGGATCTTGGATCCAAAATTTATTTGAGGTAAAACTAGTCGACTTGAAAACTAAAAAGAACTATTATTACTACGAAATTTATGCGACTTAGAATAATGTTATTTTTTTTCAAGTATATGTAAATGTATAAGACGTAAGCATTTCTAATTTTATTGAGTTATAAAATTAGTCTTGTATTGGCTTTTTACTTGAACCGTTATTTAAGGGTCCTTGGAAAGCCTTATTGATTACAAGATGAGAGAGAGAGAGAAGAAAACTTATTTAAAATGATTTATGAAAATATTATTATTTGTCAAGCACTCGAAACATTTTATTTGGTTTGTTCTACAAGTTCACAATTCACAAAATAAGGATAATGACTAAATATCGCAAGAAATTTAAACCAAAACTGAAATTACAAAAATAAATAAATTTCACTCCAACTCTAAAGACGCTAAATGCGTTTAATAAGTAATTATTTACTTTTGTCCACGCGTAAACTTTTAAAGGACAGATTAACTTTTTTCGTTTTTATAATAATAGGTTTGAAAAAAGTCATCATCCCGATTAATATAAAAAACACTGTAAATGAAAGCGTGGAACTCTGGTTTAAAATAAGTACTACAGAAATGCTTTTATGTTTTTGTATTCCAGAAAAATCTATTATGCTGATGATGTAGGTTTTAGTAATCGATCGATAATAAGCGATGGCATCAGGTTTCCTAGAACTCTAAAGGTTTTATTTGTGCACAATAGTGGATTACATTTGTTTGGTTTATATTTGTAGCTGCACGGTTGTTTTTATACTTACCGGCACAGTGTGTCGATGATTTATTATATTGTATGGCTTAATAAGACATTCAATCAACATTCATATTTATAAACTGCCTATTATACATCGTAGTTAGTTATACAGTGACGCTAGACCTAGACTTCGTTTAAAAATGTGTATCTAAAATACAAATGTATATTGATCGTTTATAATTGGTTGACTGGTTTCTGTTTAGCTTTTAAATATATCGTCGTGCTGTAGATTTTAATTATAATGGGACATGTCTTATAAATAATTAAAGGGACTAGTTAAATCACTGCAACGAAAATGTACCAAAGAAGGTCCAACACCCACACAATGAAATCACTTGCGTCTTCCACATCGTACTTGCTTTTGAATTCTAGATCCAGATAGGTTTATTTAATAGAAAATGAGACAAACTAGCTAACAAGGCCATCAATCCAACAAGTAGCCACTTTTTTGCACAAATCAAATCTAGAAGTTAACGAGTCGAGATGTAGTTAATTAATATTATTATGTTTGAGCTTAGGGCCCCTTCAAATAAAAAGCTGAGACTCAAGCTGATCTATTTCAAATATAACTAGATAATCCAAAAAAAAACTCATTTTGATTTCTTCATATTAATAAGTAGGTGATCACTTATGTGATTGATGATGAACATGGTTACAAAAACTGTATGAACGGCCACAACATTGTAAATATAGTGTACATTAATTTCATTTTATTTTCAGAGAGATAATGTTTTTTAATATTGTTGAGATTAATATCAATGTACTGAGAGGAAGCTCATATCAAAGGTATAGAAATTATTTATTATTTCTTTCCCTTGTAAAATATGTATATAGATATGCAGAAATCTATCGGATTTTTATCGTTTTAGTCCATCCTAGACGTTGTAGATAAAAGATCTCTAAGTTGGATGTTGTGACTACACACGGAACATACTTGAGACAGTGCGTGGCATGGCCGCACCGCCGACGCGTCTCGCGCGCCCGCTGCGCCAATTCAAACTAAGTACCAATAATACAATGATATATTTATTGCTTCAGATACGGATGCATAGGTTATATTACCTCCTAAAGCTGCCTTTATTTAAGAACGCGTCTCCTCCTCATTAACATCATTGTTGTGATGGTTTGAATCGGAAAGCGGGGCTAGCGCGGCGTGTTAGACGCTCTTTGCCTCTACAAATATTAAAATACAAAGTGATTTCTGATTTACTGCGGGTCTTTTAAGGGGTAAAAGCATAAATATGAATGATTTTGGTTCAACTTAAAATAAGATTAAAAAATCTGCTGTTCCCTATAAATTGCACTACAGAGGCATCAACACGTATGGAACACCAGATATTTTATTATAAGTATTTTGGATTTTATCCCATTCATAAGTGCTTTCACCTTCCGAGAGTTCGGTTGTAAATTGAAAGTTAACCTGTATATTGCAATTACTACGCAGAAAACATAACCATCTAAATATATTAATTTTATCGTATTATATAAAAGCTACTTGAATATTTTTTTACGCAAACTATCTGGAGATCTAAAAATATACATAAGAGAATATAATGAAAGTATGGATGAGCTAAAATTAATTATCTTGAGCTGAAATAAATGTAATTATTTTGTTTAGGTAATGGAGTGATATTGCTTAGAAAAGCTATTTGGCGAAGTGTAAATGTATAAATAAATTAATGCTGAGACATAAGTTTGTACGATAGTGTCATTTTCTGAATGAATATGAATTTGCAACATATTCAGTACACAATTTAATTTCTGATTAGTTTTCTGTACTTTCAGAAAATGAGACAAACGTTCTGTATCATAATATGTACCAATATGAGAAATTTTATTTATCTGCTTTGCATCTAACTGTTTAATAATTATTCTAGGTTTTTACTCTGTTCTTTACTTGAAATCATGAATCTTAATTTAAAGTAACTAAAAGACGACATCCTAAAAAAGATGTTGTAAGGTGCAAAAAAGCGTGTAACCCTTAAGCTGACAGCAATGATGACCCACACCTTTTGTGTCAGCTTCAGCCTTCACGGAGTAGGTACTTCTCCACCTGCTTTACTACTTCAACTACGTGCCTCTACTATAAATACCATTATAAATAAATAAGACTATATTCTTTGAGTCTACATTTTGGATGACTGGTAATAAAATTAGTGTACTGATATTTTTTTCGCGATTTCAGAGTTGGTTCCATAATAAAAAGTTGTTTGTTTTCATCATCATTTATCATCTCCTAGCAGGTTGTGCAAGACCAAAAATACACCTATTTATTACAAGGTTGCAAAAATAACTTTAGTTGTTTATGCAACCCTGTAACGGAATCCTATAGCTTATGAGTGGCAAAAAAAAATGTTTTCTGTTTATTCGGAGTTATTTAGAGATGTCGTCTTTTTTGTTTGCAACAATTAGTTTTTGTCACTGTACCAATGAATATAACGTATTATTTGTTTTGCGCCCCAATGTAAGAAGTCACGAACCTTTGTGTTCGACTAGCCTCTCTTTAAAATAATTACAGAAATGAGAAAAAAATAACATTAATTCCGATAGTATCAGTTGTGGCAAAATCATTTATTTGGTTGATGTTTGCTACAAATGTATGATACTAGAATGTAAAGATTTGCCCACTACTGTATGCTCGATAGTTATGTTTAGCATGGTTATTCAGGCGTGACAATAATATTAATTTTATTCGCAACTTTCTCCTGTAAATTATTACTGATGTTCCTTTTGTAAATGTGAATAGAGTAAAAATTTAGTACCGATTTTAACTGTAAAAGATTTGTTTATATAAACAATATTGTAACCAACTGCAATTTACAGTTATGTACTTTTTCACTGTTTCCGTTTTCTTAATAAAATGTTGAAAATACAAAATCTTTGTCTTGAAAATTTTTATGATTTCCGAGGTAGTGAAACACTCTTAGGGGGTTTAAATCAATACCTGCCCTCTATGGGGTGGAAAGTTTTTGTGGGCCTGGAAGAAACTACTTTAAATCGTTAAGATAGATTATTTTACTCAAAGGAAACATTCCATAAACATTCCTTTTTTTCGGGTGTGGTTAAAAAACCACACCCGGGAATCCAACTTTTACGGGTACTTTTATGACAGCTATTGATAGGACCACTCATAGTTATAAGTATCAAATCTTTCGAACAAACATGATAAATTAAAGTATCAAATCTTTCGAACAAACATGATAAATATTAAAGTATTAAATTTTCGAACATACATGATGAACCAAATTTCATCTTTCTAGCGCTAACGGTCACAGAGATTAAGCGAGGACGGGCAGACAGACAGACAAGACAGACATGGCGAAACTATAGGGTTCCTAGTTAACTACGGAACCCTAAAAATTCTCTCATCGTGGATCGCCCTCTGTCGTGTCACTCTCTCTGGCTTGGCCACCATCAGGGATTTTAATTATGATTCGCTAAATAGTCGAAATTAGTCGCCAAATATCAGAAATAGTCGGAATTAGTCGCCAAATATCAGAAATAGTCGTTCACTAGTTCAAAAGTTATAAGGGTTTATAGGTGGCCGAGCTAGAGAGAGTCTCACCCCAGCTTGCCTGAAGCCTGGCAGAATGCTTGCCCAAGTGCTGATCCGCCCGACAACCCATCTTCCCAGAGACGTTGGGATGAGCAGTTTTGCAGAGTAGTTCAGAGAGTCAATTACTCTGCACAGCTGTTACTTCTGCGGAACGAGCGCGCCTGCTCGCTGTGGGCAGGTGGGAGGCGGGTCTTTGGCTTCAGGCACTACCGTCGTCGAAAATTGGCACTTTGTTCGACGACACGACTTTCCGCCTCGCTGCTTCACTTCGTTTACGGGCTGCCTGTTGTTCTCCGCATCGTTGTCACTGTGGGGAAGCTGTCAACGGCCTCGGACACCATGGCCTCGCTTTCCTTTGGTGGGTGCACATTATAAAATCACTATATATATACGTTTTGAAAGAAACATTTCACCATATGACATCATAGATACCTACTGTCTAGAAACTATTTAAGTATTTTGTACCTGCTTGTACTAATGTATGGAGAAATTATATTCTTTAATAACTTTTGAACTAGTGAACGACTATTTCTGATATTTGGCGACTCATTTCGACTATTTAGCGACTATTTTTTTGTAAAAACAGATCTTCACTAGGTTTCGAGATATGCATGTGGCCAAGCTGGGGAGACTCTCTCAAGCTCGGCCACCTATAAACCCTTATAACTTTTGAACTAGTGAACGACTATTCTGATATTTGGCGAATAATTTCGACTATTTAGCGACTATTTTTTTGTAAAAACAGACCTTCACTAGGTGCCCTTGTTTTCGAGATATACATGTGGCCAAGCTGGGGAGATCACTAGTTCGACGATCGAACTAGTGAGAAAAAAAATTCTCACTAGTTCGACGATCGAACTAATGAATCGAACTAGTGAGAATAAATCGACTTTCTAGCTCGGCCACCTATAAACCCTTATAACTTTTGAACTAGTGAACGACTATTTCTGATATTTGGCGACTAATTTCGACTATTTAGCGACTATTTTTTTGTGTTATCAAAATTAAAATCCCTGATGGTGGCCAAGCCAGAGAGAGTCACACCCCTCTGTCGTAACACTGATTATTCAGTAGTCATGAGGACGTTTTTTATCGTGGCAAATAATAATATCAACATTTTCAGTGACATAATATTTTATATTCATAATCAACATGATACAGATGTTTATGGCTTCATATTCAAATATCATTCTATTATAATAAAAATATTAACAAATTATCTTACATCCACTTGAAAATGTACATTTGTAATAGACCTTACAAAATACTCAAGAGCACTACAAGTTGATACCAAGCCACACTCGCGAGCCGCGGCGCAGCGCTCGCGAGGATACACCCTGATATCAACTTGTGTTCATTTTTAACACTTACCAAGATAATGCTCTATTTGCTCCTACATTAAGGCATTAAAAGATAGTTTTTACGACGCGACATTTTCTATTAGGACGTAAAGAGCTTCGTTTAATCCCCGCAAGACATGTCACTTTCTAGATTAGTAGCAATGACGACAATAATTATTGATTAAAATTGAAACCTGTTCATTAGAAGCACCTGATTTTATATAATTTTATATTCACGTCTACTTATTAAATTTCTTGATTCTACAAAAGATATACAACTAAATTAGAAATAATTACCATGCCCCAAGTCGGGATTTAAATAAACTTCCCACTTATTACCATCGGACAGTTTGTAACTGACAACTCGACTGTTATCTCCCGTTTAAAAACATTTCATTAATACAACTCCTGTCTCTTCGGTCGGACTATCAAAGCATTAAGTCGTTTGAATAATGAATCGTGTTAGTCGGAACACTGTGATAAGCCCGTTAGTTTCGATAATGTAAGTGAAATACCTTCGTTGTTAGTCGTAATGTGTGAAGCTTCGACACGTTTGAAACGCACGACCAAAGCGGTGCTCACAAATGTCTAATGCTAACAATAAACTATTAGGCCACGAGTCGCGTGGAAATCGAGATAGCGTCATAAATAAGTATTATGTACAAGTTAACCGTACGATAAACTAATTTTGGAAAATAACAATAAATAATAAAAACAACCACAGTGAATATGGAATGAGTAAAACTTCCAACGCAAAATGTGATGGCATAAACGAAAACGACGTTAGCCTATAGCGACACTGACGACTGAGACTCGACCCGGTGATTCGCTCGCCGGCGGACGGGCCGGCTAGAAAATGTCCGGGCAGTCGGCCCAGTCCTGCTTGCGCTTGCAGTCCCAGTAGCGGTGCGTGTAGAGGTGGCGCAGGTGCGGCTGCGGCATGGCGGCGTGCGCCGACAGCGCCTGGCGCGAGAACCACAGCGGCCGCGCGCCCGGCGCCGCCGCCTCGCCGCGCGCCGCCGCCGCCTCGGCCGCCGCCTCGTGCGAGCGCCGCTTGGCGCGCTGCTTCTCCTCCAGGCGCAGCTTCTCGGCGTTGGCGTCGTCCCACAGCCCCTCCTCCATGAGGCGCTGGTCGGGCCGGCGCCGCGAGTCCGTGGGACTCACGCCCTCCTCGAACTCGTTGAGCTGCGCGGCCAGCAGCGTGAAGTTGTACCACTTGTCGGAGTCGGGCGGCGCGGCCACGCGCTCCCACGCCACGGTGAACTTGCCGGTCTTGCACACGGTGTTGTCGGGCGACGCCGACGTCACGGGCGCCACCTCCACGCGGCTGTCCCAGTGGCCCTGCAGCACGTAGCGCGGCTGCAACACGACACGAGTTAACGTAATGAATCTCGCACGTCTACATTACTACATAGATAACAACAACAACACTGACCACTCCCTGCGGGTCCTTGATGACGCCGGTGACCTTCCGCTGCGTGTCCTTGCTGAAGTAGCTGTAGGGCTGGTACTTGAGGTGCGCCACGTAGCCGACGGCCTGGCCCGCCTCGCCCACGATGTCCATGTCGCCGTGGTTGTCCACCCACAGCTTACCCACTATTATATTGTGCACTGTTGTTGTCACCTGGATAAAAGTATTGTGCATACAAATGTTTTGTCCTCAACTGACACTAATAATGTTTTTTTTTTTCAAAACAAGTTTCCATTGTACTGTTGTTGAACAAGCCACTGATTAATATCATCTTTCTTAAATGGAGATTTTTCTGTTCTCCAAAGCTAACTGAATTTATATTACTCTTCGAATTACTTAGTTTTTACAGTTTATGCTGTAGAGCGTATACGCTCGAAAAACATTTTGGTAGTCGAATAAAAAAAGCTTTTTCATCCCACCTATTCGAAAAAGACGACTTTGTTCACCTTTAAGTACGCCCAAAGTTGGTGTTTTCTATAAGAAACTTTCAGCGGGCAATAATGACGCTCCAAATTCAAAAAGTGCGCCTAAAAGTAACTTTTAATCGCACTTTTTGAATTTGGAGCGTCTTTGCATGTTTTACGCCCTGTTATAAGTGCGCCTAAAATCAGGCGTCCGTCACTCGCTCAAGGCCACGCGTTTTATGCCTACCGCTTTGCGTATCGTCGACGATACAACGAACACCGGGCTGTCGCGCGCCTGCCTGAGTGATCGTGCGTCACGGGTACAGCGCTGACTATCAAAATGCCGAAACCACGTAATTATTGCGTGATTATTGTGCAATTTCTCTGTTTCCCATTTCTCTTGTTTCCCTTTTGATTATTTATTAAAATTCATCACGCAGTTTTGGATTTTTTCGACACTAAAATATAATAATCGGGAATTCAAGGAACGAAAAATATGCATCAGTCATTTTATTAAACTAAAAAATATTTGATCAACAAATAACAAAAATATTGTTTTCTAAAACATTTGTTTTATTACCATTATCATCATACGTATAACCCTAGCGCATTTACTGGACGACACGCACACACTTAAGTCGCGCGGCGGGCAAAAGAATCTCAACTCTCTTTGTGCGTGCTTATGGTACATTTCTCCTCGCTGCAAACAGCTGGTATTATTATTATGATTTTGTAGGCTATTATAGCGTAGGTATTTTAGTTTTTGTATTGGAGTGAAGTATCGGTTACGTAGTAACTATTTATTAATCTGTGCTAAAACTCTTTGAATTTGGAACGTCTTAATGCTCAGCGCCAAATAATCGACGACGGCCAATACCATAGTCACGCCGCGGCTGAATAAAAAAAAATTGGTTGCCTGTAAAGTCGGTATACGGGCGAAAGTTTTACGTGACAACGACTTTGAGTGGTAAAATAATTTTAATGTGAATATTCATTCGTATAGTAGGCTCGCTCTGTCTCTCTCGCTCTTAGGCGGGCTAACTGTGCTCGAGTGGAAGGGACGCGTGCCTTTCACTTTTTATGTCTGTCTCTCTCGCTCTTAGGCGGGCTAACCATGCCCGAGTGGAAGGGACGCGTGCCTCTCACTCGCTCTCATTGTAAGCGCATAACGTGAGCGGAGCGTAACGCAGTTTCCTGAAGTGTCACCCGGCAAACCAATTTATAAGACGTTGTCACGTCAAAAAAACTTAAATAGAAATAAAACGCGCAAACTACAGTCCGAGTTCCCGTAAAAATTTTCACGGATTGTTTTGCAGCAAATTATTAATGTAAAATTAATAATTTTACAATAAAGTATGAAGCGCCTTTAATTTTCTCATAGGGGGTGATGAAAAGTAGAGTGTATCACTCGGGCGCAAAATATATTTTTGGCTCGGGCGACGTACTTTGAATCCCTCGCTACGTTCGGGATTCTATTTAAGAATCCCTCGCAAAGCTCGGGATTCTACCCTAGAATCCCTCACTTCGCTCTGGATTCAAAAAACGCCCTCGCCGTAAAAATATTACTTTGCGCCCTTGTAATACAATCTACTATTGTTGTTTTAAAAGTGTACTTTGTCTCTATTTAAAGTCCTGCAAGAGGCTGCACTCGGCGAGCTACACTACTCAGTACTTACTACTTCAGCTTACCAACATTTAACGCAACCACCAACCAAAAACCTTCTAATTTAGCTAGTGCAGATCAGTAAGAATTGAACGTCGATCATAAGGCTGTGAATGAGCCGTGCGCGCTCCCTGGCCGTACCTTCCTCCACGTGTACTTGTTGCCGGACGAGGGGAACATGGCGGAGGCGCCGCCGAGCGGGATGACCTGCAGGTACTTGCCCCTGAACTTCGTGGTCATGGTGAACTCCTGCCAGCACTGCCAGCCCGCCGCGCCCTCGCAGAACTGCGCCACCATCGGCGGGTGGTGAGACACCTGCCCACAAACAGTTTTCATTTATTTATTTTTGCCAATTTGTATGCTTATACTAATAACAAGTGCTAATGGCTAGTGCTGGAAGGAAGCGGAAGGAAGGCAGGGGGGCAGGGAGTTCTAGGAAGTGATTGATAAGGGTTTGAAGAATACATTGGGTTTTCCTATAATACTACCATAAAAAATGCAATTATATTTTTTTTTATTCTACTGGATACTATATGAATAACACTTGCCAGCAGTCAGCAAGTGTACGAAAAATTTAACTTACTATTGCAAGGGCATACTATTATTTTATGATCTCTACAAATAACCACCGCAAGTACTAAGGTCTATATTTTGTTAAGGCTGTTATTACTATTACTCATTAAAATATTTGTTTGGATACAATTTAAAAAGAAAAAGGTTGAAGGATAAAGTGGGTGCACTAACGATTCAGATCATCCACTTGCCTGCTCGGATATGGAGCGCCAGCCGAGGTCCGCCATGCGGTCGCACTCGAACGTCTCGCCGAGCAGCGGGTTGAACGGCTTGTTCGTTCTGAAACAACGTTACATCAAAATAAATGTTTAGTTTCCTGTCTATTTTAAGGTTCGCTTGAAGCGACAATGGTACTGATTCTCTTGTTTACAAACTAAATTTAAGTATAGTGCATCTTTCTCTTTCCATTTCATTAAAAAATGGACAAAAGATACATAGTAGTTTAGTCCTGTCAAATTAGACAGCGCGTGGAGTACATCGACGTATTTTTATTTATTTATTTATTAATCCACTTTAGTGGCAGTCTATAGAGTATCTTAAATTGAAAAGACCAAACTAATATTTTATCTTCTGTCCTTTCTTAAATGAAAAGAGAAAGGTGCACTGAAATTAAAGGACCATAGGGGATTTTATGTGAGCCCCGTCCCCACCCTTCAACAGTCATGTGATGCGTCTCGATTTATTCACTGGGACCCAGATGGGTCTAAAGTACCTGTGTTAGTTTCAAAATCAATCGGGTTTATTTCAACAAAAATAAACTTTATACCAAAAAACTTTATTTTTAAACTAAAATCATTTTTTTTTCTTCAAAAAAAAAGCATGTTTTCACGTAAACAAATAACGATTGTATACAAAAAAAAACTTGGTTCTCAAACGGAAAAGCTTTGAGTAATATTAACAGTATTTAGTTAATTAATATACATTTTACCTCTAAAAGCATGTCAAACGGTACACTATCAGCTTAAGTTAATCTCTGATTTTTATATTGAGAGTCCATCTATTAAAATACTATTATGCAATATTATGCTATGCAATAAAATCATTATGTCGCTCTAACCCCATACACCATACAATGGATATAATGTGCGCATAACTTCCCACAGTGCGATTGCCTGTAAGGCAAGTGCAGTGCATATGAAACTGTAATAAATAAAATAACTAAGTAACTATAACTGTAACAATATAATTATTATAAAAAGTTCTGTATTCCAGTAACTAGATCTTTCAAATGACACTTGTTACAATTCTCTGGGATGGTAGGTACGTTTTCTTTAATTAAAAACATTATCATGATGCCATATTCTAACCCTTTTTATTGCACACTGAGGAAATGTGTAAGTAAAAGCGAAAAAAATGTATAAAAAACAATATATTATAAAACCTAAACCCCACGTATTTGACATATGTATGTCGCCATAGTAAAAACTTCTCTATTTTAGTAGATCCTTCAATTTCAAATGACACGTGTTTCAAATCTGTTGGTTGGTGGGGATGTTTCTTCCCATGGTCCTTTAGTTTTGTTTGTGAACCAGCGAAACAGCACTATTATTTATGTTTGTACTAAGATTTATAAGTAATATGTATAATAATATGATCCCTGAGTTTGTTCTTCTCAGAAGTAGTTGGCTATGAAATGCGACTCCAACTAATTAAAATTAAAATTGACGCGTAAAACTAATTTAAATATCCTACTTGCATAATAAACAATTTCATTTGGTTACCTGCACGCAGTGGTAGCGTAGGAAGAAACTGTAAATGCGGCGACGTAGGCCAGCTGCTGCGCGGGGTCACTGAACTTGGCGGCCTGGTCCAGCACCGACGAGTACTCGTAGTCCTCCGTCAGGCGCTGCAGCATCGACAGCGGCTCGCTGAAGTTCACCGGGATTGGGATCTTCGATAGCTCCTTACCTGATTAAACATTTTGAGTATGTTTGAAAACATTATAATTTTGCGAAAAAGTCTATATACAGGGTGGAAAGTTTTTATGCGCCCTGGAAGGTGCTTCTTCTTCTACAAACATTTTTTACAGCTTTATAATACCAGTTTAGAAGTGTCAGGAGAACTGCAATGAACTAACCTATACAATTTTTCATAATAGACCAGAGGCTCAGCGGGTAGTTGGGCTTGTCGGGCACGCGCGTCCGCCGCGGGTGTCCGTCGATCAGTGTTGTCTGTGCGTTCGCCACGTGCGGCTGTAAATATTTATTTAAACAACATTACTTGCTATTACTATCATATAATAAAATAAAAATCATTTATTTAGGAACAAAAAACAAGTAGTACTATCATGAAAATAGTTAAACGACGGTGATCAAGAGAAGAGAGATATATTAATTCCGGAAGTAAGGTTTAAACAATTTGACGCGACTGTCATATATCTAATTACAAAAGCTCACATAATAATAATTTGATGCTCGCTTTGTGCACAGGAAAACGGTCAAAGCCGCTTGATGCCCACATGGCTTAATTAGCCTTCCAAGATTTTAATTAAGATTTCAGATATAATTTTTTTATTTTAAGACTTATTAAGTAATGTAAAAGTTTGTTTCAAAATGTAAACCGTTATGAACATCATTATGTGAGCATGAGTAGGGACATAACTTGTAAACATGAGTGGGGACTAACTTTGAAGGATGGCGTTCAGATTTCAATTGAAATAATTGGGGCATATCTTTAATTTTACCTAAAGTATAAAATCTATAGAAAAAATGTAGATCCAATATAAAAGTTAAAGTGTTGATATTTTTAGAAGCTTTCGAGATATGAGCAATAAGACTGAAAAAAAAACTTTAACCCACACTAATCACCTGAAGAGGTCTTGTACAGGGGCTGTTTGAAAAGAACTTTGAAGGATGGCGTTCAGATTTCAATTGAAATAATTGGGGCATATCTTTAATTTTACCTAAAGTATAAAATCTATAGAAAAAATGTAGATCCAATATAAAAGTTAAAGTGTTGATATTTTTAGAAGCTTTCGAGATATGAGCAATAAGACTGAAAAAAAAAACTTTAACCCACACTAATCACCTGAAGAGGTCTTGTACAGGGGCTGTTTGAAAAGTTCATGTACGGCAGCAGCATTGTCAACAAAATGTTATCATTTCACTGCTGGCTGGCTGGTTTTATTGTTAAACGTTTCGGCAGCGCCGTTGGAGCGCGTGCGTTCGGAGATATAATTATGATAATTAGAGTAGTAGTTGCGTTTCAAAGTCGCGCGCTTTTGCAGCGCCGTTCAGAAAACGCGCACTGTTCGCCGGCGCTGCCTGACGCGGGCGGCTCTTGCACTTCTACGGCCAGTGTGCGTTTTAGTGTGACGCCGTTAAGACGTGCTGTTTTTCATATTGTACACGACTGTCTCACAGCAGCGGAACGCGTGGTACTAATCTCGTTTCACAGTGCACAGCTGTTCAAGCGCGCGCTTTTAACAGCGCGCTGCACAGCGGCGCGCCTAGCGGCGTGACAATAAAACCAGCCTAAGAGAAAAATGTTTGTTTATATTCCGATCTGGTTAGTTCTTCAAGTAGACATAAATATGTATACAAAAATTTAATTTCGCATGATTCACTTGCCGAGTTATAGGCTTTTGAGTAATTGACGTTGGAAGACAGTCATATTAAACTAGCTGGCCCTGACAGGTCTTGTCCAATGAGAATTGTCTCTATTTGGCATATACCCGTATCAGAAAAAATGAATTGGCCAAATTGGTCCAGTCGTTCTCGAGTTACAAGCATAGCAACACACTTAGCGATCCAATGTATTTCTACAGACTAACTTACCCGTCTTGATTTAACACAAAAAAAACGTACATTAAGGGACGTTCTGTTATTCCCGAATTAGAAAATGGTGCAGATGACTTTTTTAATTTTTCTCTTCTTAAGACTGATTAAAAACCATTTTAAAAAATGCCGAATGTCGTTCATTAAATCATGTCGTTAATTGTTCCTGACTTTTGGTACATTTTTTATTTATATAGATAGATGCAATGACGCTAAAAAACGGCGAAAAAGTGTTTGTTCTTTGAGACTTGGGGTTTGAATTGAACTTCTGAGCATTAGTTAAAAACAAGAAGAATGCACATGCCCATGAGTTATTGGGAGTCGCAGCAAGCGACGAAGTAGATAGCAACTTATCGCGTAGTATGGAGTGGAGAGGCTTTTACTCAGGAGTAGGACTGAGTGGACTAAGAAAATAAGTATTGTCAACTGTTTACAGCTTTTATCTCGGCAAATAATCATAATTTCACAACCTAACGTTTTTCCATAATCCACTTCATTCAAAATTCGCATCTTTTACCCAGATATTTAAATAAGTACTGTGCAATAACTGCTGAGCAATTTCTTTAAAGCCAGTTATAACTATTTGTCTCCATTACAACTTTCATGTTTGTTTTTACTAAGCATGAAGTTCGTGTAGATAATAAATAATAGACTACACGATCGTTGTACCCGAGCGTCACACAATAATCATATTAGTTGTTTGAGTCACTACATTCATTATCGTAGGTAGATTGGCACTTTCCTCGGCATTGGTATAATATGCCAATTCTTTTTATAAATAGCTTTTCATATTCACGCTTTTGTACATATTAGTACACTTATAAGTACGACATAGTTACAAGCTGCTTTCTCACCTTTGAAATACGATTTGTGACTATTGTTTTGTTAACAGTGTGGGTCCATATGCTTTTTTGAAACATCTAATGCAATGATATTATAAGTAAAAAGGTGTAGATAGGTTACCCAAACGAAATTCTATCTTCAAAAACGGCACACGCACACATACATTACACGTCAAAGTAGGATGACATGATTGAAGTAGTGCGAGTGAAAAAGAAACAAAACGTCAAATGTCAACGCGATACTCAGTATCATGTTTGCCAATTGGCAAACTTTTAATGTGCTACTTTTTAACTGCATATAACCTATCTACACTTTTTTACTTATAACATCATTAAATTGTGTAGTAGAGTATTTAAGGTATTGGTTTTGAGTCACTGAATGTTGTATTTTGAATGCATTTATTTATATTCGTTTCCATGTGTAGCCGTATTTAAAAATAATGCTGATAGTCAGCTTTGTTAGTTTGCTGCTGAGCTGGTTTTCCATCAACATTCTAACAAAAAAAAATGGAGCAAGCAAACTCACCCATACTATGATATCCTCTGTTTTCGGCACGATGGCTTCGCCTTCGGCGGTAGTTTCTGCTTCCGTACCACCCATCACACTTTCTGGTCGCTCTTTGTCTTCCACGAAAGTTACCTTCGTTCAACAAATACAGCTAGATTAGTCAAAAACACAAGGCCTTTTAAGGAATTCGTCTTTTAAACACAAGGCAACAATAAATAAAATGAAAGTTCATTTAATATTCATGTTGCAATGTACTATCGACAAAATTGAATCATGACCCATTTTGACGATAAATCGTTTGAAGCTGTCAAAATAATTAGACTAGACGTGTGACATTTTTAATACATGTTTACGCGATTGTCGACCTAATTGAATTTGAATGTCTGTAGGAAAATAAGCTTATGGTGGGTCATGATTCCATTGGGTTGATTGTACATAATATTTTAAACTGTATAAAATACTAAACTAGTAAATGTAGTGACTCGCGTGTCTGTATTGATGTTTCACAAATTTTATCTGTGAGGTTGGGTCAAAGATGTGAGGATCCAAGTCAGCTGTTGTATATCACATTAGTTATGTACCAGCTGTCCCCCGCGATTCAGGTTATTGCTCCGCCCCATAGGTTGTAGCGTCATGTTACATAGTGTATAACTTTCCTCTATAAATAGGTTAAGGAACACAAAAAGATTTTTTGAATTTAGACCAGAGATTTCAGAGATTACCTACCAAACAAAAAGACAAATTTTACCTGTTTATAATATTAGTGTACATCCATTCTAATATTATAAATGAGAAAGTGAGTCTGTCTGTCTGTATGTTTGTCTTTCTTTCACGGCAAAACGGAGCGACGAACTGACGTGACGTTTTAAGTGGAGAGCTATCTCCACTTAAAAAATCACTTCAATTCGTCGCTCCGTTTGGGAATCTCGCTCCGAAGGGATGGAGAGTAACATATGCTACTTTTTGTCTCTTTCTAACGCGAGCGAAGCCGCGGGCAAAAGCTAGTTAAATAATAATTAATTCAGAAACATTAACTAACGCCTATCCAATTTGGAAACTGTAACCCATATAAATATACGAAACACAATACTTTTTAATTGTTTCTTTATTTACACCATTCAATGGTTTAATAACTGTCTATTTGTTTTATGATATTATTATTGGCAGTAAAACTAAATGTTTCAGCTTACGCATTTGTAACCTAAAAGTGCTACAATCACGCTATTATCCTACGTCGACGTTACGATTTTGCAAATTAATGAGAAAAAGAATAAATAAAACAGTAACTGACCTGTTGAGTCTCAGTGACGGATTCACCCTCAGACTCATCTGAACTTTCGCCGCTTTTTACTTTGCTTTTTCTATTTACCTGTGAATTCACACATAAGATTGTAAAAGATGACCGTAACACACTTCACAAGACAATTGTGAACATTGACAACAACTTACTCTGATGATTTAGAAATGGAGACCAACAGTTTATCAATACAACAATATTAGTTTGAGATATCAGTCCCTAATAGTTACTATAAACAATATAATTAGTACAGAATGCTAATAAAGAGCTTGAACTTTTTGTTTAAGATATAAGTGTGCAAGATAAGATAAGGAAATTCAATTCCTGTTAGTAAACAAATAAAGGTACAAATTTCACTATAAAGTGTGTTTATAGTCAAATTGTAATTACTTTGTAAACTTATTAATATTATCAAGCAAAACAGTTGTTTTTATTCAAGTTGTTGTACTTTGACTTTGCTTCTCACTCTGGGACATTATAGTAATAATAACAAAGTGTGCTGAAGAAAGGACAACATTCAATTATTGCCATTATTGATGAGTCACATCGTGTACTGACTGTGAGGTTACAGTTATGTAGAGGACTTACGGGCACTTTAATTACAAATGATGTTGTGTCATCCATATTTGTGGAGACACCTTCTTCCACCGCATCAAAAAACTCATGGTCCTCATCCTCAGTCTCGTTGCCTTGGCCCGTACCGTTCCCCCCTGCACACAAAACATACAATAAAATAAATTAATGCAAAGATTCTTGGAATGTGAATGCCAAAGAATAAATAATGTAAACAATTGAATAGTTACTATTATTTTATATAATTGAAGGAATGTAATAAACCTTGTACAAGTTAGTGGTAGTACCTAATTAGTTTTTATTATTTTACAACAAAATGCAAAAACTCTAACAAACTCTAACTCTGTCTAATGGTTTCTTAGTTATTAGAAACCATGCCAGTCAAATGGAATTCTTAAATGTACTTACATTATTATTATTATGCAAAATACTAATGGCTTGTTTAAAATAATACTTTAATGTGTTCAGTATGTGTGTTTTACATTTTTTTTAATACAGGTTGTTCTTGAAACCTTTACAGGCCTATCTATTTCATTTTATAATGACTTTTGTGACTATTCTAGCCAATCATTTGATTGATAGTAATTAATAGTATACTTATCTAATGACTTTTTAACAAATTGTTTGATCATATTCTATTAAAGCATGTGTCAGTGAAACAAATAAATACTAATAAAAATGTTACAACAAAATAGATAATAAATTTTACACAATTAGAATTCAATGAAGATACAGAAGATTATTAGTGTTATAATTAAAATAAAATGTAAGTACTATTTATTTACATAAAATGTTCAATATTACTGTGTGAGAATGTATTTCTATACAAACTATACACAACATCAAAAGCAATTAATTAATAGGTACATCACTTTGCTCAGTCCTTGGTGCAAAAATTGTGTTAGTCAAATAATTATAGCACCGTTGTATTAAATGAGTCATTTCATTCTTGCATGAACCATTAAATTTTAACCTACAATGAGAAAAGACTTTTATGCAGTTACCATGCAAAAGCTGACCAAAGTGAGCTGAACTGATTTGTTTATGCTTTGACATAGCTGGTTCTCACTCTCACCACACCTTAAGGAATTTGCAAACATCTAGGCAACCAACAGGTATTAAAAACATGCCTATACCATTACCAAATATTTTGAACAATCCAATTCTGCAGTATTTTACTCCTATGTGTATTGAAGCATACAGAACAATATGTAGTACATCATCTGGCCCATTTTACCAGCAAGGAATTACATATTGTATATTGAGGATTATGATGATGATCATTTCGTCACTAAAATAACCACATGAAATCAACTGGAAAGCTAGCCTTTATATAGCATTCAGTGATCAGTGATGATGTATTTTCCTTAATATTTGGTTTCACTTACCGCCCATAATGTTGTATTGTTACGGAGAAGTCAATTTACCATTGCTAAACCTAACAAGAATAATAAATAACGCAAAGCTGGTCAAACAAGGCCAAGATCACAATAGACTCGAGAATGTTATAAAAATGCAAAATTAACACAATACTGCACTGTCAAATGACAACACTTCAGTCGCAAAATACTTTAAATGAATACACGAATAGAGACCAACCAATTACAAACAGTAATACGTTGAACTGAAAAACAACAACCTTGAAATTCACTAAAAAAATCTGTCTACAATAGTATGGCAAAATTATATTATATGGTTTCGCTTTACACTTTACGTACCAAGGTAGCTTTATTTTTGTATATACATATTGATTTAGTGTCACACACACTTAGATTAATTTCGAATATTTGTGAATTAAATAATTAATAAGTATTTTTTTTAACTCGAAACGCAAATTTATTTTCGATTTTTCATCTGTCACGAACGACACGTTCCGTTTCACATACGCTTCGTGTCGCTGTCGAGTGGTCCAATTCAATTTCCAGTTCCACCCATAGAGCTTAATTTTGTCTATATTGCTCATTGAAAACATGTACCATTCATTCATTTTCATTCATACTATCCCATAAACAAAACATTTTTCTGTTGGCAATCGTTCGGAATCGTTCTGAAACTGGTTCATACAGACACACTTTCCCATTTATAATCCTTACTAATATTATAAAATTTATAATATTAGTAAGGATTAATGCGAAAGTAACTCTGTCTGTCTGTCTCTTCTTCACGCCTAAACTACTGAACCGATTTTTATGAAATTTCGTACAGATATTGTCTGGGACCCGAGAAAGGACACAGGATTTCATCCCGGAAATCCCCCGGGAACGGGAATTATTACTCCACACGGACGAAGTCGCGGGCAAAAGCTAGTATTATTATAAATGGGAAAGTGTGTCTGTCTGTCTGTTTGTCTTTCTTTCACGGCAAAACGGAGCGACGAATTGACGTAATTTTTTAAGTGGAGATAGTTGAAGGGATGGAGAGTAACATAGGCTACTTTTTGTCTCTTTTCTCTAACGCGAGCGAAGCCGCGGGCAGAAGCTAGTATTTAATAATCATAAAGTTTGCATAAGTATTATAATTACCGCCACTATTTGACGATGCGGCATTTACGTGATATTCTTTACCACGGATTTATTTATTTACAAATAGTAAGAAAAAGAATTCACCCGTTTTTGAATGTATATGTTATGGACCAAGTGATAAATTGAGCAGTATACATAATGCCCGGTCATTATGAAAAATGCCCAATATGAGAGTGCAATTTGATAATAATTATTCAAATAATCAAATTGACCGGGCACTATACATATTGCCCATCACCTTTTGGGCAGAGTAATATACTTAATTACTATTTTTTTATTGTTAATGTCATTTAACTTTTATTAAAATAAACTAAATATTAAACCACTTCAATAATCAGACTCATTATTTGTATTAATTAGCATCGTCTCTTAATAAAAGTCAAATGAAAATACTTATAAGTAAAATAGAACATCAAAATTGAAAACAATTGTCATACAATATGTAGCAAGTAATAACAGGTTTATTTATTAGAGCAATTGCCACTGTGATGGCATTTTGAGGTACACAACTTTTTTGCTTTGCCACAACTACATTTATCAGTCTTGCAATCACCTTTACAACTACATCTACGATAACCTTGCCCTCCGCATTTAAAGGACATTCTACAACACTCTCTCAGCGAAATCTCTGTCTCTGGAACATCTTCAGGCGACATAAATCTTTCCTTGCAGACAGTAAATTGGTTTCTTGAATATAGTTGATTTAAAACACCTTGTTTTGTTCCCAGTTTATAAAGGTTATTGGCTGTTAATGCAATAGTTCTGTAGCAAGCATATTTCTTCCAACGCTACGAGCGCGATCAACATCGGGAACTCGAACTCTTACAGTGTCACCAATTGCAGCCATGGGATATTTAGCGCTTGATACATCCAACATTTTATTTGCTTGTTTCTGCAAATTTCTAACAGCTAGTTTCCTAACTGCCATAACATTTTCTTTTTTGCGCTCTAGGTTTTCGTTTTCGTTTGTTGTTATTGGGTTTGAATCTGTATCTGAAGTTTTTTCAGACTCCTCATATAAGGTAGACTCCACTTGGTCAGTTTCGATGGGCTTGAGTTAATTTTCGGCGGACTCTACTTGAAATATAGCTTTATTATCAAATTGCCCAACTATCATGTAGCAATATAATAATGACCGTGCAATGTGATAAATAATGAAGTTAAGATAGTAATTAATCACTTAGCCCGATAAAGCTAGACATTATTCATAATGCTCGTGCATTATAAATAATGCCCGCATTTATCACCTGGTCCATAACATATACATATCGAATTAATCTATACTAATATTATAAAGAGGAAAACTGTGTGTATGTTTGTTTGATTGTAATGAATAGGCTCAAAAACTTCATAATGTAGCTTTGAGCCCTGAGTAACATAGGCTATATAATATCACGCTATGTCCCACGGGAGCGAGGCAGTAACCAAAAACCCAACGTAACGCGGGTGAAACCGCGAGGAACAGCTAGTAATTTATAAATAAATTAGTAAAACTTAAGTAAAAGTCACTTATTAGATCATAGTTAACTAAAACAGGACTGGATCAACTGCCAAACCTTTATAGTCTTTCCAAATATTTCAGCAAATACAGATGAACTTGGTGTTGTGAACAACTTCTGTTGTGTCAAATGTCATACTTTGTTATGGTTCACATCAACTGCTCTGAATTCAGAAGACCTACTAGTCCGGAATGATAGGTTGAATAGCTTGGCCTCTAGGATCAGGATCAAAGCTTCCTAGGTAGTTTACCTTCTAAAATAAATCCTAATAAGTGTTTCTAATTTCAGAGTTCAAGATATTTTTTTATGAAACCTACCTGGTTGTGTGGTGCCGCGCGCGGTCACTGTCTTTTCCAAGTTATCGTGTTGTCTTGCCAGTTGTTCCACCACCTCTTGCAGTCTCATCTTCTGTTCACGCTCATGCTGGAGCGCGCGATTCATACGAGAACTTGATGCCGCCGCCGCACTCATGAACTCTGAACAGGCCTGATGATATGGGCATTTTTTAAACAGTCCTTTATACAAACTGATACTAATTACTAATGACCCTGATGCTGATCTGTCCTTTTTACACGTGTAAGATACCTACTGTGCATAGATACCTTTTTTTGGTGAGTGGGAAATCATCAAAATGACTTTTCCCGTACGGAGCGGGGCGGGAGGGTGTGTCAGACTTTTACTGACTAAAACCCACACATGTTTCTTCGTTTGCCTATATGTTCTGGGACCACGGTAACTATTATAACTATTCCACAACTCAGGCATTGGCCCTATTGGGCCCCTTCTCGAGCTGTCTGCTCTTTGAGGCGCGCGTGGAACACTAACGCGCCGTCGACGCGGGCCTGGTCCTAGCCGGGCGGTGAGCTACCCATCACTCGCCGTCCGCAGAACCGTGCCTACGGTGGCCGGTAGTCGTCTTGCGACTCTCGACGTCTACGCCCGTCGCGCGCGCCGCCGCTTCCTTCACCAGCACAACTGCTTCGCAGAAGGAGGCGACGGCCTCCCATTCAGTCTCGCCCCGGAGCATGGCCTGAACCAGCGCCGGGCACGTGAGTTCATCGCCACAGATCGCCTCTGCGAGGACACGGCGATGGCTCGCTCAAGCGGTTCACGCCTCCACCGTGTGCTCGACCGTGTCCTTCAGGCGACTGTTGCTGCAGTGGCGACACCCAGGCGTCGCTTCCGACAGAACCTCCCAAACCGACCGTGTCCAGTGAGGACCTGTGTGAAGCGATACGTGAGAGCGCCGAGGCCGAGGGGTCTTACCGCCGCTATTATGCCGTGCCCAGCCCTAGGTTGCGACAGTCGGTGTTTCCATTCCGCCATGTGCACAGACACCATCAAGGGCTTAATCACTTGTTCTGTCAGCAATAGAGCTAGCAAGTCTCAAGACTTGGCTTTTGTTAGTGTGTCAGTGCACCATCTCATAGTTACTATCCGTGCGAGATAACATGGCACCTGGCTCGAATGAATGACATTTAAAGTAATAAGTGCAAAAAAGGAGATGTTCGATTTTGTGCTAACACCACGACAGTTGACAGTTATACGCTAACACTAATTAAAAAATAATAAAAAATGGGAGACTCGTATAAATATTAACAAAGATAAAAGTAAAGAATTACGCTTAATTTTTTTTTGGTTTGTTTTTACAATCTACTAACGTATACGTTACGTAACGTTTTACGTTTTTTTAACTAGCTACTTAGAAACAAAGTTATTAAAAAAAAATATGTGCACGTCTGAAAATCTGTTTCTGCACATCCGCTATTTTAGTTAAATTTGTGCCGTATATTGAAATAGTGATGCTAACGCTACTCGCAAGACGAGAGCGGGGCACCGCGCGGGGTCGCGAGGAGAGGATTGTTTTCGAGCCAGGTGCCATGTTAGCTCGCACGGGTAGTAGTACCTTATTTTGAAAAGTGCGCGAAAAGTGACCTTATGTCAAAAGCGCGATTATACAAATTGGTACAATAAAGATGAATATAATGATAAGTGGACTGAATGTTGTTATCATTTAAATATGCTCTATGGTAACTATATAAGTAGTATAATCAACTGTATTTTATGTCCACAATCTTAAGTATTTGCTTCATTCAAACTGTGAAGAGCTTTAAATATGTTGTATTTTTTTTTTTATAAATGCAGTCTATAATTATTTAATCATGTAATGGATTGTGCAAAAGGATGTTAGAGATAATTGTGTTAAAAGATAACTGTGGTAATATCACCATGAATTATTTACTTATCTCATTTAAATTATGTAGTACACAAACTTGATAGTACTGCTATATATACTATCTACAAAGTATATAAATGGGCTGGTGTCAAAATTCGGCAAATCCACAACTGGGTATTTTATGTATGGTGGGCAAAGCAGATAAGTGTCCAGGGCCGTCAGATACAGTTTAAGTTTTCTCAAAAACCCACGGATATTTTCTAATAAAAATTTAAACTATAGTAGAAAATGACTAGTTCTTCAATTAGGTTAAATTTCATTTGAATACATTCATTAGTATACAAGAAAACCTCAATTGTATAAGATGGCCCTGGATACTTATCTGCTTTGCCCACTCTACTATACATTTCTAAAATTATGGCTTGTATCGAATTAAGGTGTGTATCACAAGTTATTTTGTAGAACAAGTAACTTGGTTAATCTATACTTACATTCATCATAGCATTGCATGATATCCTAAAGAGTGTTGCTCTCTCTGAAACTTGTTTAGTTGTGTCTGTTGGTGGAATCTCCAAGTCAACGAGAGACCTTTGTAGAGCTGTGCCATGCCTCGCTACTAGTTCTGTACAAGTTCTCAGATCATGGAACCTAGCTGCTAGTTCCCTTGCTATCCCGCCCGCGTCCTCCCCCTCCCCCTCGCCGCTGCCCGCAACTACGACACCTGTCGATATCTGGTCTTCGTCGTCATCTGATTCTTGTGCTCGACTGTCGGAAAATAAGTATACCTTCATTCTTTAGTAATGCTACAAAATTTTAGTGCAACAGTATTTTTTTTTTATATAGGAAAAGAAGAATGTAAGCTAATAAAGAATTTTAGGGATCACTTACAATCACATACATTGGAAGAGGCTGAAAGTTTGTATTGAATATTATGTCATTTCACCTTTCGACGCCCAAGCGACAGCTGGCTGTCACACTCCTATGAATATTATGTTATTTAACCTTCCGATGACCAAGCGACAGTCGGCTGTCGCACTGCTATTGTTTTTCTATTGTGTCTCGAAGCACAATGTGTGTTCAAAGGTTTAATAATACATCATGATACAAAATGTATTCTGTTATAAAATTTAGGCGAGCACTAAGAAAGGTAAGATTGCCATTATAGGGTCTCTGCCTATTGATGAACTAGCAATAGTATGATCGCTTTTACTGATTTTAATTGTTCTACATATTTATCTTGCGTTGTTACAATGAGCAGATATTTAAATTAGCATAAACTCTATTTAGTACTCATTTGTAAGTCTCTATTTGATGCTGTGCTAATTGTGTGCATAATAAGGCAGTACAAAATCTCCACTGTTTGGTTACAATATCCAGAATTATGGTTATACAATGGGCAATAAATTATGTGAAGCCAGCAACAAGTAAAAAAATAGTTATAAAAAGAGGACCAAAAAATGGATAAATATAATTGGAGTTGAATTGATTGTGCGATCTAAGATATGTTAGAAAAAAAAAGTTATCAAGTAATCTGCAAATATAATATGTAGTGTAAATATACCACTTACATTGCTTTCGCCTTGGCTAGCTCTAAAGCAGTCACCCAACTTTGTCTTTCCACTTCATCATGAGCTCTGATGTGAAATGTCTGCGTGCCTCCATTACTGATGACGAAGGTGCAGGAGTCTGCAGTGTGGATCAGAGCTCCAAGTAGAGATATGGTGCCCCGACAGGTATGAGCCATCTCTGCTTGATTTCTGTTGCAAATTACAAATTACTGTTAAAAAGGTAACAAACAGACAGTCCTTTCAACAATTTATTAAATTAGCTTGGAATTTTGGATAACATAATTTATACAAACATTGAATTACTTCTAAAATAAAAGTTCACAACATTTACATGTCTGTGGTATCCTAAAGTATTATTATCAAGAAAAGTCAAAATGTTTATTACCATTAGACCATGGAGGCACTTTGGAATGTCAATTCAAGAATATGTATAGTAAGAACTATCATTAAAACTAAAAAAAAATATTATAAATTTATGTAAAATATTTAAGGATTGTACCCAACAACATGAATATTAATGTTGCAATTTTATCAAGAATGTACTTAAACAATCATTTTTAGTATCTGATAGCTACATGATAATTCAATATTTATGGATTGAAAAAAACATAGCTGAGTCTATAACTATAAACGTAAAAAGAAAACTGAGTGAAGTATCTAATTAAAAGTAATTATCACATCTAGAAGAGTGGAAGGCGCATTCTTTGTTTTTATCTACAATGTAAGAAAATAATTCTCTAATTAGCTAGTATTGTCCGAAATTTGTTTAGGCAACTATAAATCAACCTTTACTCAGCGCTTATTTAAATATTATGAGCTGTAGTAAAAACTTGGTCACCTTGAAAAACAATAATAGAGTGTGCATGGAGTTAAGGAAAATAATAGATATCGTAGCAAACTTGTTCTCATAATGTAAAAAAATTGATCCCAAACATAAACCATGAAAGTGTATTATTCACCCCATTACCATTAGAATTTGTTTTCCAATAAAATTCCCAATTAGAATTTAAAAATTCCTTTGAACAATTGGGTAGTTCTATAAAATATCTATTAACTTTGTATTATAGCAACAGGTTTTTATATCATGACTTCAATATTATCTAGTTGTGTGACTACGTAAGGGTGCATGTTCCTAATGTGCCTATCACTGGAACCAATAATATTATAGAGCTTATCTACTGTCACTGTCAGCATACATAACTATGTTGTACAGTCAGCGTCAGAGAAAAGGAACCCCCCAAGACTTAAAGAATTATCGCCCGAGCGACGGCGCGCGCGCCGCCACTCGGGCGGTCGCTTCACGTGACTCAGACCCCGAGCGGCTCCCTCCCCCGCCACGCCGCCTCACCCATCTCTGCCTGCCACCGATCCCACTCAAATAGTATTTGCACCTTTTTAATATTTTTTTGGTATTTTTTCGGCTTACAATGAATAACTTACAAAAAGCTGTTGAGGATACGAACCCGCATCACTAGGTGCCAGGCGATTATCTGGACCGTGCCTTATACCACTAGGCTATTGACACAGTTAGCAAATATAACGAAATTTCTAATATAATTATTTCATTTACCGAACAAGGTTGATAACGCTCTAATCGTCTAGATAATAAGGTTTAAATTTCAACTTCCGTCCGGTTATATCTACCTTACCGTTTTGTTTTACGATTAAATAAAATCAATTCAATCAACAAAAATATAATTCAAATATCTAAAAGATAAGGTTGAAATTAGCATAGATTTTTTGTTTGGTTGAATAGAATGTGCTCGATTCTGATTGTTGCACTACCGTAATTTGACTTCAGAAACTTAACTGCCGTATGAACTGCAAGATATGGTTGAAATTAGAATACTTTTTTGCCATACACAAAACTGTTATTGAGGGTATAATACTTTTCAAATCGTTTCATTTTCGAGCCGATCTGCTTGTGTGTTATATCTTCGCCGAACTTAATACTTAATTATTTTTCAATTTATTAAGTTTTTGCAAAGTTGATTCTTTTAACCGGTAGACTGGATCGATTAACAACTATTTTGAAGGCTAAAAGTGGGAACAGGAACAAAGCATAAGAAAATAGCACGAGATATAGGCTTATCGGTAAGATTTACATTTTACACATTATATTTATTGCTGCAATCATGATGCATAATTACTTACAAGTTGTTTTTTTAATGTTTTCCTAATATTATCATTTTCATTACAGAGAAAAACAGTTCGTCGATGGATACAAAGGTATCAAGCGACGGGTGATGTGAAATGTGATCGCCAAGACCCTCGCCCAATTGCTTACACTAATGAATCGGAGGGACACCGTAATATTGTGGAAGTTTACTAGTGATTAGTGATCGATGGTGGCACCCTTTAAAACTACGCGTTCAAGTGCTTCAATATGGTTTTGGGCATGAAAAGTCGACTTCAGGAAGTGATAGACAATAACGGCGATTCTCTTTGTTATTAATAAACAATTTACTCGGAAGTGTTATTGTGTTACTCAACTGTAAAATTACATTGGAACGTATGAGCAAGTGTTAATAATTTTGAATATTTGTGGGATCATTATCTAGTAGTTAATCAAAAATAAACAACCGTTATTATTATCGATCCAGATACTCTTGTTTACGAATCTAGTTAGTCTTGTAATGTGTTAACGATGCACCATCTGACCTCACATATTTTTCTAATGTTGTGTTAAAAGGGTTATTAAAAATATGATAAAAGAGAAAGATGTATATTGCTATACTGTCATAGTTTAGCATGTTAGTTCTTTCTCTGTAAATCATAGGAAAAATGACTACATTTAATTTTTAATTAGGCTTTTATTTTAAACAAAATTAACAAAACACGCTATTTAAAAATGTCAACTTAACCTACACGTCATCATAATACTGTTTTAGAAATATCTATAAACGAACAGTTTTCTAATGTTAAACGTTCTAAACCTCACCCAGAGTATCTATTTTGTGTTTAGTTAAGTAATATTCTAAGTAAATAACCCCAATTTAGCACAGATAAAAAACTGTATATTCAACCAAGAAGTGGATTCCATGAAGTCCTACATATGTATGTGTAGAAGTATTGTGAGGTGAGAGTGATTGATGTAAATGTCGTTGACAATTTTAATTTTATTATAATTTTGTTATTTATTGTGTTATTTTGTTTAGTTACTGTAATCAGTTGTATAACCGTTTGTAATTAAAATAAATAAATAAATAAATTGTTTATGTAACATGACTAGCTTTTCTTATAAACCCCCTACATACTTTAAAATTTGATTTCATAAATAATAGTTAACGAAAACCACCTTATCACGTAAATGATATCCTAAAAAAAAAGAAAAAAATCAAACTAGACTTCCGCGGATTTGAACTCGCAACCTTCGCATTGCTCAGCCGCAGTCTTAACCCCTAGACCAACATGACATCTACGTTCTACTGCAAAAAACTTAAATGGTTTGATGTCATTACCAAGGGGGGGACCTTTTCTCTGATGCTTGCTGTACCTGCTAATATGTATGTCTAAAAATCTTTCAATTTTACTGTAGCTAGGTATGTTTTGCTAAAAATCTCGTTAAGAAAGCCAATTAGAAATAAGTACTGCAAAAACACTGCGTCATACTTTACAAATACAATTTAATGAACCTGATAATGAGGAAAACTTTCATGTATTTGACTGTTACATAGATTAATAGGTACCTATTTTTAAGAAAATGATAGCTGGAAGGTGCAATCACGATTTTAATCATAATTTTACCTGTAATAAGACAACAGACCGTTCGACAACACGAACCATCTTCGCTGATAACCCTTCAAATAATTTGTCCATTTGAAAAGCCAGCCCTTTTTTTCGGGATCTCCGGCAATGGGCTGACCCTTGGCTACGATGGCATCCGACATTTTTTTCTTAGTAACACAACACAATTTAAATTAGAAAAACATAATATTTTTTCTCTGCCAGCCACGTCCGACGTCAATACCCAACATGAACCTATTCAATCATAGAGATGAAACGTATTTACTAGACTAGATACAAGTACTAGGTATTTTACAATACTAGGCCGCACCTATTCCAACTTTTAAAATACGCGATCCACCTAGTCCCTACGCGGCGCACGACGCCGATCTCCTAAGAACTAAAACCCATTCACGTGCCATTCGAATTTGAACCGTATTTTAATGCATATAAAAGTAACGCGACGCACCCTCGGTGTTGTGCAAGAAGTCAAGAACGTATTCTGTCCCTATTTAACTTCACTATTTGCAATCTCTCCTTCTTAGTCTGATAATACTCGGTACTAAGTGGGACTTGAAGTCCCGACTAGTACGCGATACTATGCGGGACGTCAAGTCTCGCATACTAGGCAGACTTTATATACTAGGTACGCCGTACGCGATGCGTATGAAGACAATACTCGGGACTAAGTGGGACTTGACGTCCCGACTAGTACGCGATACTATGCGGGACGTCAAGTCTCACATACTAGGCAGACTTTATATACTAGGTACGCCGTACGCGATGCGTATGAAGACTATTTGTAATGGATGGCCCGGTGGACGCGGGATCGCCGTGCCTGCTGAGTGCTGTATTGATACGATACCTACCTACTCAACATCGAAATCGGATGTACGCTTATTGGAATTATTTTAGTAACGAACTTCTAGTTTTAAATATCAATTGTTTTAAAAAAGGGCTTTCTAAATATGTCGTAGGTATCTTTTTTTTTTTTTGGTAAGTGGGAAATCGTCAAATGGTATCTTGGGAACCCCGTGTGTTATTTTTATCTCCCCGTAAAAAATATTTTCTGTTTATTATTAGGTACTATGTGACTAAGCTGAGAACGTAAAAATTAAAATAATAAAAGTCCTTGAAAAAAAAAGTATGAAGGAAGGATTGAAATTCATCGGGGTTGCGGAATGTTTATAGTAGTTACCGTGACCCTGGAACAAAAAGGGCAATCGAAGGAACATGAGTGGATTTTAGTCAGTATAACTCTGACACGCCATCCCACTGCACCCAGAACGGGAGCAGTTATTTGATGATTTTCCACTCCCAAAAAGAAAAAGGATTGCAATTCATTACTTTACTACGGATCACACTAAGAACATACTAAGCGCACTTTAAAGTATACGTACTTCATGGACTAAGTGGAATAGGTATTTGGACCTAGTATTTTTACGGACTCGGACTCGGAGTACCTAGTACAAAATTTACCTAGTACGACTCATCTCTATTCAATCAACTTCAAACAAATCATTCATTCAATGTTCTTTTTTTAATCTACTCTGTCATGTTGTCAAAACAGATAACAAAATGTTAATATTAATGAGTTGCAAATTTTACCTTTATTTTAACAATATTTTCACTAAAAGAACTTAATAAAGTTAAAGGGACATCTTATTGAAATATTGTTTAAAAAATTGGTAATTTTCTTTCATCTGGCATCCCTTTATACACGCACACATAGTTACGCCCAAAGAGTATGGTTACGCCGCCGCCTCCATTTTGGTGCTTATTATTATACTTTTGAAGCTCCGTTCACCTTTATTTATAGATTCACTAGCTTCTGCCCGCGGCTTCGCTCGCGTTAGAAAGAGACAAAAAGTAGCCTATGTTACTCTCCATCCCTTCAACCATTTCCACTTAAAAATCACGTCAATCCGTCGCTCCGTTTTGCCGTGAAAGAAAGACAAACAGACAGACAGACAGACAGACAAACAGACACACTTTCCCATTTATAATATTAGTATGGATGATCATGATCTAATCGTAAGTCTTGAAGTCAATTCGCTCGACCCGCCGGCCATAAGTGTGCGAGTGGAAGACTTGAAAAAAGGCAACTCTACCACACTAAGGCCCGAGTCACACCGAAATGGCAGCGGCCGGCAGCGACGCGGCGAGCACTTTTAGTGTAAAATAAGGGTGCGTTCCTAAAAGGGTAAGAATTACACGAAGTAGTGCGAAAGTTACTCTAGAGCGTTCCGAAATGAGCCGAGTGAAACCGAGGGTAACCGAACAATTACTCGACAGCTACCCGAGCAGTATTTTGGAACGCTTTCGGTAGAGTAATTTTCGCACTGACAAGTGCGATTTCTCACCCTTGGCTGAGCGTCGCAAAAAATTACCTGACATATGTCAAAATCATATGTGCGCCAATGTTGAAGTTTGATGTTGAAGAATGGATTTACTTATGTAGAAACGAACAGGTAGTACTTGTTTATTTGCAAAATATGCTTAAAAACACAATTTTCCTTCTTTGCAATAGAGATAAAAGGTTATGTTGACAGTGTCATCATACGATCCTAACCATCATGACCCTAACCCGTTCCAAAACAGTAAATCACTCTGTAGCGTTCAAAAACAGTATAGCCGTTCTCTTTCTTTCGTTGTTTCTATCTCTTTTTAATTTTCGAGTGAATTATTCGCACGTTTTGGAACGCACCCTAATTTTATCATATATGATTTTGACATAATATGTCAGGTAATTTTTACCGACGCTCAGCCAAGGGTGAGAAATCGCACTTGTCAGTGTGAAAATTACTCTACCGAAAGCGTTCCAAAATACTGCTCGGGTAGCTGTCGAGTAATTGTTCGGTTACCCTCGGTTTCACTCGGCTCATTTCGGAACGCTCTAGAGTAATTTTCGCACTACTCCGTGTAATTCTTACCCTTTTAGGAACGCACCCTGAGTATCGCGTTGATATTTATCTCTTTTTCACTCGCACTACTTCAATCATGTCATCCTACTTTGAAGTGTAATGTAAATATGTAATATGTATGTGTGCGTAAGTGTGCCGTTTTTGAAAATAGTATTTTGTTTACGTAACCTATCCACACCTTTTTACTTTATATAATTGTGTTTGAGTATATCCCAGAGAATGAGACAAAAAGTCTGAAAAAGGCCATTCATTAAGAGTTGAAGTTGACCATTACCTTGACGTCATGCATTAAGTTTTCTTTTAAAAATTATTATTTTCATGTTCAGATTCGCCTTCGTTATGATTTCATTATATGTATGAATGATTCTTATTCTGAGGAGGAGGCCATAACAGTAAGACAAATTATTATTATACAATTATGGTCATAACTATATATACTCAAAGATTGACGATGATGACGATGACGAGAATGACAGTTCTATTTTATTAGATAGCAACCCTCATTTGGGAGTATCTGTAGAATAGAATGAACGAAACGAACTAAATTGTTCACGCGATTTACAAATTAAAAACAATGGTAATATTATTATTTCTCCGCAAAAGTTACGTTGTGGTCAACAAGGTTGCTAGACGTTTTGTTCAAGGTAAAACCTTTCACGGTTTTGTATTAAATGTTAATTGTGTTCTTTCACCTGTGTCTTATTTTATTCTTTAGGAATGAGTACAGCGATAACAGTGTCTGCTGCTCCTGATAAGAAATAACTGTGTCTGTACATATCAAATAGGAAATCGAACCCTATCGAACCGCTAAATTTGTTTCAGGCTCATTTTTGTCCAGTACAATGGGCAGCTCGTATTCAAGATCCTATTCCCCTAATAATGGACAATGTTCAGTGGATTCGCGAAACCGTAAGTAGCGTTTTATCATTTAAGTATTTTGTAGAAACTATTTATAATATTTTTTTTAAATGCTGTTAATTTCCTCAGTTTTTCAAATTTTCATTGTCCTGCAAAATAGTGGCATGTCGATACTTACCTTCATTACAAGTATTTTTGCCTCCAATATAAAAAGTAGGTGTTGAACGAAAGGTCATTAGAAAAAGTCGCATTTTCATTTTGGTCGTCCAACCCTTACGTAGTTATGGGGCTTGAGACCCCATTATATTTGATACAATTGGTACGGCGGTAGCTACGCCCTTGATGCAGACTAGAATAATATTATTAGAATTACCTGGTACTGTCTAAGAGCAAACCAGATATTATAATTTAAAACACAAGGAATTAATTTAAAACTGTGTCCAGTTGTTTTACATTTACTTTTCAAATTTATTACAAAAAAAAAATCAACAATTTGAATATGAAATTTTATTATGTAGAGTTAAGTAATATTCAATTAAAAATTTAAAAGAAACAATTGTTAAATAGGTTATCTATAATGTGGGTATAAAAATAATTTATTTATAAACTTTTCGTTGTATTTGATAAGAAAACCTATTTACCTATGCATTTGTTAAATTTTTGTAAGTTATAGGTTGTTATAAAAAAAAATCTTTGTTGATATTAGCTGAACTAAAGGTAATATTTAGGATAGTATTTTATTATGTAAAACATTGCACCAGTTTTTAATGTTTTAAATCGTAAAGAAAAGGTATTTTACAAAAATGAGGCACACAGTACAATAGTTATATACTCTTAAGTGAATTCCTATATACTCTAAGTGAAAGTAAGGTTAATTCAATTACCTCAGCCTATCACTTTCTGCCACTGAAAATAACAAGATGCCCCCAAAATTGTTCGGCAAACATGATCTTAGTTATAAATATTACACAATAGATCCTAATAAAATAATGATTAATTACTAGTATTTGTGCAAACATATTGGGGTGTTTTGATTTGGCTCGGAATTAAAATAACTGGTATAGTTAAAATTTTGATTGAGCTAAAAAGGTGTCCCTTTTAGGTGACAGATCCATAAATAAAGAATTTAAAAAACCAAGTGGCCTCAAGGAAAATCGACGAAATTACTAAGCGAAAAAACCCAAGACTTCACACAAAACCTTTAAACCTTCGAACATACGCGATTCGAGACACAATAGCAGCCCGACAGCCAAGTCAGTGGACACACTGTAAAATAACATGCGACCGACTTTTAGCTTGGGACCATCCCGTGACACTGCCCAACTTTAGATTGCATCAAAAAAGATCAGTCCAGAATCCGAAGAAACGATGCTCTTATTAGCCTACTTATGAAAAATAAAGGAGCTACTTTAGTTAGGTGCCCATTTATTTCTGGCGCCCAGCCGCGCCCCACCCTAACGCCGCCACCGGCTCTGCTGCTTACCTCCCTACTCATTTATTTGAAAATATTTATTAGACAACAAATAAAAGCAGAACCAAGCAAGTCCAGAAAAAATATTGTGGCAACCGTCGCCGTCGAAAAAGGCGGAAGGACTTTCGCTGAAAATTAATGGGTAAACGTTTTATCGGGTTAGCACTGGTTAGCATAACACATGCACATTTCTTGCGAACTAGAAAAGTGTATGGTTTGATTTTAACTGTCGAAAGTCACCAATCACTGACTTTACGATGTCTCATCAAATCAAAGAGGTTATAGGTGGCCTTTTCACCGAGATAAAAATAAATTGCGTTTCTGTAAGGCTTTCTACACATTGGCAACGAATGCTAAAAAAAAATTGACGACGACGACGTCTGCTTTCCACTCCAGGGCAATGGTGGCGCAATGTCAAGTCAGAATTCTACCATAATTAATATTGTACTATCGGCCAATGCCAGTCATGCGAAACACCATATCGCCATAGTATAAAGAGAGGGAAGTAGGCTATCTACGGCCCAATCCGCGATATAATTGCCTACTGTCTTAGGGTTGTCACCTTTACCAGGCGTCCGTCACTCGCTCAAGGCCACGCGTTTTATGCCTACCGTTTCGCGTATCGTCGACGATACAACGAACACCGGGCTGTCGCGCGCCCGGCTGAGTGCTCGCGCGTCACGGGTACAGCGCTGACTATCAAAATGCCGAAACCACGTAATTATTGTGCAATTCCCCTGTTTCCCAATTCTCTTGTTTCCCTTTTGATTATTTATTAAAATTATTCACGCGGTTTTGGATATTTTCGACACTAAAATATATTAGTCGGGAATTCAAGGAACGAAAAATATGCATCAGTCATTTTATCAAACTAAAAAATATTTGATCAACAAATAAAATAATAATTGTTTTTCTAAAACATTCGTTTTATTACCATTGTCATCATACGTATAACCCTAGCAGATTTGCTGGACGACACGCACACACGTTAGTCGCGCGGCGGGCAAAACAATCTCAACTCTCTTTGTGCGTACTTATGGTACATTTTTCCTTGCTGCAAACAACTGGTATTATTATTATGATTTTGTAGGCTATTATAGCGTAGGTATTTTGGTTTTTGTATTGGAGTGAAGAATCTGTTACGTAGTAACTATTTATTAATCTGTGCCTTTACACACGACACAATTAACTAGGTAATTAGGTAGGCTCTTAGTTACTATACCTACAAAACTGAGAAATCGGCATAACTAAACGTAAACAAAGCAATAGCAGCAAATCAATAGGCGAGACGACGAAAAAAAAAGTAAATAGTCCGTCAGTCAGTGAGATTATTAAAAAATTTTGGACACGTATTTTTTCTTTTTTCTCGTAAACGAAAAATGACAACGATACTGTGCGTTGAAGTTGCGCGCGACGTCACGATCAGATACAATTTTTGCAGTACGGTGACGTCAAAAGCCCCCACTTCGGAACTTTGTAGCTCTTTATCTTTTTATTATTATTTTGATCAAGCAAAAAATAGGTGTCCCGTATTTTTGGCCGATCTACAAGACGGACTAAACAGAATGCCATTCTTTTTATGCTGTCGTCATCCCTATTGACAGATCAAAAGTACCTAATACATTCTAGTAGGAAATTAGGCCTATCTACCTACTTCCTCTGTGTGATAAAAAACTAATACTTACAACAAAAATAAATAAGAGTAGGTATCTAAACATCAAGGTAAAAATTATATGCTAGAATGAGTGACTAGCTTGTCTTTTTTAACCGACTTCTAAACTTCCAAAATGGTTCCATTGTCATCAGGTCTAGGATCTGATGATGGTATCATGTCGAAATCGAGGGAACTCCTCAATTTTTATAAAAAAAACGTACATTTTTATTTTGAAAGTTACTCTAAAACTTAGTCAGACAATGGTGCCGATTCTCTTGTGCACAAACTATCGTAAATTTAAGTTAAATGCATCTTTCTCTTTCCGTTTAATTAAGAAAAGGACAGAAGATCAAATATTAGTTAAGTCCTGTCAAATTTAGACACTCCATAGATAATTTAGACGCAATTTAAAAACATGGCGTCTAAATATACGTCAATTGTCATCAGGCGCTGTCTAATTTGACAGGATTAAACTAAAATGTATCTTCTGTCCTTTTCTTTAAGAAATGGAAAGAGAAAGATGCACCTAACTTAAATTTACGTTAAGTTGTGCACAAGAGAATCGGCACCAATGAGACTCTAACTAAAAAGTAAAAAATAAAAAGCTTTTTTCCAAAAAAAAGATAACCGACTTCAAAAACTAAAAGCACAAAAATAACTATTTCATAAGTCGGTTATCTTTTTTTTTGAAAAAGCTTTTTTTTTTCAATACGTAATCTGAACAGAAATAATTCTGAAATCAATGAATTATTAAGACACCCAAACACACAGCAATACGTTCTCCTTCGATTATCAGACATTTTGGTTTCATTTAGCGGTGTCGAAAAGCAGTGATGCGCGAACCTCGTGCAGTGTTAGCCCCGACTGGCGCTAGGAGAAACGCGTCGAGATTTTGTTAAAGTGTGCGTGCGTCGACGCATAGGTACTATGGCGCACACATACAAACCGCGCGGGGTGCGTTTGTATGAAGATAACCTACTTCCCTCTCTTTATACTATGATATCGCTATGGCATCAGGCGAGATTATATAAAATCCATTCAAATGCTCCGTGTAGAATTTGATAAAAACAAATGACTGCTGATGTGTGGTGACCACGACCAGCCAGCCAGCCATAGATTAGAGGTTGCTGTACCCTATTTTCCTTAAATTGTTTTTTCTTTCTGAACAGTTGGAACAATATCGCGTATGGAATCGAGCAACAACTATGTCGAATCAGTAGTCTGCAAAGAAGATGACCTTAAAGAAAATGAAATGAAGGTTTTCGATATTGGAGAAGAAGGCAAAGTACTGCTTGTGAAACAAAAAGGCGAATTCAGTGCAGTAGGCACCACATGCACTCATTATGGTGCTCCGCTGGTGTCTGGTGCATTAGGTGACGGAAGAGTCCGCTGTCCCTGGCATGGAGCCTGCTTTAACATTAAAACGGGAGATATTGAAGATTTCCCGGGCTTTGACTCGTTACCTTGCTACCAAGTTACCGTTACAGAAAAAGGAGAAGTGAAGGTGAGCTACTTATTTATTTTTTGTGTCCTGTGAATGACCTGACATTTTTATAGTACCTAGTTATTGTACACACTTCGTGGAAATTTACCTAGGGTACAACGCTGTGACAGACGGATGCACAGGCAGACCGACAGTATGAACTACAGAACCTTAAAAACAGCTAGCACTATACTTACATTGCACCTGTCCGTAAAAAGTATGAATACATTATGTCGTTCAAACTTGGGTGAAGGCTGAAACATCCAAACGATACGAAAAAGAGGTCGAGCCACGTGATCAAATTAGGGTTTTTCCTATTGTGCATGACAAACCGAAGATAAATATTATTTTTTTTTGGCCTAGACCCTGCTGTGCATCTTTAGCGACCTTCGTTTTGCACGAAGTTATGTTTTTTCAATTAAATATTCTGTGAAAATTATATTGCTATATTTACTGTCTAGTTGTCCTTATAAGTAATTTGCATTAGGTCGGGAGATGAATATGATATCATTCGTGCCACTTGGGGTCGGGTTAGGAATTGCTTGCTGAATACTAATAGTGAAGACAGTTGAATCGTTTCTCCGGCACCGGGATTACGTATCTTGCAGAAGCCGAGCGATCGCGATAATTGCTCAATAATCGCGCAAAAATTGCTTCTCACACATCAATTCGTATTAAATTACGTATCAGCAATATAGCAATGCGACAGCAAACTAGCGATAGTGCTGCCTCTGTGGAGCAATCAGTTAACTAAAACATGCATTTTTCGTTTGGTGGTTTCGTATTAAGTATGGTTTTTAAGAGCAAAGTTAAGTTTTTTGTTAAAGGTGATATTTAATTAGTTCCAGCGATTGCTACTTTATCGTCATTGTAGCAATAGGTGCATTAGAACAGTCAGCGAGCGATTAGCAATCGATTCATACATAATACGATTTTTTTCGCGCGATCACTGCGCAAATATTGCTGATTGCTGTTTCATAGGTAATAAGCCAGCGGGACTCGTTGAGCTTCATTGCTCGGTGCTTTTCTGACTGACTCCACTGTTAATTCTGACTTTAAGGGAGTTGCAGTAGTTGGGAATAGTGTGGTGGATTGAATACTAATAGTTACATAAATATCGGCATCGTTTAATCTTTTAACAAGACTACTTACTTTATCTCTATTCGGTCTTTATCATTGCCTCCACCTTACGGCGGTTGTACTCTACCTAGTACTTACCTTTCTATACGTGCCGGTTACCGGGACCCGGGAATTCCAATGGCCACATTCCTTTGGCAGTCCAGTCTGCCGTACTGAATTTTTATTGGATTCCGCAAAATCGACTAACATGTAGAGTTAGACATAGTAGGTAGTTATCATGTCCTTAAGTGTAGAGCGTTTAGTGGAATGCAAAAATTCAGACGCCAAAGTGATACTCTGTATGCGCGGTGAACACGCGCTTTGAAGTGTATTTGTAACTAGCAATGATATTATATAATTGATTATTATGGATTAAACTGGAGCCTGCACAGATAAGTCCAGGTTTGTCGTGAGAATTACGATTTGGATCCGATCGAATCGGTAATTTGCTGTATTCGCAAACGGGATGCCAATGTTTAAGCTAGTACTGAACCACATCTATTTCTAGAATTGATCCCGAAAAAGTCGAAGTAATATAGGTACATTTAAATACGTTTGTGTAAAACACTTAACATATAAGGGGTAGGAGACCTTGCCCCCCTTTTCTGACTGATTTACATTATGTTTACTTTCATGTAAGTATCAATGATGCTATTGGTTAGTAAACTTGAAAATTAGCACAAACTGGCTCTAAAATTTTACTGAAATATTGCGGACTCGAGTAGAGGTAGAATTTCGTATCTGGTGTTAATTTGCAAATTGCAATGCTGAAAGCATTCTATTTATTACAAGAAATATGATGGCATTGTGTATGGCATAGTCCTTGTGATTTTAGTAAACTTTTTAGCAGTCCGTACCTGTAAAATAATACAGTATGTTTAACAGTTACGATTTTAGCTTTCGTCCGCGTGCATGTCGAAACTTTCATCCCCTATTTGAACCTTAAGGGTTGGAATTTCCATTAATCCTTTTTAGTGGATACCTACTCTGCACAAAGAACATACCCTCCAAGTTTAATTATTTAAAATCTCTAGAAGCTGCTTCTGGGAAAGTAAAATCCTGACTGAAAATTGGTTAGTTTCTTTAGGCAACTCATGCCTGCTTGCGGACCTGGCTACCTTTTTCTTTATACAATCGTCTTTCTGGTCCATACCAATACCTGTTATTATTACTAACGAGACGAGCGAGAGCCAGCTTCAGTGCGTTTGAGGGTTTTATCTTTTACTTAATTAGTCTTTTTGTAATAAATTGATGCTTAAACTGCTACTCGATTAAATATTAATAATCGAATGACGGCATTTTTTATACCTTCAGTTTAACTTATAAATTGTCTTTATCAGATTGTTGATTGCTGATGGATAATATTAATTGAAGATGGCTATCGATTGATATTAGACTAACCCGTGATTGTAGACAAGACATTCGGTCAAGGACTATCTACGATAATAACTTATTTTCAAGTTTTACGTAACAGAGCGTATAACTGCGGTTATTTTCCATTAATATGTTAACGGAGTAAATACATCCATAACATTTCGTTAATTTCATTTATTTATTCATTAAACCAATGATATTTTAAGTAAAAAAGGCGTAGATAGGTTACCCAAACGAAATTCTATCTTCAAAAACGGCACACAAACGCACACATACATTACACGTCAAAGTAGGATGACATGATTGAAGTAGTGCGAGTGAAAAAGAGATAAACGTCAAATGTCAACGCGATACTCAGTATCATGTTTGCCAATTGGCAAACTTTTAATGTGCCACTTTTTGACTGCATATAACCTATCTACACTTTTTTACTTAAAATATCATTGTTGCATTAAACAATTTACATTGTATTCTAATTTCACAATTACATAATATAACATAACATTAACTAATACAAAAAAAGTTTTACATCAAGACCAAAAATATTTAATGCATCTTAAAAGTCACTCAAAATGTGCAAATGTTCAATTAAATGTCATGTAAATTACCACAACAACAACAATACATTACAAGTAACAATACATCTACTTACAGTTACTAATTATATAAGTAAACCTAAACAGGATAGGTACTTTGTTCTTGGAGCATATTTCCGGAACTAAAGATCCAAATATCACGAATAGAGCTGCATTATTATTTCTAATCCTGAGTGATAAAAATAAGTGTGCAGGAAGAGAGCGGACAAAAGCTAACCTATCCCTAATAAAGATGCATGCGCTTGATTCAACTTATTTCGCGATAAAATACGAAACGTAGCACTCAGAAACATAAACGAAATAAAAGTATAACTAAGCTTGCGTTAATAATTAGCAACCTTTGTTGTCATTGCCAGATTACATCAACCTTATGGCCATTGAATCACTGTTGGACTGAATGATATTTACAATAATTCTTGGTACTTATAGGCTTTTTTGCACAAGTGACTATCATTATTATAGGTATTTGAATCGTGCTGTCACGCGATGGTCTCGTATATGAACGAAACAGAATTGCTCAGACACGGATGAAATAAGGGAACTCCTGCATGCCGTATCTACTTTACGGCCTTTGCAAAATGTCAGATGCTGTGAAGCTGTTCGCCTATCCGACACAGTTTTAATAGAGGTGGAGGTGCTTAGATAATTATGTACCTATATTAAAATATGGCTTTGACCCCCGACAAGTAAAAACTGGCTCCTAAAATCCCATCTCGAATTTCTCTCGAAACTATTTGACAATAAACAATGACTGTGAAACGGACTCAGAACTGTAGAAAGATAATGCCTTTATTAAAACCAATTAAGAACCATACTAAATACCTAGCCTGTCTACTATTATGAAGTACCGGACCTTAATTGGTTATTAAGATAAAATTATTCCATTGAAATTCTTTTTGACATGAAAGGTGTGTTCACGTATGATTATGGGCCCATACTTATCTCTTGCGCCTAGAGCTACTGCAATTTCTCCTTTTTATAAATCATAACATTCATCTCTATCCGGATAAAAAGAAACAAATACCAACGCGGAAAAACTTTTAAGGAAAATATGTGCCTCTGCTTACAATTTACAACTTGCTAGACTCTATTGTGTTGTTGTTAGTTGATAATATTATCATGTACGTTCGGTAATATCGGCCTCAAAAGTTGTATCATCCTGAATTTCATAGTATAGGTATTACTGCATCTGAAATTACAAATCACTTAAGATTAATTGGATTTTATGGTTCATATAATATTACCCAAATAAATTAAAGGCTTCCTTACCTTCCCCATGTTTCCTAGCACCGGTTTTTGAATTAATCTTGAAGCGTCGCCGACGGCGTGCCTGGTAATTTAATACGTATCAATAATTAACATCGTTAGTGCACACTACCTATGCGAAGCAATGATTACGTCAATAATATAAACTAGTTCAACCATGAAATATTTGAGGAATTGCGTTTTAGCCTTAGAACTTGAAATATTAATGTTAATTCGTGTAAGCCAGACTGAAACATTTGTTTGACTGAAATAAATTATCCTTATTGTAGACAAGTCTACTTTATCAGAAAAAGAAATACAGTAGACTAAAAATCTGCAAACATTAAGATCGTCACCGAGTGACTAACAAGTGCAGTGAGTAATGCGCTTACCTCATTTATTTTGCTAAAGCCAACATATTTTCATTCAAGATATTTTCATTTTTCATCAAACCGTCCGCGCCATGTGCATCTGGATTGAGAGCCCAAATTTTAAATCTTCTCAAAAGAAAATAAGATTTACAGGGCAATTAGTTAAAATTTAGTAAAACTTAGGGCAATATGCCATGAATTTCTTAAACGTGAAATAAAGCTTTTATGATGAAATAACTAGGGCTCTCAAACTCTCAATCCAGACGCCTGCATAAAGTGGCATAGCCTGAATCTCAGAAAGTACTGCCTCTGGGCTCATAATTTTTATTTAAGGATTTAGTTAAGAATTTCTTACAACTTTTAGGAAATTCCCAAATATGTAGAATACTATATTACAGAGTTATAGCGGTATATCTAGGGCCCTCAGTTCATAAATGTTTGTACTGAGGAATCATCGAACTAATGGATTTATTCAAAGAAATACTTAAATGCGACGTTATATATTTTACTTAAACGCGTCTGTAAATTAGTAAAAAAGAAATAATGACAAAAAAGTTAATAGTTACACTGTAAACGGAGACTGAATTTTCCTAAAACGACTGAACTGAGGGCCCAATATTTTTGGCAGTATTGACTAGGATAAGCCTTCTACACTATCTCACATAAGGGTAAGTATTTTAACTAATTCTTAATTAAAATCAAGCAAAGCGTCCATTACTCTAAATTTCGTACTTTTAGAGATAATTGAATAATATTTTTTTATAGGAGAAAATTCTGTAGGGAACATATAGTTTTGTTACTTTTTGAGACTAATCAGCATGTACCCTCACACAAGCTGTTTCTTAAACGAATAGTTGTTGCTTGAACTGTCGGAAGCGATTACAGGAGATATGTTACCAGGGCCATAAGATATAATTAAGGTTTTCTTGAACACCGATTGATGTATCCAAATGAAATTTAATTGGATTGAAGAACAAACTACTTTCTACAAGATTTAAAATTTTACTGTTTTGATTTTTCAATTTTTTTTTTAATTTTGTTTTGGCTGATTCTTATTTTGAAGAATAAAGATTCTGGTAGGGCTATCGCCTTTTTTCGTATTGTTATTATGATCATGTGTTATTTAGTTAATTATTTGTGTTGTTTACCTAAGTAAATTTACTTTTAATCATAAGCATCACAGACTTGTTATAAATTACGTGTCGTTTTAGTTTAGGTACAAAGTAGGTAAGTTTACAACATTAAAATTTGTTTATTGATTACGGTTTCTCTGATGGTACCTACAGATAGTCCATACTACATAACATATTACATGCTACTGGCCTATTGCTTTGTTTCATTTTAGGTATATAATGCCTATTGAAGCTAATATTGTTAAATATATTAATTACTAATATTTTTAACCGACTTCAAAAAAAAAGTAGGTTCTCTGTTCGACCTGTATGTATGTATGTATGTTTGTCCGCGATTATCTCGCGTTTGGCTGAACCGATTTTGATGCGGTTTTCAGCAAAGTGTTTGTTACATTCTGGGGAAGGTTTTAGTGTATAACACTAATAGATATCTTGTGACGTTGCGCGCATAGAGCCGTTTTCATTTTTTAAGATTATAAGTTCATTTTGAGAGCTACCCTAAAACGTAGTCAGACACTGAGACTCTAACTAAAAAGAAAAAAAAAATAAAAAGCTTTTTAAAAAAAAAGATAACCGACTTCAAAAACTAAAAGCTCAAAAATAACTATTTCGGAAGTCGGTGGCTTCTTCTCTTCTGCCGGTCGATTTGTGTTGCCACCGACTTCCGAAATAGTTATTTTTGAGCTTTTAGTTTTTGAAGTCGGTTATCTTTTTTTTAAAAACGCTTTTTTGTTAATTCAATTACCAATTACGTCTAATTTTTCATTGGTTATTGATACGTTTCTTATTTTATTGTTTCACGATATGTAGGTGCTGGCACAGCAAAACTAGTCGTATATAATTATAATTCTCCATCTGCGCATTACAAGATACTACAAGAACATGTCGAACACTTGTTTATACTTACTTGGAACATTATGGTCACCCTACAGAATTTTCTCCTATAAAAAAAATTTATTCAATTATCTCTAAAAGTATGAAATTTAGAGTAATGGACGCTTTGCTAGATTTTAATTAAGAATTAGTTAAAATACTCACCCTTATGTGAGATAGTGTAGAAGGCTTATCCTAGTCAATACTGCCAAAAATATTGGGCCCTCAGTTCAGACGTTTTAGGAAAATTAAATTTCCATTTACAGTTTAACTATTAACTTTTTTGTCATTATTTCTTTTTTACTAATTTACAGACGCGTTTAAGTAAAATATATAACGCTCGCATTTAAGTATTTCTTTATATAAATCCATTAGTTTGATGATTCCTCAGTGCAAACACTTATGAACTGAGGGCCCTATATATACCGCTATAACTGTGTAATATAGTATTCTACATGTTTGGGAATTTCTTAAAAGTTGTAAGAAATTCTTAACTAAATCCTTAAATAAAAATTATGAGCCCAGAGGTAGTACTTTCTGAGATTCAGGCTATGCCACTTTATGCAGGCGTCTGGATTGAGAGCCCTAGTTATTTCATCATAACAGCTTTATTTCACGTTTAAGAAATTCATGGCATATTGCCCTAAGTTTTACTAAATTCTAACTAAAAGCCTTGTAAATCTTATTTTCTTTTGAGAAGATTTAAAATTTGGGCTCTCAATCCAGATGCACATGTCCGCGCCCGGCGCTGGTTCAGGCCATGCTTCGGGGCGAGACGAAATGGGATGCCGTCGCCTCCTTCTGCGAAGCAGTTATGCTAGTAAAGGAAGCGGCGGCGCGCGAGAGGCAACGACGAGCCTCTCGCCCCGGACTAAGACCCAGGCGAAGACGACTACCGGCCACCGTAGGCGCGGTTCTGCGGATGGCGAGCGATGGGTAGCTCGCCGCCCGTCTAGAACCAGGACCGCGTCGACGGCGCGTTAGTGTTCCACGCGCGCCACAAAGAGAAGGAGTCAGCACAGGAAGGGGCCCAACAGGGCCAACGCCTGCCGGTGTTGCGGAATGCTTATAATAGTTACCGTGACCCTGGAATATAAAGGGCTATCGAAGGAACATGAGTGGGTTTTAGTCAATAAGAGTCTGACACGCCCTCCCGCCGCACCCAGGACGGGAGCAGTCATTGGCTGATTTCCCACTCACCAAAAAAAATAATAATACGCGGGATACGAATACCAATACCACCTATCACCTGTCTAAGTATATTATGAAGTGTCTCCTCTATGTGTCTCGGCCTCGGGATCTAAGTGTGTACCTATATTATTTATTATCTGCTTGGAGAAATAGTAGTTCGGGTTTTATTAAAATTATAGATACTTGAATCTGTTCATTTGAGCGTTCGTGATAATTTTAAGTCAAATATTGCGTGGCAATGAGTATAATTTTGTATCCTCATATCAGTACATACATATTTCCTTCATTTAACTTGGGCAGTGTCAACATACGGTAAAGAGATTAGTAGTACCTCACAATTTTTGTTGTTCAGATTCTTTACACTTTATCTAGTATAGGCATCGTATGAGATTCAGGGAATAGAAAAATTAGAAACAATATTAGTAAGTAACAAAAAACACCTCTCTATTCTCTTTAACTTAAGTGCGCCTACGCACGTTAACTTAGGCATATCGTAATAAAAACGTGATCTAAGAAGTAGCTGACCTTGGCTCACCTTGACCAACTCATAGAATGGGTTTACAATCGTTGTCATGGTTCTTTACATTACGATATAGAGTTACTTAAAAACAGGCCCAAGTTTTATAAATTAGCGAATGGTGACTCATCAGACTGTTGACACTCCCCTGAGCATTCACTTAGCACCAGGCTCATACATTAGGAACATTATTTACTTCACCTTTTTATATTAACCGGTTGCTATTAACTTGGGTACATCTAATCAACTAAAGTACTTTTATTTATGTTGATAAAAAGGGGCAAATTTCTCGAGGCCTGATATAACAGGTTTTAATTTCCAGTCTGATGTTATACCGTCTTGTATTGTAATATCTGTTAGAGTAGGTATGGCTACACGTTACTGTGAAATATTACTTTAGTCTTTCAACACACCTACTTACCTAAAGTCTGTTTGCCTATTATGACTCATTCATTTGCTTTAAATGCACGCCAGGCTGTTTAGCCACGCTAGTTTTAACCGTGAGAAATTCGGTTTTGTTATAGGTAGGTTTCTTCATGCAGTTTGTATTCTGATAGCATTGCCTGAGTACTAGTCACTATACCTACCACTGCAAAGTATGAAACAACCTTTGCTTTGCTTTATTTTGTTTTTTATTTAAAATTTCAGGTAAGAGCTAAACGCAGCGATTTAAAATCAAAGAAACGCATCAAGGAGATGGGCATGGCATCCCAGTGCGACGGCTCAGTAGCCGTGATTGTGGGCGGCGGCCCGTCCGGGGCCACCTGTGCCGAGACCCTGCGCAGTGAGGGATTCAAGGGGCGCATCACCATGGTCGCCAAAGAAAATTATCTACCCTACGACAGAATTAAAGTCTCGAAGATAGGAACCGTCACCGAAATCGAAAAACTACAAGCGAGGTCTCAACAGTATTATGAGGATGCCAATATCGAAATTCTTAAAGGTGTCCATGCTACTAAAGTAGACACTGAAGAAAACATTGTCCACTTAAGTAATGGAAACAAACTGCGCTACAATGCGTTATACATCGCCACTGGGTCCGCTCCCCGTGTGCCAGACATGCCAGGTGTCGATCTACAAAACATCTTCACAGTCAGAAACTTTGATGATTCCGTAAACATCTTGAACACGTTAGGCAGTAATAAAGACAAAGATGTAGTAGTATTAGGTTTGAGTTTTATTGGTTTAGAAAGCGCGTCGTCCTGTAATGATAAAGCTAAGTCCGTAACTGTTGTTGGCAAAGACACTACTCCGCTTGGTCAAATCTTTGGCAATGAAATTGGCCGAAGTTTACAGAAGTTATTCGAAGAGAAAGGTGTCAAGTTTCAGTTTAATACTACAGTAGTCAAATGTAATGGCGAGAATGGAGTGCTGAAATCGGTAGAGTTGGCCAATGGAACCACACTTCCTGCTGACATGCTGATAATAGGCGTGGGAACAACATTTAACACAGGTTTTTTAAAGGACAGTGGTATACTGATGGAGGGAAATGGTGCGGTCAATGTAAATGATAAGCTCCAAACCAATGTTAAAAATGTATACGCGGGCGGCGATATCGCCTGCGCGCCCGTTTTCGCCCATAAAAATGATCACATGAGCATAGGACACATCGGTTTAGCTCAATACCATGGTCGCGTTGCTGCCTTAAATATACTAAAGAAAGAAACCCCATTAAAGACAGTTCCGTTCTTCTGGACTATGCTATTTGGCAAGTCTATCCGTTACGCTGGTTGCGGGAAACCTGCGAGTACTCTAGTAGATGGAGATGTGGATGGCTTGAAGTTTATCATATTCTTCTTCGATGAGTCTGATAATGTAATCGCAGTCGCTTCATGTATGAGAGATCCAGTAGTTGCTCAGTTTGCAGAGTTCCTGCACCAAGGCAAAACTTTGCATAAGAAGGACCTCAAAGATGATCCTCTTGCTTGGACAAAAACACTAAACTAATAGATTTTCCATTGTTTAAAACACCACCAATACTAATGGTTTCCGATTTTCAAAATATCCACTATATTTTTAACACAAACATTGTTTTTTTTTTATGTAGAATAAACTAAATACACAATTTAGAAGTATTCAAATTATAAACGAAATATTCTAGAATAGGCTTTTAAAATTTTAGCAGTTTATTAAAACACGAAGCTACGTATTTGATCTTGTACGAAATGCAAAATATGCCTATCAAAGGCACTTAGTTTTACTCAGTCAAATAAACCGATTTTTTCAGCAGCATCAAATAAAGTGCACATTGAAGTTTTTATAATTATATTCTAAAGTGTGCAAGTCATTGAAAATCATACATTATTTGTGTATGAGATTATTGCTGAAATAATTGTGGCCTTATTGAATAATACTGAATTTATGTTTAGATTGCTTGGGCCGATGTATATTTGGCACATATGTTGTGTCTCGTAGCTGTTCTCGTTTTATTTAGGTATAAATGTATTTATGTGTGTGTGGTTAATATTGATATTATACAGGGTGTCCCACGGCTATGCCACATGGAGGGAAAGTACCTTAAATATTGAAGATAGAACATTTTACTAAAAGAAGACTTTATTTGAATTTTAAAAACAATTTAAACTGCAATAATAAAAATTTAAATAATTTAATGGTTGGGACGGGAATCGAACTTGTTCCACGAGAAAAAATAATTACACTGTAGTTTTATCATACCGATCGAAAGGTTTCATCATAAGGATTATTTTTTGCTAAACAACATAGTGTCACAAACAAAAGGAAGACCTTGAATTTTAACATTTGATGTGAAATTTTGTTAAAAGCTTACATTGCCGTAAGGACATAAAATTGACAATCATAACTACAAATTACTAATAAATCTACCCACTTGAGTGGTACGGATCATTTAAATAAATTAATAACCTCCACAAGAAAACCAAAAAATCGCCACGCAACAAAATAATCAAAATTCTTCACTTTTTATTCAGAAAGAAGGGACTCATTTTGAGCATTTGAAAAATTGACTAATTTGTATTTAAAATATTAAAATTCATGGTCTTTCTTTTATTTTTGACACTATGTTATTTAGCAAAAAATAATCCTTTTGATGAAGCCTTTCGATCAGTAGGATAAAACTACAGGCTGATTAATTTTCTCGAGTAACAGGTTCGATTCCCGGTTCAACTATGTATTTATTTAAATATCTGAGTACCGTTTAAAATGTTTTTAAAATTTAAATAATGTCTTCTTTCAGTAAAATGTTCTATCTTCAATATTTAAGGTACTTTCCTTCCATGTGGCATAGCCGTGGGACACCCTGTATAATGTAGTATACCTGTGTGCATTTCGTTGAAGAATACTTGATGTAATTATTTTTGTTTGTAATTTAAAGGTGCAAATATTTTTGTAAGCAAAAATTCTTAATACAATAACAAGTACAATAATAATAAAAAGAAACAGGAATACATAGTGAAGATATAACGAGTTATTTTAAATTGAATTAAGTACTTACATACAGTATTGTGATAGATATTTATTAAAAAGCAGGCAGGGACTTTATAAGATAGGTACTTACAATAAGTAAGTAGTAAGTACATATCTCTACCTCTACACGATTGTGGTGCATTTTGAAATATTTATTCTCATGATATTAGATTATTGATATTGTTTGAAGATATTTCATAATATATTTCTTACTCCATTTTTCTTATTTTGGTTATACAACTTCGTAGATTTAATTGCTAAGTGAAATGTTACATTGTTGTTATATTATAGTTTAAACAAAACATCAATATTATCAGATTCTTACATATTTTGTCACCATTATTTTGTAATCTCGAATCTGTTGTCTCGATTATTATAACCCTTTAGGACCTTCGTAAACTCTAAGGTATATAACAGCTATTTAAGATTCTGTATACTTACAATACTTTGTATTATACCTACAAAATTATAGAAGATTGTACCTATGTATAATATTGTGGTTACATGTAGCGTCTCTATAGATAGCACATACTTATACGATGTAAATCTTGGTCTGTAAGATATATTTATTTATTTTTAGAAGGAAGGAAGCCGCCCATATACTCCAAATAGGGAATAAGTATTTAATCATTCCAGCCACCCTCTAGGACGGTGCTAGTAAAACTTAACAGTCCTAGATTACATTTCTGCATATGTTCAAGATAGGGTTGAAATTGTTATGAGTAGTGTTGTTATCTTGTGTCACTTTAGATTATCATCAATCTTCGTTCGCAGAATGTTCTGCACCGAATTGTTAACACGCTCTTGAACATCAGTATCAGTTAGTAGTGGCTTGCTTTCTTCCTACCTTTTATTGTCATTACTCTGCTTGATATAATCATCTGATCAATGTGATATTATAAATTGATGCCTAAAGGTTTATGCAAATAAATGATTGTTTATGAAAGAGCTTGTATCAATTATATAAAAAAGAACAGAAAAGATAATTATGGAGTTTATTTAGTAGTAGTGAATAAAGGACAGGCGCACTTTTTCCATATTCATTATAATTATTACGTGTAGGTAGTGGTGCCCATCTTGCCACCCTATTGCTATACCATTACATCACATCAACTGCATTCAGGCCCCTAAAGGCCTACACACGCAGCAGACGTGGGACAATAGCGGATAAAATATTAATATGCAATCTTATAATATGTACAAAACTTATAAATAGAACTAAAATAACACACAGGGCACGCACGACTCGGCACGGACACGGCTCACAGGGCATCAAAAATCTCGTCCGCATCGCTGTCGACAGGACAGGTGCCCAAAAGGCTGGCAGCATTGCCACGTTGTATGGCAATGCTAATTCTTTGTCCCAAGAACAGGCCAGCCCTCTGGTCACGTGAAGAGTCAACCAGCCGCTTGGCGATATCTTGAAAAACAAGATGAGCACTCGGACCCCATGGCCCCAATGTTTCAACCCCAAACGGCTCAAATATATAATTCCCAAGGAGGTTATTATATTTGCGCCGTTTGAAGTTTTCTGCACTTGCAGCAGCTGCCCCAGCACAACACGCAGACCTAGGAAGATGAGATGGCGCAAGGGTATCAACACATGTTGCGTCCCACACCAAAGGCTTACCCAACTTCTAAGGCATTATGGTCATCCCATCGTCGCGTGCCAGACCATTAGGTTCTAAAACAGCTGGCACCCCGGTGGAGACAAAAGCACGACGGATAATGTTATTAATACTTGCGTGCTGTGCTATCCGACCGGCGCTCTTACTGCAAGAAAGGCCACGGTGTCCGAGGCAGTCGACCGCTTCATCGCATTGACAGCGATGTGGAGCTTAACAAGGTGCGCCCAGGCGAAGGCATGTAGCGAGCCGGAAGGTGGTATCACCCATCATAGTACCTATGTTGGATGAAGGTAGTGCCAGAGGCCCGACTCCCACTTACCCACAGCCAGTAGGCGGGCACGCTCAGCAGAATTGGTGGACGTATTTAAGAGATTATTCCGTACCAAACTGCAAAGCGGCTCATGCCACTGTCTGTAGGAAGAAGGGTTCACGGGCCGATCCGTCCCCGGGTAAGCCATTTTCCAGGCGTTTACAGCTTCGGTCAGACACGGCACCTCAAAGTCAACCAGCGAAGACGATAAGATCTTGCTGGTTAACCTGTCAGTGCTGTGGACGGAGGACAGAAACGCCGGTAAACTAGCACTAGTTTGCGGACGCCGAGCCCACCGAAGCGAATCGGTAGAGTGGCTTGTAGCCGTGCTCGGTCGTCCAGAGCCACATTAAGAATTGATGTGAGAGTATTTTTAATAATTTGGTCAATTTTGTCCAGGAGATGCGGCTGCGTCCACAAAGGGGAACAGCGCAGATTATACATAAAATTTGGGCCAAAACAACAGTATTTAAATAAGTGTAAAAGCCGAATGTAAATTAATTTTAGAAAGTCGATCCGAAATATCTTTGAAATGTTCGATTTTTTCTTCAACAAAAGAGGTAAAACTGTCTTCCAAAATTGGGGAACCTAGGAGGTGTAATGAACTTTTGTCAAGAATTTTAATTTGTGGGGATTGCATTAAATTTACCTAAAGTCGTTTGTCTGTCGGTTGAGTCAGGAAGGAAAATTTTTGTACATAATATTATGTTTAATTTATATAATTTAGTTAAGATTAATTTATTTGAAAAAGATTAAATACATTTTACCAGTCAAAAAAAAAATCTTATAATTACTGTACAAAATTATATTATATATATATATATATATATATTAATTACAAAAAGCAACCTAATGTTGCTTTTTGTCCACCAGGTGACGAAAGCACTGTCGAAATGCATCCTTATTGTAATACCAATAGAGATCACCCTCGCCGGCGCAGGCCCTGAAGAAAGTACATATTACTATTCAATTTGTAGAAAAACTTATTAGGAAATCGGACGATGTTATCGCACAAATTGGAACCGAATTAGTTCTCCGGGGGTCAAAAGAAGTTATATTAAAAATTCATCTAAAGGAATCATTTCCTGAATAATATGATAGTGAGATGAAATTCATTAGTAACTTTTTGTTATAATTTTGCAGATCTTTATATTACTATGTGAGCCATTTTACAAATATCCATAAAACATCGTTTATAAACTGATGATTGCAATATAATGCATTGTTGCTATGCTATGTTTCAGTTTTCTTTTTTTTTTTATACGATTCTGATTATATTTATAGTGTTAGGTAAGACGAAGGACATATTAAAGGAGGAGGCTATTCAGTATTTGATTCTCATCCGTACTAATATAATAAATGCGAAAGTAGCTCTGTCTGTCTCTTCTTCACTCCTAAACCACTGAACCGATTTGAATGAAATTTGGTACACATATAGTCTGGGACCCAAGAAGAGACATGGGATAGTTTTCATCCCGGAAACGGGAACTATATCGCGCGGACAAAGTCGCGGGCAAAAGCTAGTTACAAATAAATGTAAAAAAATACATTACATTTTTACTAAAAAATCATAAAATTAATAAATTGTTGACATGCGCGTTATATACTTATCGAATCCTGTGTATTGAATGAAGAACGAATCACAACTACTTCACTCTCTTATCATAGGTCAGTGATCCGGTGCAACCGTGTGTGCTGGGGAGTCCTTTTTTAAGACTGAGAGCCTTATTGCAATGATTCAACTGCAGTTTTCAATTTTATATTGTTTTATTGCATCCTTAAAATATGTCCCTCAACTTACTTTTTTTTTTTTTTTTTTGTATTGTATGAAACTGCAATCAGTCGCCAGACTTTTATCAGCTGTGTTGTACGAGTAGAGACTTTAATGAGATGCAGGCCAATGCCATGCTCCCATTTCAGAGAATGTGGTTTCTTTTTAATCTCCTAACCACATTGGCGTTATCTAGTAATCCAGAGGCGAGTGGATTGGGGTGATTTGTGAGGCGTTCGACATGATATTTTCTATAGCGCTCTATTTCTGAGGTCACTGTTGATATATTTAGGTACTCATGTATTTCGTCGTTCCTGGTAAACCATGGCGCTTTTGCTATAGTCCTTAAAATGTTGTTTTGCACCCTTTGCAAGCATGCAACATTACTCTTGCTGGCTACTCCCCAGATTTGAATACCGTATGTCCATATGGGTTTCAAAATGCAGTTGTAGATCAAGAGTTTGTTGTCCAGGGAGAGCACTGAGTTTCTGCCTAGCATCCAATATAGACTTCGAAATTTGTGGTTCACTTGGTCTCTTTTGGCTTTTATATGGTCTTTCCACGTTAGGCGTCTGTCCAGGTGAAATCCGAGGTACTTTACACAATCAATTTGAGGTAAGGTATTGTTTCTTAAGCGAACCGGTGGACAGTTTCCTTTTCTTAGAGTGAAGGTTATATGGGTGGATTTCTGCGCACTAGCTTGGATGCGCCATTTTTGGAGCCAATCTGAAGTGTCATCTAGGAGATTTTGGAGCTTTTCACTAGCTTTTGCAGGGTCACTATCCACGACCAGAAAAGCAATGTCGTCGGCATAGGTGGCAACGGTAGCGTCATCGGAAACTGGTAGATCTGATGTAAAGATGTTGTACAAGACTGGTCCGAGCACCGACCCTTGGGGCACACCAGCTTCAATTGGTATCAGAGAGGATCTGGCATCTCCTTGCTTGACCTGGAATAACCTATCAGAAAGATAGGATTTAAGGATGTGGAATACAGAGAGTGGTAATTTTTCCTTGATTTTACAGAGCAGACCTTTGTGCCAGACTCGATCAAAGGCCTGCTGTACATCCAAAAATGCGGCGGAGCAGTATTGTTTGTTTTCGAAGCATTGCCTGACACAATGGTACACACGATGTACCTGTTCGACGGTACAGTGTGCTTTGCGAAAGCCAAATTGGTGCCTGGGTATTATTTCATGTTCGTTCATTAATTCACTGAGTCTTTTGAGAAAAATCCTTTCCCATAGCTTTGATAGGACTGGTGTAAGACTTATGGGCCGGTATGAAGAGCACTCTTGTGGCGGTTTACCTTCTTTCTGGATCATAACTATTTCCGAGACCTTCCATATATTAGGGAAATAGGAGAGCCTGAAGGTGGCGTTAAACAGACAGGTCAAGAAGGTGATACATTTCTTTGGAAGCTCTTTAAGGATTTTTGGAGTTATTAGGTCAAATCCCGGAGCCTTATTAGAATTTAGTAGGATAATTTCCCTCGCGACTTCTCTTGGCGACGTTGGCTTAATAGGTAGACACAACTGGGTATCTTGCATGAGTATGGCATCCAGGTCTTCTTCGTCGTTTCCCTCGTTTGGTTTAAATACCTGGCTTAGGTGAGCGGCAAAAGCCTCCGCTTTATCGTTATCGGTACGTGCCCAGGACGACTGCCATCTTACAGGATAATGTGTTTGCTGGGGCCTACCAAAGCATTTGGAGGCCTTCCATAACGAGTATTCCCCGCGTGCTGTTGGTGACAGCGTTTCCAGAGTTTTTCTGAGGCTGTTATTGTTATGTTCCTCGATAGTTAATTTCAACTCTTTTATTGCTTTATTCAGTAGGTATTTGTCCGAACGATGATGCGATAACTGCCAGATTCGTCTAAGACGCCGTTTCTCGGCTATTTTGTTTCTTATTTCTAGAGGCTGGGTGACTATGGGACCTTTGATTTTATTTACCGATGGGGTATTAACCCATGCTGCGACCTGGATAGTGTTAGTGATGTGTTTGCAGGCTTCTTCGACATCCTCATTTGTTTTTAGTGAGATTTTGAGGTTGGTGTGGTTAACGAGATATGAGCGAAAACCTTCCCAGTCAGTTTTCCTATTGGTTAACGAAGTAGGTTCTTCACGTTCTATTACGCTTGTGGACACTGTAAGAATTACTGGAGTGTGGTCTGACGATCCATCTAGACTGGATTCAATATCAATGTAGAGAGAGCTTATGCCTTTGGACACAAAGAAATCCAGCAAGTCGGGTGTTTTCCTTGGGTCTGAAGGCCAGTATGTAGGTGATCCAGTTGACAAAGGATGATATTGATGATAATCGATGCAATTCTTCAGTTGTCTACCCCTTGTGACAGTTAGTCTGGAGCCCCAGAAGGTATGTTTAGCATTCCAGTCTCCACCGGATATAAATCTATTGCCAAGAGTTTTGAAGTAATCAGAGAACATACTATCTGTTATGTTATATCTTGGTGGGCAGTATACCGCTGACAGGGTGATAGGTCCTGCGCGATCTTCCAGTCGTACACTGGTAGCCTGCAGATGGTTGGTTGAGTAGGCTTCAAGAAGATGATGTTTTAGACCTGATTTGATAGCCAGAGCAGACCCAGCATGTGCGCCACCATCAGGATGGGAGGTATAGTAGATTTGAAAATCTTTTAGACGAAAACTGCTCCTATTGGTGGCATGCGACTCAGAGATGAGGATTACATCCAATTTGTTGGAGATAATTAGGACTTCGAGTTCATGAATACTAGACGCTAGTCCATTTATGTTCCACGTTGCAACCCTAAGTGACGCCATTTCTATTTCGTAAGCTTCGGGATGATGGTGGTAAGAAGATTAAGCAGTGTGCTAATCTGTTGTAGGAGTAGGTCTATCTTTTCTGATTGCTTGAGCAGAATCTGTTCAACTGTGGTAGTTTGTTGGCTGTGATTGTTTTCACTGGGTGTATTTGTTTGGCTGTGATTATTATTGTCACGCAACTTCTGTGGCTCAATTTGGTTTCCACCTTTAGTTGGATTAGCGCCTTTAGTTATTTCAGCATAAGTTTGATTACCTGCTGTATTTGTTGAGATTATGGTTGGTGGTACATCATGGCTGTCCATATAGGTGTTGGATGTGCGATATGGTCGATTAGGACCACCACGCTTAGTTTTTCTGGCGAGAATCTCTTTGTAGACCTGGCAGCCTTTATAGTTGGCAGGGTGGTCACTATCACACAAAGCACATCTCGCTGGGGTGTTTCTGTCTTTTTTGGGGCAGTCTGAGGTGCGATGCCCATCTCCACATTTAACGCAACGAAACGGTCTCATGCAATTATTTTTAGAGTGACCGTATTGCTGGCAACGCTGGCATTGGACTATAGAATTTGATTTTCGAGGGTCCTCTATTTTCACTCGTTGATGAAAGATGTATTGAATGTCTTTGATGGCTTTATTGTTAACATTTGGCTCCAAGTTGACGAAGAATATACTTGAGGGCTTTTTGTCTACTCCAACCCTGGCGTTTATGATCTCGCCACGGACTTTGTTCCCTGTCTTTTCTATTTCTTCCGTTATTGCTTCATGGGGTGTTGTGTGATGCAAGTTTTTGATGACAACTCTATAGGGTTTTGTTTCTTTCCTGGTAAAAGTGTGCCCTATTATTCCTTTTTGTCTAATTAACTCGATGACTTTTTTATATTGGTCTGCTGAGTTCACCATAAGACGTAGAAGATTTTTATTGACGATCTTGAATCTAAATTCTGAAGGGTTTACAACTGACTCAATCAATTTAGTCAGTTCATTTACATCTTCAATCCCATAGAGTATGATTGGTGGTGGAAACTCAACTTACTTAACATGCTGTATATGATTCTGCTAATGTGGCCTTTTTGGCCCTACTGGTATTTATATTGTGTAGCAAGTTAGATGAGAAATGATAATATTTTCAGAATCTACTGAATGTTTTTATTTAGAATTATTACACACTACAGATACATTTTTCTATGTTCACTAATTAAATATAATTTTTATACAATAATTTATTTAATCCCAGGATTCTTTTACTCGTAAATGTTGTAGCCTTTCATAAAGTGTTACATCTTGTTTGAAAATTCTTCTACTTCTTTCCACTATTTTATCTTTCCTTATTTCTGGTTTTCCAAGAGCTTTTGTGTGACCCGAACTTTCGGCCTGAAAATATTAAATGTTTATGGAATTTCATATAGACAATATTTCTTTATAAACTAATTCTACTAATAATATAAATGGATATGTTTGGATGTTTGTTAGTCTTTGATGCAAAATCTAGGTACTGAATAGAGTTTGATTAAACTTCACAGTAATATAGCTGAATGATAACAATAAAATCAGAATTCAGAATAACACAAAGGAAGCATAATTTCACCCTATAGCCAACTGGAGTGGAGCAGTAATCAAAAACATAACATAAAGAAAATAATAAAATTAATTTAAAAGAAAAATTACCTCTGTCAGGTACGGATAGCGCAAATATAACATATTTTGCTCTTCGACAGCAAAGTCTTGTTTAATTTGCCGTAAATGTTTTGGTTCTACCTTTTGTACTAAGCGATCTTTTCCTCTAAACAAATGTCCATTTGGTAAGCGATTACGGCGAAATAGCACAAGTGATAGCTTCATATTGTAATGAAGGAACAGCAGAAAGATTTATTTAACCTAGTGAAGTATATTATTTAATAATTGTTGTTGATTTCACATCACTCACTGACTGACATACGTTATTACGTTGCGTTATGTGTTTTTAGGTTAGGAATAGACAAATGAAAATGACAACTATGACAACTACTACCTAGTGACACTGACAACTAACTTCTTTTTTTAACCGACTTCAAAAAAAGGAGGAGGTTTCTCAATTCGACCGTATATATGCTTTTTTTTTTTTTTTTTTAGGTTTGTTCGCTGATAACTGCGTCGTTTATGAACCGATTTGGATGATTCTTTTTTTGTTGGAAAGAAGACATTTCCAAGGTGGTCCTTTCATAAGAAAATCAGGGTTTGAAGGTAGCAGACCAGAGAAATCGAGGGGAACTTTCAAAAATCGTAGGGGCGACTAGTGCGTTTGTAAGTTTTTCATTAAGTATTTTATTATAGCACTACAATTTAATAAAGATCTGGAGTAGATCTGATGATGGAGCCGAGAGACAGTCGAGGGAACTCCTCAACAATTCACAGCAGCTACCTTGTGTTTGGGCTTGATTAATTTGTATTGATAAGAACTTTACACCTAGATGGGTTGTGACTGTATTAGGGGTCTGATGATGAAGACGAAGGATAGTTCAGGGAACTCTTCAACGGTTTACAGTAGCTACCTTGTGTTTGGACTTAATTCATTTAAATTGATGAGAACTTCGCACCCATATAGGTTGTAATGAAGGTCTGCAGTAGATCTGATGATGGAAACCATATACAGTCGAGGGAATTCTTCAACGATTTACAGCATTGAAGTGTAACATAGGACAATAACTACCTACTCGTCATGCTGATGCGTCAATCAATGAAAATGAAGAGATGACACTAAAAAGTAAAAAATAAAAATCTTTTATCAAAAAAATAATAACCGCCTTCAAAAACTAAAAACACAAAAATAACCAAAATTTCGGAAGTCGGTGGCTTCTCTTCTGCCAATTAATTTGTGTTGCCACAGACTTCCGAAATTTTCACATTTTTCACATTTTCACATCACTCACTGACTGACATACGTTGCGTTATGTGTTTTTAGGTTAGGAATAGACAAATGAAAATGACAACTATGACAACTACTACCTAGTGACACTGACAACTAACTTCTTTTTTCTTCTTTTGGCAAGTAACTCTCTATAATTTTTTCTGATTAGAGTATTCTCCAAGTCGCCCGCCGAAGAAATGCTCTAATATGAATGATTCAGGTCGCGAATTCGTGTTAACGACCAAGTGTAATTACGCCATTACTCAACTATATTAATTAATGCCGGTTTCACACGAAGGCAGAACAGTGAGGCAGAACTGTACTGCCCACTGTTCTGCCCTCGTGTGAAATGGGCATAAGGCGAGCGAGCACTTGTCAGCGACGAGCAGTGAACTTTTTTTTTTTTGTAACTTGTAATGAAGTATCAACCATTCCAGTATGAAGGTCCTTCGGTTGATTATGTATGAATGAAGGTGTGTGTTAAAGGTACATGGTTACATGGATGGTGTAAGGTAAGTGTATTTAAATTTTGGTAATGATGTAATCAGTCGCAAGAGGTCACTGGCCCCAAGGGCCCAAGGAGGAGTAAAGGTAGGCCACGGGGCGCGCGTTCCTGATCACTGCTAAGGTGCATCAGGTCATCGCATTTTCTTTGTTGTCGTTTCAGGGTCTGCGGCAACTGCGACGCGGGTAGGTGTGCGAGGTGGCATAGAACTTCATATAAAGAATTCGAATGCGAAGACTGCGGTGCGTGCGGTGCCGCCAAGTCTGCGTTCACCTTTAGAGTATTATTCAAAAAGACTGAAAGCATGCTATTTTCATACTCTGAACTATTTTGATGCATATCAATTTGTTTTCTAAATAAACTGACTTGGATTAATCATACTAGTTTGATTGTGTAATGTCCCCCATTTATTTTGATTTTTGTTTTGCATTTTGATTACATTTCATAGACTTAGACTCTCTCTCTCTAGTCCATTTATATATATAGTCTATGGTCAGAATGGCTGTCGATCGAGCGTAGGGGTGTCGTATTGTCGTAAATAAATTGTGTGAAAATCAATTAATTTCTAATGTAAGTTAACTGTTTAAAGAGATACGTCTATCTTTTAAGTATGGCATCATCCCGGGGCTGACAGGTATTTCATTTTTTGGATCAGTCTCCAGGATTGGTGAGTATTGTTCGTATCATAGTACTTTACCACTATACATTTTAATTTTTTACAGTTTCCTGACAATTTGTAATAATATTATTGTTCAAATTTCTAGCGACCTCCTTATCTTATGTTGATAAATATTTTCAGATATACTTCACAATACAATGAGACATTTCATTTAGTTTGGTACCCTTTCACTTTATTGTGTACATTATTTTCGTGCTCTACTTATTCCGAGCTCGCTCTTTTTATTTTATTGTATACTTCAATTTTATAAGAAACGTTGATCGGAGGGTCGCCTTCCGTTTCTGATTAGCGTGTTAGTAATAACATTAATTTGTTACTGACCTTTAATTACTTTTCATCATTTATCTCTCATGTCAGAGAGTGAGTGTGTTATTGTCATTTGAAAATGACCTACATAAAGTCTGCAAGAAGTATTTTGGATATACTTTGTAGTTCTTTAATAGCCTAGAAATTAAAAATTGTTTATGAATTATCTGCTATTGCTGTATGGGTCACTCACACCAAAAACTTTACTCTTAGTTAGATGGTAACATGAAGTTACATTTCAAAATATTATTTATCTATAATTATTGGTCTGTACTGTATTAACAACTGACTTTAAGCCTTTCTAGCAGAAGCAGGCAGATGGTGTGTAACATCTGCCTGCTTACCATCTGTGCTGTTCTGGGGAACGAATAACTTAACTGTGATAAAATATTTAATTTCATTTGATCCAGGTTTAGGGCATTGCAAGATTTTGTCAGTAATGTTAATCATGCCATAGTAAAAGACAAATTTACTTATTCATAATTCACTTGTTATTCATTTCTATAATAAAATTTGTTTGAAGAATAGCTGGCAGACACTACAAATACTAATCAAACCTTAATTTATAGCTGGTCCCTGCTGTTGTGTTATGCATTTGATTATTGTTCAACAATGAAGTTCTGTAGCCTGTAAAGTTATAATCTTAGCAGTATAGAAAGGCCTCCATAATCCAATCTTTAAGTTATTTAAAATAATCCCAATGTTAAAAAAAAGCAATACATTTGAAAGCACTTATATTCTTAAAATATGATAATCATAATTTATACTTGCTTTAAATTACAAAGATGAATGTTTCATTTCAAAAACATTATCATGAAAATAAGTATGATTTCATTCGAACGGACTACTAAGGTCTTTCAAGCAACAAATAACATCACTTGCAAATTAATTGTTCAGTTCAATTGTCATACAATTGGGTTATTCAGGGCTATTTGTCATGCAAAATCGACACAAACATTTTGGATAGTTGGGAAGCTAATCAGTCTTGGGACAGAAGATCATTACCTATCAAACTGGTTTGCCTTATGTCCCTTTTTGAATAAGACAATTCGGAATGTTCCAAAATTGAACTTATTTCAAGTAAAAAACAGTCAGTTTTGTTGATAATACTGCTAGGTCACAAGTGTAACAGGTATCACATGTTTGACAATGTGTTAATTTTTATTGTTCCAAAAATTCATAATAAGTTATTAAACTGAATATGTACATAAATAGCAGTTCACCTTGATACCCAAGTTGATCTGATGGGTGCTCATCTCAAGTTTTGACACACCAACATTCTCAGGGTTACTGATAAGAAAGATGCAAAATATGTGAAAAATTTAAGTCAACAAAGGTTAATTAGTGTAGAAAGAATCAATCATTTTCACAAATTGTTAACAGACATCATCTTCATCTTCAGACTAAATGCAGCTTAAACAGTAACAGTAAACAGCTTCTAATGATGAATGAATGAATAATGAACGAGTAAGGTTTCATCAATCTGTCCAATTTAATAAAATAGGGGCACAAACCCAGCTATGTTAGTGAAGGGCAATGCCCTTTTGATATCCTTAATCATTTCTATTTACTGCCTTCCAATTGTATGCTAATTGCTATGTAATCTCAATAACTCATAAAACATGTAGGTACACTTTGTAAACATGCCTGCCCTATTGTGTGAAATTAAATATTTTTTATTACCAACTATGAGGTGGGTTATAAAATGAGTTCAATATGAATCATTCAAACCGAATAGAGGTCAATATGTATAGATCACTTTGAGAATCAATGTTCTAGACCCAGTGGTTTATGCTGGCTGGGTGATGGGTATGCTGGTTGGTTCATAAGATTTTAGATGCTATTTTTTCTTTATGCCAAATTTTCTGTACAAAAAGTTTTTAAGTTCACTTAATTAAACTGCAGGTTTTCTTGATTTTGCCTGTCTTATTTTAAAACTCACATGTATCTTCAAAATATTGCCTTATAAATAATCTGTGTGAGCGACTTGCATTTCAAACATTTCCTGGTGCTATTAAATAATGTAGTTATAAATATTTCGTAAATTATTTCCTGCTGTGTAGGTATGAAGCTACACTTCGCTTGTTATGAATATTCTTAACAATCATGCGATTCGTTTTGCCGGTTCGACATAATAATTTTATAATTAAAGTTATTTAAGAGTACTTTATCGAAAGCACGCACTATACAAGACTACTTACGTATTGTATTCGCGATGTCGATAAGGTTCTCTTAAATTGTAGTTTGCATCCGCGTCTTGTTTAAAACGGTAATTGTCCCACAAATGTTTGAGCATGTCATTATTATTATACAACAGAGATCACGTTCCACTGCCTTGTTATGAGATAAATTGCAGTGTTGTAGTATTCGAATATCGGTCCTAAGTTATCATCGTCAATGTAAATGTCTAAAAATTTCAGTGTGAATCTGCATTCGCCGCTCACGGTGATTATCGATTTTACTAAAATACGGTTGCGAATTTGAACTGACTCGATTAATAAAACTCCACAATTGTAAATTAGTTCAATAATAGTTGACAGCTGGATGAGTTTTATGATCTATTTTTAATTTATATAGCTGATTGAAATGGTTGTGTAAATTTATTTTATTATTAATTTTTTTATTGAATGTCGACAATGCAGCCTGTTGATTTATATAAAGATGTTTTGAAAGAATCCTTAAGTGTTGTGTATTGTTATAGAGCCTCACGACGTGAATCAACCGTAGCGCTGCCAGCACATCGCCGCCGTTGATTTGAGTGGTGCTCAGTGAAGATGGCGCAGGTCGGAGCGAATATGGAATACCAGGAGTATAAATGGGCCTACTCAATCATGGACTCCTCCAAGTAAGAATATGTTTATTCTAATGTTAGACATTAACTTTTTCCCTAATGACCTTTTTTTATCCAAACCTCTTGTGTTATTGACACCTCTATCACATCCGGAACCCAAGGCATTCCGAGCTTCAGGCCGTCATACTTCCTAGCAGTGTCCTGTCAGAGTCAGAATTAAAGGGCTTGCCTTCATTTGAAATTACTCATTGAAATATGTTCGGACCCTCAGTGTTCCGAAGCATCCTCTGACGCACCTGCCCACTGGAACACTGAGCTCTAACAACCTGAAACCCGGAATGTCCTAACTTGGCGTCATGCGTCATGGCGATGAAGCGTAACTAGTAGATTATTGAAACACATTCTGTAAGTACTGTATTTTATTATGGTAGTCGTCGTATGTCGGTGATTCAATATGTTTTGAAAATTAGATATCGCTGGGAAAATAACAGAGTAGGCAGTTAAGGCAGTGCTAGCGACAATAAATACGCTGTCGCGTGTGACGGTAGACCTTCACGACACGACGTGCGACAGTCACAGGGACACGTTGCGAAACCACTTGTATATTCGCAATGAAAGTATCTTTACGAAAACACCAATGACAAGTACATTGCATAACGTTTTGTTATTTACGCGAACAACCATTATTAAAATAAAACCCAATAAAATTGAAGTCAGGGAGAGGGTATCGCGTCTTTATTGTTTATAATTTTTTGTTTGGGACACTATACGGGCTCCGCTCCCAGGGTCACGGAGATCGGAAAGTTCGATAGCTGTTAAGACCATTGTTGTATTGAAAATGACATAAGTTAGTATACGTACTTAGTCCTTGTTGCACCAACTTAATTTAAATATTGAAGATCGGTGCACAGACACAAGCGGCTAAATAAAATAATGGCTTAATACCAAATTAAGTTTTGTTTTATGACAGTTTTATTTTGTACCTTTTCGTAAAAGCTTGTTTTTTTATATTTTCAACGTTTAATATTTCTTTCGCCTGAAGCCATTCGTGGGCATAGGTCAGGTCATGCTTATCAAAAGTGCATTGTCATGGCAATCGAACTATGTATAATCAGGTAATTTGGTTGAGGATAACTGCTTTAGCGTCAATTCACACGTACCACAACCACACCACGTCGCAGCGACAAAATGTGGTCAAGATGTGGTTACGTGTGAATAGTGTCGCAGCGGCTTTTTGCAGCTGCGTTGTGGTAGCCACAAAATGTCCATGTGGTTAGCGCAGGCGCCAGCTAGGCGCGCGTGGACGTCATGTCGTGGCGATGTGGCCGCGCTGCCGCCGCGTTGCCGTCGCGATGTAGTCGTATTACACAGGTGGTCGATAACAACCACAAAATGTGGTGCGTGTGAATTGTAATATTCATTTTCAATACAAAATTTACGCCCGACCACGTCGCGGCGTTGTGGTGTGGTTGTCGCTGTGGTGTGGTTGTGGTACGTGTGAATTGAGCCTTAAAATTCAGTCGCAAGATTAGATATACGAACAAACAATAGCTGTCCCCGCGGTTTCACCCGCGTTAAGTAAGGTCTTTGGTTATTGCTCCGCTCCCGTGGGTAATAGCGTGATGTAATTCTGATGTATAGCTATATTGCTGTAAAGTTTTATCAAAATGCATTCAGTAGTTTTTGCGCAAAAGAATAATAAACATCCATTGGTAATTAGTGTACCATACTTAAACACGTGATTCCCGTGCTCATGATAACCTAAAATTTTTATCATGGGAGCAAAGCCGAAATCGCGAAAAAAATATCAGCTGTTCAGTACATTAGGCAAACGTAAAAGTTGTTGGTTATCATGAGCACAATCACGTGTTTAAGTAAATACTACTTTCGAGTTTATAATATTACTAAGGATTGCAAGTTAAATGAAAGCTTGGAAAAATACATTGAGTAGTTCTGAGTGCGATGATGTAGATGCATTCGTTAATTGGAGGGGTCCTGAGCAAGATATTACATTTCATTAGAGAGATACCCCGCGCTGCTGGAAAGCGCTTCATTTAATTAGGCGCGGGTCGATAGGTCACTTCGTGGTAGCTCGTGGTTTGCTTACCTCTTCTATTGTTTATTGGCCGTTATTTTAAGCACTATTTGGGCTATAAATGATGCCTACAATACTGTTTTGTTGTATGAATAAATGCAAGATTGAGGAACATAAATTACTTCATGTGAATAGTGAATAAGTAGGTATTCTAACATTACAGTATCCAACATTATGTGTACCTAAGTATATGGGAACACCTGTATTGTTAGGTACAAAGTCATAGTAATAATGTAATTGCGACAAAAAAGAAAAATACAGTAAGTAATATGACATAGTTGATATATTTGCAACAAAGTTATGGCCGGTACTGCTAGAACAGTAATTATATCGGACGACTAGAATCGACTTTTCGCGTAACACATTCACGCACTATTATTTGCTATTTCTGAAATTCCTGTCGTAAATATACCAGCAACAAGTGTGTTGAAAGTAGTAAATCGCGTCAAATGAGCGTGGAAAGTCAAAATTACAATAAAAAGGTCACAAAGCCATTGTTCGTACAATAAATGTTGAGCGTAGCGTACCGTTATTGTTTAGAATGGTAAATATTGTTTGTTTTTAGGGTATCGGCGTGTCTGATCTCGATGCTGCTGATCGTGTACGGCAGCTTTCGCTCGCTGAACATGGAGCGCGAGGCGCGCGAGCGGGCGGAGCGGGAGCGGGAGGCGACACTGCTGGGCGGGAAACCGGTCTCCACCAGCTCCAGCTCCAATTCTAGTAAGTCTTTCCCATTAACAAAATCACCGTCACTATATTTACCCTTAACCGTTCGACGATCAAGCGACAGCCGGCTGTCGCGCTGCTTTGTCTTTCTATTGGGGCTCAAATCACGTGTGTTCAAATGAAGACAATAGTACTTAGCGTGACAGCCGGCTGTCGTTTGGTCGTTGAAAGGTTAATGCACAAAATATACTTCTATACCATAGTTAAAAGTCGTAACAATATGGGTTGTCGGCTTAGAAAATGACCTCTAGTTAGAATTACATTTGCTATCTGTGTGAACACTAGTATTTCCGGCTAAAGGGAGCTCCCTCCGGCTAATTAACATGTAACTGCGTGGTAATCAAAGCATATAAGCTATTGTCTTATTTTTAGTGCGTGCCAAAACCAGGAAAAGAAGTAATTTGACGAAATATTGTCAAATATATATAAAAAAACCGGCCAAGAGCGTGTCGGGCCACGATCAATGTAGGGTTCCGTAGTTTCCCGTCCGTCACAATAAGTGTTCCCAAAGTTTAAAAAAAGGCTATTTGTTACGTTGACATACTAAGTACGCAGAAATTATTTTGTACAACCTTTTTCTCTTTTTTGTACAAAAACTGTTCTTTCTATCAAGTTCAAAATAATTTTCCTAGGAAGTCCTTATAAAGCTCTTAGTAGAATATATAAAGTAGATACTTTCCAGATTTTTTTCATATTTTTTAAACCTACGGGTCAAAAGTTAGAGGGGACGCTTTGATTTTTCCTTTTGGAGCGATTATTTCCGAAATTATTGACATTATCAAAAAATGATTTGAGTAAACCCCTATTCATTTTAAAATACCTTTCCAACAAAATAACACACGTCAGAGTTAAATTAAAAAAAAACCACTTCCCTCTTTACATATAGGGGGGCTAGCTACCCTAATGAAACATTTATTTCCAATTTTTATTTTACCACTTTGTCGGCGTGATTGATATACATAGTGGTAGGTACCAAATTTCAGCTTTCTAGTGCTAACGGTCACAGAGATTAAGCAAGGACGGACAGACAGACAGACATGGCGAAACTATAAGGGTTCCTCGTTTACTACGGAACCCTAAAAATAGGATTTCTTCCTTAACAATACTTGTCCATGTGAATGACCTTTAGGAAGGAGCAACTACATTATTTTCTTAAAAATGTATGTACGCGTCATTTTTGTATTTGAATGTCTGTAGGAAAATAAGCTTATAATGGGTCATGAATCCAATTTGTCGACAGTACGTTAAAAAATAAATTACGTTTTTGAATTAGACTGAAAGAATATTAACCATTTAGAGGATTTTCACTTAGCCATAAAATGAAATCCTCTGATAAATCCACCAAGTAAAGTGCCAGGTTCAGTCGACGTGTGTGCAGAGAAAAGGCATTACCTTGGCGGTTGTAGCCGAGATATTAGCTATAACTAATCAATTAGGTAAGTGAGGTTATTGGCACGGCTCGTTACTAATTCTAGCACACTTACTAATAAACGTGGAGTAAAGTTACAGCCGCTAGGCGGCCCATTCAGATATGCGTAACTTTACTCAACGTTGATTAGCAAGGGCCTGGCTATTTACAATAGCAATAACAACAATGCAATCAATTTATTTGTTTAACAATTTCATGTAAGTGGTTGCGACTTCTACATTGTCTATGGTCAGTACCCGTGCAGTTTATTGCTCCAATAACTGAGTTGAGAAATTCGCGTTCTAATTTTCTTTCAAAGTATTTCCTCGTCAATTCTGCGATTGCATAGCTGCCTAGCTGGCGGCCTAGCCAAATACGGAGATAGGCGCCAGTATGACACATAAATCATTCCTTTAAATTGAACGTATTTCATAATGTTGATAGCCATACGCTCCTTCCTTGAACAGGCCCTTTTGATTACGTTAGTTTTATCGCTTAGTAACATACACATGCATCTCAGTAGTATGCACAGCAAGAGCTTGCTTAGTTCGTTATGCAAACTGTTATTGTGTCAATGGCACAAGATGTTTGTAATTTGTAAGATAATGTTGTTGAGTGCATCGTAAAATCCTCTCTACTGAGGTAAAACAAGAGTCCTTAAAAATATCAACTGATTGTTTGGTATCCGCCATTCCGCCACCCTGCCGTTTAGCTAATATTTTTATTGCACAACCTATTGTATCAAGTTCATGTCGACATGAAACATAAGAATGCACCGGTGAGTGGTGACTGTCATGTTTGTTATCGAACGACTCAGGGCCCTTTCTGCATTCATAGAGAAATGTAAACTTACCTAGTCTAATGGTTATTTATTTACTGTTGTTTGCAAACCAAACCGGGTAAACTATTCATTGATGTGTTGACAGTCTGCCTTTTCATGGTTTCAGACAAAAGTCGATTCACACTGTTATTTTTACTTAAGTACTGCCTTAATTGACACTAAATCATATTTTTTCCACTCTTTTATGTAACCTACCTTGTTATCCCATATTTCTTATATTGTACTCAATAACTACTAAAAAATTAAAGTTATAAGCGACTTTTTTACTAACCGTACTAGTTCTAGGGAAACGTAATGTACAGTAGTTTTCACAACTTTTTTGACACTTGACTTTAACAGCGGTTACTGGCGCCGGAAAACCGACTACGGCTTTGCATTGAAGTAGTACTATACATCCTTCAACATATGAATTTCACCTTTTAAACCGTATGTATCGTTTCCTGCAGATGTCCAAACCCTGAACACAATGCAGGCGCTGTGCTTCCCACTCGGCTCGTCGGTGGCGCTGCTCATCATGTTCTTCTTCTTCGATTCCATGCAGACGCTCGTGGCGATATGCACAGCAAGTAAGTGAACAAAGACATTAACAGTTACACTGCCCGTCAGACCGTGAGCGGTGATGAGGTTTCATTTCCCGCTCGTCGTTAAGTAAACATGTTTTGGTGACTGCCTGTTCCGGGTCAGTGCTATCTGGGATTTCCGTTCGTTTTTTTTTAGTTGGTGCTTAGCCTGATTGCTTATGATTATGGCCATACCGATTGTATACACAAATAGGAGTCTATCGCCCGAATACTCAAACGTCACTTATGTTTAAGAAGCTTCCAAATCTGTTTCTGTCCTTACTTTATCCATTTAGAGTGAGAAAGACAAAGCAGCAGATTTGATAGCGTCTTGTACGAAAATTGACGACGATACAGTGCGTTGAAGTTTCGCGTGACGTCACGATCTGATACAAATTTTGCTGAACAGTGACGTCAAAGCACCCACTCCGGAACTTTATTTTTATTTATCTTTGTATATTTTTATTAATTTCATCAAGCAAAAATACGTGGTCCGTATTTTTGGCCAGTCTATCAGACGGACTAAACAGAATGCCGTTTTTTTAATGTTGTCGTCATCCCTGACACATGTCTCGTCTCCGTGTTTGTGGAGTCTCGCCCTAAACCTCGGGGGACAGTTTAGCATAAGTAATACATGAGTGAGATGTATGTGCATGTGGAAATCTTTGGGGGAGACCTTTGTCCAGCAGTGGACGTCTATCGGCTGATGATGAATACATGAGTGGGATGTGTTGCAGTAATAGCGTGCGCGGCGCTGGCGTTCCTGCTGACGCCGCTGTGCCAGTACGTGGCGGGCGGCGGCGCGCGCGGCGCGGTGTGCGGCCGCTACTCGGCGCCCGAGCTCGCCGCCGCCTTCCTCGCCGCCGCCATCGTCGCCGTCTGGGTGCTCACCGGACACTGGCTGCTCATGGACGGTCAGATACTTTCAGAACCTAACTATGAGTGAATAAATTACACCTTTATTTCAGGCTGCATAGGCCCACAGATCCTTAAACTAAACACATATGCCCTTACTAATAATCACTGTGTAAAGTTATGCAATAAATAAAGCCTGTGTAACCATACATTTTTTGACGTATAAACCTGTCATAACTTTATGCAGCGATTATTAGTAAGACGCTATGCGCCTTACTAATAAACGCTGCATATTCGGCTTTATTCATGACATAACTTTACAGTGATTATTAGTAAGGGCAATAGTTAGTTTATGTTGTTTTTTTTTATTTGTGTTAGTAATAAAACTTGAATTCATTTTAGTAACACTTTACTATGTTGCACTAAGTCTGTGCACTTCATTGGCACTTGTCTAGCGCATCATTGATTTTTTTTTGTTTCTTGGGAATCAATTTAGGGTTACAAGTCCCACAAAGATCTGGCAGACCTGACCAGCCCATTGATGTAGCAATTTTATCATAGCTGTTGTTATTCAGTACTGCATTATGTCATGCCATTTTCCTGGCAATGATCAAAACGTTGAATAGACTACAACATAATATGCTTAAGCTTCGGTTACATAAGTAGTTTTTCCACTTGAAGCAGCGATGCGTAATGAAATGTGTAATTAACTGGCGTCAGGGGCATAGCAAGGAAAAATGGTGCCCAGGGCAAAAAGTTGCCTGTCTTTATGAATTATCTTAACATAAAAAAACCAGATCCGTTATTAAGTAACAGAAACACATATTTATTTACTTTTAATATTAAAACTGATCCGTAAAGCCAATGTACTTCAAATTTCGATGGGATTATTTAACAAGAATTGGTCGCTGCTTAAAATGACGCCCAGGGCACGTGGCCTTCCTGGCCCACCGCCACCCTAATGTGCCTCTGCCTTGCGCCAACACTTCGAAATTGTCTATTGACAGACGTTTATCTATTGACGAAGGTTTAAATAAGAAGTATATTCTATATTTATCCAGTTCTATAGTATTCTGCCCTGCATAATCAAACTAACAGTATACTTGTTCCTCCACAGCGATGGGCATGGGTCTGTGCGTGACGTTCATTGCGCTGATCCGGCTGCCGTCGCTGAAGGTGTCCACGCTGCTGCTCACCGGCCTGCTGCTCTACGACGTCTTCTGGGTCTTCTTCTCATCCTACATATTCACCACCAACGTCATGGTCAAAGTCGCTACCAGGTAACTTATACGATTTTAAGAATATTATGTCATGAATCTAAGGGCTTGTTTCACCACATCAAAATAGACTCTAAATCCATACTTATATTATAAATGCGAAAGTAATTCTGTGTGTCTGTCTGTTATGCTTTCCCGCTTAAACTACTAAACCGATTTGAATGAAATTTGGTGCAGATATAATCTGGGACCCGAGAAATGACATTATAGTTCTCATCCCGGAAATCCCGCGGGAACGGGAACTATTCCACGCGGACGAAGTCGCGGGCAGAAGCTGGTACCAGATAAATTCAAAGAGAACAGAATTTGTATGATTTTTTCTGACAATTATTTTAAACAGAACTTATTTGCATTAACAAAATTTGAATCCGTTAATTATAGTTGCGTGGGATTGTGTTGTGTTTGACATTTGTTCTACTACTACAGCTATGATACTATTATGATGAATGCGATTTTGTATGCGAATTAATAAAAGTTATCAAATAGGGAAAACTCGCAGAGTGTTCTTTATTTGTAGTATAACAATGAAATTTTTTTACAAATCACACATGGAAATATTATACAATTTACAAAGCACTCCTTTTGTTTCAAATTCATTTTTTTAATTAGGCCTAGCGATCGCTTACGTTACCGCGATCCCTGGTGTAGGTGGGAGATTAAATACTGGGAAAATTTGTATATGGTATAAGTCTCCCAGATATTTTTTTTAACTAGGACACAGATTTACGCAAACATGCAGTCTATTTGTAGTTCGTATACTTCGTCGTCCGACGAAATATTCGTATACTATTTTGCGCGAGGTACACATTGCCTAGCATAAAAACGCCTCAACCGGCGGCATTAGCTGACCACTGAATGCAGACGAATATGTAATAAGGACCGTTCACAAAGACCGGCTCGGAGAGCATCGGCGCGCATTTTTCTTTTCACACAGTCTGGATCGTATACGCTTGGAGTTGGTCGGAGCGGAGCCGCCTGCAACTAATTCACATAGACCGGCTGGAAGCGAATGCGCTCGGAACCGGTCGGATGCGCTGGCAGCCGGTCGGATACGCTCGCAGCCGGTTGGATGCGCTCGTAGCCAATCGGATGCACTTGAAGCCGGTCGGATGCGCACGGAGCCGGGTGGATACACTACAGAGGCAGTACCAATATTCCACACAGTCCAAGTTTTCGCTCGGCTGCGCGAGCGACAAAGAGGACACAATCGGAGCCAATCGGCTGCGCGAGCGTTAAAGAGCATGCAATCGGAGCCAAACAGCTGCACGACCGAGAAAAAGTACGCGAGTGGAGCCGGTCAGCTCCTCTTATTATTTTACACCAAGCGCCTTCAAGCATTCTTAATGTCAAAAGCAGTGCACATGCAAAATTGAACCTTACTTCAAATACTAAAAACTCTTTTTTCAACGTGATAACAATCTGCTCTCCTCTCCGAGCCGGTCTGCGTGAACGGACCCTAAGTAATTAAGTATTATTTTCAACGTGATAACAATCTGCTCTCCTCTCCGAGCCGGTCTGTGTGAACGGACCCTAAGTAATTAAGTATTAGTAAATTCGCATTCAACACCGCCTGTGCCCTATGCACGCGAACTCGTGAGTATTGACTCATTCGGTAAAGAAATACGAGTGCGATAATTACATATGCGTACCTAGTCATTCACTTGGTCACTCGCATTAATATGTAAAAGTGGCTTAGGAGTTTTGCCCCCCGCAGCAAAATAATTATTGTGCGTAGGAGCAGTAATGAGGCTGGCTGGTGGCTTTGCGAGATATTCTTAGCTTATACATTAGAATAACACATTTATTATGCTACATAACATTGCGCTATAGGCCACGGGAGCTGATTAGTAACCAAAATCCTAATATAACGCGGCGGGTGAAACCGCGGGGCACAGTAGTTATGAATTTTTCTATCGCCGTGCGTCGTTGAACAGCAGGTAGGTATTGTGTCTAGGATCGTCAATCGAAGTACGAGATGACCCGTTTTTATTAAATCTGATATTTGTAAATAAAACTCTCGATTTTTCGATGAATCTAATTGATAATTATTAAAACAATGGTTTAGTAAAGATAATAATGATTGTTTAAGTTCAGTAAATAATAGATTAACGCGTAATCGATCGGTAGTATTAAGCGATATCGACTCGGCATAGAGGACAGATGAGATTGATTGTCGTTAAGTGTCATTATTAATAGATAATCATAATCTAAAGAGGATATCTATGTATGACCTGAACCTATAGATAAGCGTTTTAAGTTTATCGTTTGTTGTTTGCAACGTACCCACATTATTATTATCTGCAAAAATAAAGAATACAGTAGCAAAGTGAAAAGATTTACCTACATTCTGGCAGTCGTGAGTTCAATTCCCACCCTGGAAAAATATTTGTTTTTGATTTCTGTGCCTGAGTGTAATTTATTTGTAATACGTATGTGTTTTTAAATTATTTATGTATGTGTATTAGTTGTCCGGTTACCATAGTACAGGCTCTGCCTAGTTTGGCACCAGACGGCCGTGTGTGAGTTGTCCGAAGATATTAATTAGTCTGTCCGCTGCCCGCAGGCCTGCCGAGAACCCGATGAACGTGGTGGCGCGGCGTCTGCAGCTGGGCGGAGCCATGCGTGACGCGCCCAAGCTGTCGCTGCCCGCCAAGCTCGTGTTCCCGTCCATGCACCACCAGGGACACTTCTCCATGCTCGGTCAGTCACACCTGTCTCACTTCCACTCGGCGCCAAGCTGTCGCTGCCCGCCAAGCTCGTGTTCCCGTCCATGCACCACCAGGGACACTTCTCCATGCTCGGTCAGTCACACCTGTCTCACTTCCACTCGGCGCCAAGCTGTCGCTGCCCGCCAAGCTCGTGTTCCCGTCCATGCACCACCAGGGACACTTCTCCATGCTCGGTCAGTCACACCTGTCTCACTTCCACTCGGCGCCAAGCTGTCGCTGCCCGCCAAGCTCGTGTTCCCGTCCATGCACCACCAGGGACACTTCTCCATGCTCGGTCAGTCACACCTGTCTCACTTCCACTCGGCGCCAAGCTGTCGCTGCCCGCCAAGCTCGTGTTCCCGTCCATGCACCACCAGGGACACTTCTCCATGCTCGGTCAGTCACACCTGTCTCACTTCCACTCGGCGAGCGAAGAAGGCAAACACACTTACGTTGTGATTATGTGGGGCTGGTAGCCAATAAAAAAATCGCTTGTGCACCTTTATTCGCCGGGTGGGGCGCGAAAACTCCTAAGCCTTCGTTTTCGCCATAGTCGAGCGATCGGCTATGTGCTGTGTGTCCCGGGTTCGATTGCCGTACGACATAATTTGTATGGACTACTGGTGAGTTGTACCGATTCTGGTGAGTGACCTTTAGAAACTATTCTTTTGGAATGAGAGATTAGATTTAATTCTTTTACTTGGACTGCCTTTTAATATGCTGTAATGGAAATAAAAGTGTTTGACTTATTTCACAACCCTATACAAGTGTTCAGTCTATGATTTTTTTTTACTCTACTCTATACTACTCTATGATCACAACTCGTTCTATACTGTTTTATATTTCGTTACCGACGTCGGTCGCTCCGCTGTCTGTCCATGTTCACATCAAGTTAATGTTCACAATGATATCTAAATGACATTTCAATACTAATGGTATACATTTTTTTTGGGGAGTGGGAAATCATCAAAATTACTTCTCCCGCCATGCGACGGGCGTGTCAGACTTTTACTGACTAAAATCCACTCATGTTCCTTCGGTTGCCCTTTATGTTCCGGGGTCACGGTAACTATTATAAACATTCCGCAACTACTAATGGTATATAATGTTTTATATTCCAGGTCTCGGAGACATAGTGATGCCGGGGCTCTTGCTGTGTTTTGTACTGCGCTACGACGCTTATAAGAAGGCTACTCTAGTATGTCAAATGGGACAAGTTCCTGGACCCAGATCTATGGTACGATAGCGTTTATTCACGGATCTATGTTATTATTTATTCTATGGATTATGGCGTATTTGGGAATATATTTGCTTCACTTGGGTAATACAAACTGTACTCTAAACTTATAGGAATAAGGTTTATACTGATTTGCATCAAACACGCAAATGTTTTGTCCAATACGCAAAGTGCATTATGTTATAATTTAATTGAAATAATTGAATATAAAAGTTTTTTTTATTATTTGTTTTACAGTTGAGATTTATTTGTCAGTAAGTATACTTATAAGGTTTTTCAGTTCGTTCGTATAAGGTTTTTAAAGGTATGGTATCTGAATAATATCGTTAAAAGTGCAATACCGCTAAACTAAACTTTAAATGTATTGCAAAATTATGATGTATAACATCATTTTAAGATTCATTCTCGAGGTGCGTCTAAGATAAGTTCCCCGATAAATTGCACTATCGACGACGATAGTCAGCCATGCTAGCTAAATGTATAAAAAAATTAAATACGATCAGTGTTTTTGTTGACGTGTTTATAATTGCTTAGTTCCACCATCCATCGTGTTGTCATAGAGTGAGTGTAATGAATTAAAGTCGTTGTTGGCAGGGCTCCCGGCTGACGTACTTCCACTGCTCGCTGCTGGGCTACTTCCTGGGGCTGCTGACGGCGACGGTGTCGGCCGAGGTGTTCAAGGCGGCGCAGCCCGCACTGCTGTACCTCGTGCCCTTCACGTTGTTGCCGCTGCTCACCATGGCTTACGTCAAAGTAACACATTCTATATGCATATTTACACGTTGCCTGTACTGTTAGATGACGTCCCAAGCTAACCCCTCGTGTCGTTGCAGGGCGATCTCAGAAGAATGTGGAGTGAACCGTTCATAGCTCCGCCGCCCGGCAAGTCCGGCGCCGACTTCGACGTGTGACTGCGTGGGCGCGCGAGCGTCGTGTTCTCCGCATAGAGCGAGCCCGCTCGGGCCGCTCCCGACCGTGTACAGTTAGATACGCGACTCAAACTACATAGCTATCTGCGTTTCTGTGTTCTCTCAAGTAACGGTGATCTAGATATTTAGTATTATTCCTGTCAAACGTGTGAATAGCAAGTTGCACTATACGTATATATCTGCTAACTTGTAACTAACTGTACATGCAGCACTGGCCCACATGTGAGTTGATGTGTTTCTTATTATAATTATAAAGACGTAAGTTGTACTTTTTAGGTTAGTTGATACGCTTTTGTTTCATTAGTAAATGTTAAGTTGGGAAGTTACAGCACAGGGTAACTTGCTGTCTACGAGTAGAACTGTGAAGTGATCAGGACCAGTGCGAGAGATTTTGATAACTTTGGATTTAATTATACTATGACAGTAATACAATTGATATTTCGAAAATACTCAGTCGTAGCATTTGATGAATTTTATATTGCCAATGTTTTTGTTTTAGATAATGAAAAATTATACTGTCTGCCCAAATAATGTAACCCCTTGGATTGATAAGTAAATATGTGGGCGAGGTCTTGTGTCGAGTCAATGGATTTATTCGCCTTGCACATCTTGACTCTCAATTTATCATTAGAGGAGTTTGCACAGACATAAGTGGAATTAGGTGGGATATGTATATGATATGATGAAAATCGTCCCCCACCGAAACTAGCAATACCCGATATTAACATCTTTGTACTGTGTTCATTTACTTTGTGGTAGATGTGAAGGGGTAAAGACAACAGCAATATTCCTGCAATTTATGACTAGATTTCTATTTATTTGTAAATCTAAGGGTTGCATTAGGGTAGCTATTCGTTTTTGTTGACAGTATAATTCGTGTCGAGCCGCATATTCAGTTACACGTTTTTGTATGACAGGTTGTTATGATAAGTTAAGATCTTTGAACGAATCTCATTTTTTTTATGTTACTCAAATATAATACGTGATCTTTTTTTTTATACGCTGTTTTTATTCGAATCCAGAGACATTTGATATTATTATTTTAATTTGATTCACGAGTAGTCATAATTAGTTTCAATGAACAAACTTTGTTGTCACTGCCTTAGACTGATGTTTTCAATGAAGATTCTTTCTATAATTATGTTGAACGGAGTATTATAGACAAATGTTAGAATAAAATATTAGAGTATAAGCTACTAACTATTGTTGTTATTATTATAACAACTGTATTGTTGTTGTAAATTATTTGATTGAATTTAATAAAAGATGTTAAGACATTACATCGTAAGAAGTATACTTGGTATGTGTGATTTAATTTTTATAACGGTTTATAACATTTTTAATTTTGGATTTATTTTACCTACTATGTGGTTATCATTGATAAGTTTACGGTGTGCGAGCTAAATATTATTAATATGGAGCAGTATTCTGACAAAAGTGATGTAATATAATTATTGAGGCTTAATTTTATGAATGTAACAGACAGTGTCACTTATGAATTTGCTGATGTCGTCTATCACATAGATCGTAATTAATTTGAGAATTTCTTGCTTTGTGTTTTTAATGTAAAGTGTAACCAAATAGTTTTGGTGTATTTTATAGATATTTATATAAATAGTCACTGAAGTTTTCTCATTGATGTACATAAATACATAATTACGTAAAATTAATATTAAGATTGATGTTCCATTATTTGCGTCACTGTTTCATCTCATCATTGATCTTGAGACTATTAATGTAAATATTTAATGCCCACACACTTCATTACCTGCCAAAATTTGGAAAATTGCATTTAATATTTTTATATGTATCTGTGGGGGTATTTTATATTGCTATAAATACTTAATAAAAATATTAGATGGAAGTACCTATAATTGAATTTTATTTGCAATACTGCTGCCTTAGTGTAGGGCCTGAGTGCCCGCCCTAATCGAGCGTCCAGTGGGGCATGCGGCATCCATATCAAACAGACGTATTAACACGTCGGTGTCCTGAGTGGCGACTGTGCGGCGTCTATATCAAACAGTCGCATTAACACGTCGGTGTCCTGAGTGGCGACTGTGCGGCGTCTATATCAAACAGTCGCATTAACACGTCGGTGTCCTGAGTGGCGGCCGAGCGGCGTTCATATCAAACAGACGCATTAACACGTCGGTGTCCTGAGTGGCGAACGTGCGGCGTCCATATCAAACAAACGCATTAACACGTCGGTGTCCTGAGTGGTGACCGTGCGGCGTCCATATCAAACAGACGCATTAACACGTCGGTGTTCGTACACTTAATGATTGCGTGATGGCCTAGTGGATAGGGCGCCCGCTTCTCGTGTAAGAGGTTGTGGGTTCGAATCCGGGCAAGTACCAATGTGACTTTTTCAATTCATATGTACTTTTTGAAGTTTATCTTGGACGTCACTGACAGCCCGTCCCTCGGAAAGCACGTAAAGCCGTTGGTCCCGGTTGTCATTCGTAGAACTTCGACAGTCGTTACTGGTAGTCAGAATCCAAAAAGTCTGACCAGCTTAAACCAAGAGGTATTGTGTTGCCCAGTTACTGGGTTGTGGAGGTCTGATAGGCAGTCGCTTCACGTAAAACTCTGTTATCCAGCTGAATCCGGTTAGGATGTGAGCAAACCCTTATATAGTTGGGAAAGGGCTAGGGTGATGATGATGTGGCTGCTGCCTTATGATGTCCTTTATATGTAAATGTAACAGAATTTCCTTTATAATTGTTTTGAGACCTTTGATATTGCTATGCTGCAATGCAATGATATTTTAAGTAAAAAAGTGTTGATGGGTGCAGTCAAAATGTGGCACATTAAAAATTTGCCAATTGGCAAACATGATACTGAGTATCGCGTTGACATTTGACGTTTATCTCTTTTTCTCTCGCACTACTTCAATCATGTCATCCTACTTTGACGTGTAAGGCGTTTCACACACTGCCCCGCATGATGCAGCGTAGCGCGTGGATGCGTGTTCTTCCGTTGCTTGTAAGTATCTCCGTTTGTATAGAAAACACGCACAGTCTGACACACAGAAAATGCATCCACGCGCGTTCATGCGGATCACGCGCAAACACGCGGAGAAACAGAAACATGCACCCCCGCGCGTAGGTGCGGGGCGAGACGCAAGGTATGGCGGCACACCGAATCCCGCAGTGCCGCGCGTGATTTTGATATGGGCGTGACGTGTGAATAAATGAGAACTGCGAATAAATGAGAGCCGCCGTGCGTGAATCTACAAAACGCACCTACGCGCGTGAGTGCGCAAAAAACCCGCACGATGATGCAGATCTGCACTCCCGCAGGAAAGCGCGTAGACCGTCGACACAACGTAACCTATCTACGCCTTTTTTACTTAAAATATCATTGCTGCAATGTCAGTTTGTTTTTTTACTAACATGGCAAGCAGCAGTAAGTACCAATACAAATAAAATTGTAGCTTGGATGTTAGTCAAAGTGCTCTCCGGAGTCATCTCGTGTTCTTGGTTATAAGAACACGTGTATGATCTCCACTATAATTTATTAACCGAACAATTGTCATATAAACTGAAATATTATTTTCAAACTGGACATTGGCAGAAATCACCGAAAATTCGGTGGATTGCCAGTACAAATATAAAAGTTGAAGTTGAAAGTGCTCTCCGTGTAGAAGAAGCCATTGTTTTGTCTTCAAATCCATGACCAACATGATGTTGGTCATGGATTTGAAGAATATGTGATGTTGCCAACATCACATTGTTCTTAGGCTGGTCAATAATTCGAGTTCATTTATTAGATAAAATAAAAAAAACCGGCCAAGAGCGTGTCGGACCACGCTCAATGTACGGTTCCGTAGTTTTCCATCCAAGTTAAAAAAAAGGCTATTTGTTACGTTGACATACTAAGTACGCAGAAATTATTTTGTACCTTTTTGTCTTTTTTGTGCAAAAACTGTTCTTTCTATCAAGTTCAAAATAATTTTCTAGAAAGTACTTATAAAGTTCTACTTTCCAGATTTTTTAAACCTACTGGTCAAAAGTTAGAGGACGCTTTAATTTTTCCTTTTGGAGCGATTATTTCCGATATTATTGACATTATCAAAAACTGATTTTAGTAAACCCCTTTTAATTTTTAAATACCTATCCAACAATATAAGTATCACATGTCAGAGTTGAAATTAAAAAAAAAAACACTTCCCTCTCTACATATAGGGGGGCTACCCTAATAAAACATTTTTTTCCAATTTTTAATTTACCACTTTTTCGGCGTGGTTGATATACATATTGGTACCAAATTTCAGCTTTCTAGTGCTAACGGTCACAGAGATTAAGCGAGGACGGACGGACAGACAGACGGACATGGCGAAACTATAAGGGTTCCTAGTTGACTACGGAACCCTAAAAACGGGTAAAAAAAGATTTTCAATTTTGAGTTACCTAAACATGACATCTACTTGCATTGAGAATTTTGTGTAGGTATACTTAAGCTACTAGGAAGTACCAACATCATTCAAAATGAGCAATATAGAAGTGGATTTTGCAGGCTTCACGTGAGGCCAAGAGCCAAGTTAGATTTAGCTTCACTTGTAAGGCTCACAGATTTATAAACACCAGTATATGTAGACTGCTATGTAAACTAAGCTAGACAAAAGCTAGGCAGGCTCATAAAAGGGCCATACAAATAAAATTTGGGAATTACATAAAGTAATTATTTATTGGCTTCAATTTGTTTGTTGGTGTCTCTCTTCTCAATAAACCTTAACTGTTTTTTCCTCATTCTTTTCAGTTTAGCAGTATTTGTGATAACTTGTACCACTTCAGCTTTACGTTTGTTTTCTTCCGCACGTAGCAAATTCTGTCGCCGCCGTTCTTTTCGGTCTATTTCTTTTTGCTTCAATTCTGCTAATATTTGTTTAGATAGCTCTTTTGTTTTCTGTAACTTCTGGCGTAATTCATTTTTCTTTTCAAAACTATGCCGGAGTCCTTTAGTTTTATTGATAGTTGAAAATCTGAAAAGCAAAAATAAAGTTAGAATTAAAAACAAGTAAAGTACACATGGAACTTAAGTTTTAGGTTAAGTATAATAAAAACAAAGAAATAAATGAAATTACTTCTCTTTTTTTGATTTCCAAAATTTTCCAGACTTTGGAATCCCTCTTACGGGTTCTAGTTTACTCGAATTTGTTGTTTCTTGGTCACTGTTATCTTCACCTCCTGATTTTTCTAAGCTATCTTGCTTTTGTTTTGCTATATTTGCTACTATCGCCAAAACTTGATTATTTGTTTCTTCAGCCATGTTAAAGGTAAACTATATGAACGGGTTTTTAGAATAAAGATTGTCAAAAACGAATCCCTACAATTGCAACAATCCAAACAGCCGAACACGTTTCTTTCTTTTTCTTCTTTTCAGTTCACAAAAACTGAACTTCAGTCAGACTTCACATTCACAACAGAAACAGAACAGAACAAAAAAAAATGTGATAGGTAATAGGTACTAGGTACTGTCAATGTCAGTTCCATTGTCAGGCTATGTCAAGTCGCTTGAGAAGAGCATAAAGTCGAACCTAAGAGATTTATGGCAAATTATACGAAATATCATCATATGTCCCTTGGTCTTTTTTAGAAGCATCAAAAATTATACCAAGTGCTTTGGTTTTTTTTTTGGCGCAATGCCCTTTAGGTCCTCTATTAAGGACATAAAGCTGCGTACAGACCGGCCAAACGAACGCTAGCGAAAGGGTTTCGTTGACCTTCGTTGCTGCAATCGGCGTGTGCCGGCGATCCGAAGCTCTGTTTGGACGGTGAACGATAAATATCCATCGTTGAGCGTTCGTTGGGCCGGTCTGTACGCACCTTAAGGAGAAGATTTGTTGAGAGTTGAGCAAATATTCAAGTTGTCACTTTTTTAGTAAGCGGTTAGCGGCGACGATAAATGCATTGTGTTAGTCTGAACACACCACATGCCAAATAGTTTGTCACAATATTATCTGTGCTGTAAATTTGTCAATACTGTCAGTAGTGTCATTCCTATTTTCCTAAATCTGTCAGTCAATGCGTAATCCTGATTCCTGTACATAAGATTCATTCAATTCAGTTTTCATTTTTTCGATAAGTTTTAAAGAAATAATTTATCTCTCTCTCTCTTAACATATTGAGCGTGGTATATGCTCACATATTAAACGTGTTTTAAAGTGTAGCAGTTTAATAGCAGGACAAAATAACAGAGATATAGTAATACTTTCCTTGAAACTTTTTTGTAAATTTTACAGTTTGTCTCGGTAAAAATGCCCGTAAGTGTCTAAATAGACTAAATATCACGTTTCAATGACAATCTTAAAACCAAAAATGACCAAACCAATGTATAATTATTGCACTAGACTTATTTTAACGTTTTCCTCGTAGGCGTATCACTCAACGTTAACGGACTACACCCAGTCTGTCGGAAACCTAGCTCTGTTACCAATACGCACGACTTACAGGGGCCCGGCACCCATTAGCCCAAAGATTGAATTGGACATTGTCGACGAAGCACTCAATTACTTCAAAGCCAATGTCTTCTTTCGTTTTTATGAAATAAAGGTATGTTATGGTAAACATTTGTAAAATTTCGGTCAGTGGGTCGTCTAAATAAATTGTCTACTTAGATAAACAGAAGGAATTACAATTAGTTATATTGTTTCAGTCTGATGCTGACAGAGTTCTCATTTACCTCACTCTCTACATTTCTGAGTGTCTGAAACGGCTCCAAAAATGCTCCAACAAGAACCAGGGTCAACAAGAGATGTATATGCTAGCCATATCTAAGTTTGATATACCTGGAGAATATGGATTTCCACTGAACTCTGTGTACGCTAAGCCTGCTAGTACCCAAGAGGCTGGTATGTTGGAAACTTTATACATATACTTTGATAAGGTTAATGATATCAATGAAAGCAGACAGCAAATCAAATGATAACAATTTTGAATGGTATTGCTTTTTTCAGATTTGATGAGGCAATATTTACAGCAGTTGAGATTTGAGACTGGTGTCCGTGTTTGTGAAAAGGTCAGTAGATATTCATCTAAATAGCTTCAGGGCAATATAAAATCAATATATTCTATTTGTATATATATTTTTTTCTGTCTCAGGTATTTGCTACTGAAGATGGTAAACCAAGCAAATGGTGGCTTTGCTTTTCTAAGAGGAAATTCATGGACAAGTCACTATCTGGCCCTGGACAATAGCCAGTATTTACCAAAGTTAGCATTTATTTTGTATTTTTTTTTAACGTATAAGAAGTATGAGATTTAAAATGTCATTTCAAAATGTTTGTAATACACACTTTATGATGGTGCATTGACATTCCTAAGTAATAATATTATGTAATACTTATCTACAGATGATATCCTGCAAACCTCTTATTTTATTTATCACAAGTATATAGTTGCCTATGCCTAGACTTTTCAAGTATCTTAAGACTAATTATTTTAATCATTTGAACTTATAAGGAATCAATAAAATATATGAAAATAATATAAATATAATTTTATTTTAAAATACTTTACTATAATACATAATATCATTTCCTTTGAAACTTGTACAAACTCTAAATTGTATGATTAATATCAGTGTACAAATAGTTTAGCTGCTATAAATGAGATAGATTGGTACTTTTTGACTATAAAATGGGTACTAAAACAGTCTTTGCTTACAACTACAGTTACACATACATTCTATACAGAAAGCTAATTGAGACCATATTCCTTGATCAGCTGCCCAGCTATCACAAGCCTCTGAATTTCAGATGTTCCTTCATATATTTCTGTAATCCTTGCATCTCGATAGTGACGTTCTGCTGGCATATCTGACACATAGCCCATTCCACCAAGTATCTAAAAAAAGAAAATAGTTCTCAGATATCAAATAAATTGCTTTAGTGTAAGCCATCATTTGTATTAAATACTTTATGGTGCAGGATCATGAAATAGTCCAAAGTAATAATATTATTTTGTAAAAGCTAATGTGCAAACACACCTGGATGCACTGATGGGATAAGAAAGTTGCTGCTTCTGAAGCTGCCAGCTTGGCCATAGCTGCCTCCTTGGTGTAAGGTTTCTTGTTGTCTTTCAACCAAGCTGCCCTCCATGTTAGCAGTCTCGCTGATTCCAATTGCAGAGCCATATCTGCTAGCTTGTTTTGAATAGCCTGCAGTTTCATTATTGGTTTTCCAAATGCAGTGCGTTTTGATGCATATTCAGCAGCAACATCTAATGATGCCTATGAGCAGATATAACAGTTAAATGATAGTTTGTTTCTTAAAGCTTTGATCAAGGATATTCAAATATTACAATAATAAGTACCTGTGCTATACCTAAAGCTTGTGATGCAATACCAATTCTCCCAGCATCTAAAGTCATCATAGCTATCTTGAAGCCAAGACCCGGCTGACCTAGAATATTCTCTTTAGGGATTGCACAGTCTTCAAACATTAATGAGCAAGTGGATGATCCTCTTATACCTAATTTATCCTCTTTCTTTCCCAATTCTAGTCCTTTGATAGGTTTTGGTACAATAAAAGCAGATATTCCTTTGTGTTTTAAACTTTTGTCTGTTGTAGCAAACACAACCGATGCTTTGCTCTCATATCCATTAGTAATCCAACATTTTGTGCCATTGAGCACCCATTTGTCACCACCGTCCTTTGCTGTAGTTGATGCTGCTCCAGCATCAGAACCGTTGCCAGGTTCAGAAAGAGCAAAACAACCAACTATTTCACCTAAAAGAAAATTTTGTTTATTACCTACTTTCTTATTTACATAATGTACTGCACAAGAGGTCAAGGGATGTAATGTTTGACTAAACAGTTGTTTCTGCACATATTGAAACCTGAAGCACTCTAAGACATCACTAATCTTTATATTACTATGTAATATTTATATTAGTGATGTCTTGATGTGACATTTATGACCCTCTTAGTCTAAAAAAGTTTGTGAATACTAGCCACCCAAAGTTACAAGCAAACTGTCCACAAACGTCACTACCACCTGATTTTGTGCAACCTATTATCATGTACAGCAGTGGCATATTTTGTTAATTGTTCCTAGCCCATACCCAGTCACTTACTGTCCAGAAGTCCTGAACACCTTCATAATATGATGTTCACAAGGCCTCTCAGTATCCACATTAGTGTGGATACTTACTGGGAATATAAAATGTAGGTGCTGTTGACCTGAAGACATGTATCATTAAGTATAAGGTCAGCAACAAGGTAACAATTAAACATTTGCAAATATCAACCAACCTGTACAAAATGGTGTAACAAATTCTTTTTTTTGTTTGTCAGTGCCCCAGTGCATAACAGGTCCCAAGTAAAGGGAGTTGTTCACTGACATGATGACTCCTGCTGAAGCACATCCACGTGATATCTCTTCTAGGGCTATTGAATACGCGAGGTAGTCTAGACCGGCACCGCCGAGATCTTCCGGCACAGCGATAGCTAAAAGTCCCAGTTCACCCATTTTTTTTATAGCATCACCGGGGTACAAATGTTCACGGTCGAACTTAGCAGCATTGGGCTTTAGCTCCCCTTCAGCGAAATCTCGGCATGTTTTATACAACATTTGGTAATCTTCAGACAGTGCTGAAAGTGAAGCTATGCATCTTGACTGTCTAACACTTGTTGGAGCTGTAAATAAATTTATAAAAGTTGATATTTACTATAAACGTTCTTTTAATTAGTAGATACGGAAGTTTTTTATAAGACTTACCAAGCGTTTGTACCAGTTTTGAAAAATTCTTTAACATTTTAAGATTTCTATAAAACAAAACTAATAAAAATACAACACAGCTGAAAATCAAAATAAGTCAGGACTTTGAACTCATTCGTTCAGAAATCTGAAAATCTCAGCGTGAAACTTCTTTTTAGGCTCTGTAGATGAGGGTTCTGATTCTGAAATAAAAAGAAAGAAAACAAAGATTTTAAAATAATTATTATAAATTGAATATAATAAAAAAACTTTATTTAAGGAAAATCAGATAGTTTATTTATTAATAGTAGGTTGCGGATTTTTTAATTGCTGATTTTTAATGAAGTTAGAATACATTATTGAAATCGACTCTTTGTCTATGAAAAGTGAAAAGTATTTGATAGGGGTGCGTTCCAAAAAGCGAAAGTTACTCTAGAGTCTAAGGCCCGTATTAATAGTCGTCACTCAATTCTGAGACGCTCTCAAGTTTATTGCTGTCCTTATTTTTTCCCTTTAGAATGACAAGGACACCAAGAGACTTGAGAGCGTCTCGGAGTTGAGTGACGTCTATTAATACGGGCCTAAGAGCGTTCCGTTCCGAAATGAGGCGAGTGGAACCGAGGGTAACCGAACAATGACTCGACAGCTACCCGGGCAGTATTTTGAAACGCTTTCGGTAGAGTAATTTTCGCACTGACAAATAAGTGCGATTTCTCGCCCTTGGCTGAGCGTGCGTGATGAGCGTCGTTAAAAATTACCTGACATAAATGTCTAAATCATATATGCGCCAATGTTGAAATTAGATGTTGAAGAATGGATTCACTAAAGTAGAAACGAACAGGTAGTACTTATTCATTTGCAAAATATGCTTAAAAAACACGATTTTCATTCTTTGCAATAGAGAGAAAAGACTTGTTGACCAGTGTCATCATACGACCCTTACCATCATGACCATAACCCGTTCCAAAACAGTAAAGGATTTGTCACAGTCACACTGGATGCGTTGTGCGGCCTGCGGTCAGGTCAAAGCGAACGCAGCCCGCATCATGTATGAACAATATTATCGGTATCAGTATATTTTGTATAGAATGCAATCTGACCGTGCGAGCACACCCAAAGAACGCATATTGACCCGAGACGGGTGGTGGGGAGGGAAGGACGCGTATGGACCGCTTGCCTGTGGGCGGGCACGCGAGCTGCGGGCTGCGGGCGGCGGATACACGCACACAGATAACTGAAATAAGATGACCGCTGATTGGCCTGCCCGCATCGCTCGAACCGCTGCTGATCCGTTGTCCTCCCTGAATCACTGACCGATTGCTCTACCCTGACCGCAGACCAATTGTCCCGACCGATAGTATTGTTCATACATGATACAGGCTGCGTTCGCTTTGACCTGACCGCAGGCCGCAGTACGCATCCAGAGTGTGAAAAATCCTTAAATCGCTCTGTAGTCTCTTTCTTTCGTTGTTTCTATCTCTTTTATTTTTCGAGTGAATTCCTCATACGTTTTGGAACGCACTCTAAGATGACAGCTGATATAATAAAAATTGATTGATTGCTTTGGCTGGCTTTGACTTTGAGTTTTGTAAGTAAAGTCAACTGTCAAACAAAAATTGTAAAAAAATGTACAAATTACAATGGTAAAATGGAGATATTGTTAAGAATTGTGCCAACAAATCCATTAAAACGGACTGCTTCTAAAATTCTTCTATGTCAAGTAGCAAATTATACCAGGTAAAAACCGAGGTGACAGTCAATAACTACATAACCTATTTATCTTAGCATAAATTCTAAACATTTTATCTGATAATTTATTTAGATTGGCCGAGGTTGGAAAACTCGAAACACCGAAGTCAACAGGAAAATATGACACAGGGCAGTTAGTTTTACATAAGGTGTTCGGATATAGAGGAGTTATTTTGTTTCCCTGGTTGGCACGGGTATACGACAGAGATGCCACCAACAAGAAGGAGAGCAAGGACTCTCCGGCCTCTTCGGAGGCGTCAGGAGATTCTCTGTCTAATGTCGGCAAGGAAGTCAAGGGTCGAACACATACATTCTATCAAGTCTTGATTGACACAAGGGATGCACCATACATAGTAAGTATAATATTATTCATATTACATAAATCACAGTTGGATTGGTCTTGTTACTGACTTAAAAAGAGATGGTCTTAGTAAGCCAATTATTTATTTGCGTAGTTCTGGCAAATACTGTGCACTTATTATGTCTAATTGGCAAAGTTCCACTTCCCTTTTTAAATTTAGTTGCCTTAACATAGTAACATATTTCATGATGACTGTGTGTTCATATTCTGTTAATAAAAAAAATCTTTTCTTTAGGTCACATATTTTTCCATAAACCCCTAAGTTGTTAATTTACAGATAAATCAATATTTAAAATCAATTGTAATCATGTTTTATTTTGCATTTTTATCTGTTACTATTATAAAAACAATACCTATATTAACAGCCTTAATAATTTTTGGCTGTGTCAACACACATTGATAAAAGGTGAACAGCGGGGCTATTTACTAACTTTTTCAATGCCAGTGGCCAACTGGCTTCAGTTGTACACTGAACTTTGATGACAACTGAGCATGTCATAAAATTGGTATTCCGTATCACATGAAGTGACTATCACGTTACGGTGGCTATCAACAATTTACGGTGCTCTTCGGCACAGCACTTGACACCTCTATTTTTTTATCGACTATTATGTTGCTAATTTGAATAGTGCCTGTTAAAGTAAAATAATACTCCATTTTTGTAAACAACTGAATTTGAGCGGTTTATAACATGCTCGTGACATTTTTACGTAAACAAACAAGTAAATCAAGTGGAAGTTTTGTGTTTTGTGATCTTATTATAAAATAAAACGTAAGTAAACCTACCAAATACATTCGTATAATAAAACATATTTTATTACATAGTGATGTTACAACTATATTGTTATAATACAAGTAGGTAACACAAACTAAGTAAATACTTTAAAATAAGTAGATACAACGCCCTAAATTGTATTAACGTAGAATATTTAATTTTAAGATGCCTGGAGTAACGAGTTTCGGCTAGGCAGCTGAAATTGCTTGAAGAGTTTGCGGAGTCCAATCCCAATATTCTTTCTAGAAGTGTGGAACTCCAAAGCAGTCCATTTGAACTCGGGTGGCAGAAGCGACACGGTACACCATTGCGAAGAGTAAGTTTATATCTTAAATTATTATCCTCAGAAAGTGTACTTTCCTATCAACTTCAAATATTTGTTATCTAATCCTTCCCTTTATTATTAGACATTCCCAGTTCCAAGAATTTTTTGTCACTTTAAAATTGGTACACATACTATGTTAGACCCCACATAAAAGCACCTCTCACAACCACTTGAGTACCTCATACAATTCACTGTAAAAATAGCTTGCATTTTAACTTTATGTTGTACATGTTTATAATAGTGTTATTGAATCTGTAATACAGGGCAGGCATTGGGTTGAGACAAATAAAAGGCTGAGGTGGGATTGCCTGCCTGAGTATTTTTAGTTCTTAATCATTTTGAATTATTGGATTTCATACATTTCATTATAATTATACTTATAACTGGATTGATATTATTGTGTTTGTGTAAATTTAATAAGATTTTTTACTTTACAGATATCAAATGAAGTCCTTTCCACGCTGGGCCACATACATAGAGTTACGACGTCTTGCTCAAGTAGAACGCCATTTAAAAATACTTCAACGAATATGTACTTTATTAAAAGAATTAGCGATAGATGTGTTAATACTTAAATTTAGATGAGTAACTACCAAGGCTAACTATTAGTACATAAGTATCTTATTTACTAATCTCAATTTATTGATTTACGTAACTATGTAAAATTGTATTTTTCTTTGTATCCATCTTTTAAAAACAATAAAAGACTGATATGATTCATATTAATTATAGTTATAAGATTAGATATTATTACTTAATAATTAAAAACAGTGACTGTCTTAAATCTTTATAACCATTTTTATAAACAATAAAATGCTGTTATTATCCATATTATACTATTCATTCAATGTGTGCCATGCCATAACAAACAAAATAATAAATATCTATATGGAATAAAATTACACTTATTATCCTGTGCATTCCCACCGCCAATTTCGAAATTGCGCCCAAGTAGAATAAACAAATTTCTTAAATTTATAAACAACTTAATAAACTTTCAATAAAAAATATTATTTCGGATATCTAAGATCCATATTCACATTATATTAATAATATAATAAACATATATCATAATCTCTAACTAAATGATAAAGAACAAAACACCAAAAAAATACAACACGAGAATAGTAAAAAAAAAATTAACAATTCAATAATATGTAATTCCTATATTCGACGTAATTCTTACATTTTCTTTATTTAAGACACAAATTACAAGTTAACAGTTAGTAAATAAACTTAATTTAGTGGGTTAACTCAATATAGGCACCGGTGCTCATCACGAGAATTCATAAAACACTACCCAAGAGCAGTGCTTATCAAGTGGTGAAGTGACCTTCAATTTGATGTACACTCGCAGCTTCAAAAGCTTAGAGAATCGCAATTTTACGAGTATCGATACAACAACTCCTGTCAAAATGTGTTTACGGTGACTATCAGCCATACCGGTTGCTAATGACGTCATTCCAGTTCGACACTGGTGATAGCGAATACGAAACTAGCTATTTGACAGTTAACCGTTGAACACTTTACCAAGTGATCATCACTATGAGCTGTCAATAGAGTTAGTGAATAACCCCGCAGATGTTAGAATTCATTGAGTACACCTTTCTTGTGTCATGTGTGCCTCTTAGCAGATAACTCATTACAGCATGCATCTGTATATGAATAACATGTGTGTGTCCATAAGAACTAAGTCACCTAATAATGTTATCATTAGTATGGGAATGTTAACAAGAATAATGTAATTATTTTTGTGAATTTAACTTAGAATATTTTAAGATAGTGGCACAAAGTTTTAATTTTTCCTTCATTTCTTTAAGATAGCTATGTTACACCAATAATACCTATCCATACCCCATTGGTTATGTTAATTAACTAAAGGTCTAAAACTCATCTAAATATTTTATTGAGGTTTTTACTAAATATTGATGTTAATTCTAATAGACAGTCTTGGTATAAAATATTAATTTACATAAAAAGACATGTTTTGTTGTTGTTCACCTTTAGTTAATTACCTATACTGATGGGTGAATAGTTAGAAAACTAGACACCTGAAATAACGTCTTTTTTGTCGCAAAATAGCCCATTAAGACTGTGTTATGATATGTTGTATGTATTTCTGGTCACATTTTTGCAGCGCGCGCAAACTGAGGCAGTGACATTTCTTGGCAACCAAGAGTCAAGCAGAAGTTTGTACGCAATCCCCGGGCTGGACTATGTGGCACACGATGACATCATCCCCTACACTTCTGTAGAGCGAGTTCCACTGCAGCATGAATTATTTGACAAATTCCTTATGCATAACGCTAATAAAGGTGAGAAGTGACTGTGTGTACTGAATAGTTATTTGTTTAGTGCACTAAACATATTGATTTTCGAATTAAGTTAATAAATAGTAGAAGTATATATAATAGAATAGATGCCCAAACACCGAAAACACGATAAGGCCATCTTTTTCATTACATACTTCATGGTTGCAACCCTACCCTCGGGTGTGGTGTGGCTTTACGCAGTTTGCACAACCCTATAATAATAAGATAAGATTATTATTATTAATCGCAATTAAGATAGTAATCTTTGTTTTTCTTAATAATTATAACCTTGGTGTCTGCTAGACCTAAACATAACATGTTGACATTTATACATGGAGAAGCCAAATTATAATTTAAACTTATTGAAATGACCTTCAAAATGTTGTAGGATTGATTAAATTGCCTTTTGTTAATATAGGTATTGTAGAACTACATTGAGGAATAACATGTTTTCTTAGATCCACCCTTCATAGCACAAGACACTCTTCGAGCCTGGCAAAAGAAAAACCATCCATGGCTAGAACTGAGCGACGTGCATCGAGAAACAACCGAGAGTGTTCGAGTTACCGTCATACCGTTCTACATGGGCAGCCGCGAATCACAAAATTCTGCAGTATATTGGGTAAGTTGTGTAAAACATATTCAACCATATCATTATTTTGGCAGCCATTTAATGACCAATCATCCAAGTTATGTAGATAGCGAATGGCTCCACTTATAGGCGCTTTTTATAGAGTAATATTTCTATAACAATTTCTTTGTAGATTGTATGTACATACTACATTAAAATATTTCACAGTGGCGTTACTGCATTCGCCTGGAGAACTTAGGCGCCCAGGCCGTGCAGCTGCGCGAGCGTCACTGGCGCATCTTCTCGCTGAGCGGCACGCTGGAGACCGTGCGCGGGCGCGGCGTGGTGGGGCAGGAGCCCGTGCTGGCGCGCCACTCGCCCGCCTTCCAGTACAGCAGCCACGTCAGCTTGCAGGCGCCCAGTGGACATATGTGGTGAGACTAGCTTCTTCACATTTTTTCGCATTTACATAATGCACACATCAGTCAGTTGAAATCTGCTCTTTGTGAGGCTTATTGAAATTGTCGCAAGAAAATCTTTGAGTATATCCTTATAGTAATAAGATATAACTAAATAGTCAAAAAATATATAAATTGCGCTTAGCAACAACAATTTATATAATAAATACATTTGATTATTACCTTGTTAACAGGGGCACATTTAGAATGGAACGGGAAGATGGCTACACATTTGACTGTCGGATTCCGCCGTTCTCGTTGGAGAGCAAACCTGACGAGAGCGCTCCGCCCACGCCGACGCCGGCGGCGTGACCGCACACCGCACGTGGTTCCGAACTTACGACAACACCGGACGGTTGAAGGAAATGCAAATTACACTTATGGCTCGCTGGTGTTTGTGTGGCACATAGATCTTGGGTAGTGCAAAAAAGCATGTCTCGAAATTCCACAGGGATGGCACTCTCCTCCAACTTTTTAAACTATGTGCCATATTAACAACCGCATTCTAAACTTGTTCGTCTGTAGTGTGTAGTGACAAGTGGATGGAACCAAAATCGAAGCAAACCGACTATATAACGAGATCATTTTGATGGTTGAAAATCCGCGATTGAACTCACTAATTTAGTATGAGAGCCATAACCCAAATATTAGACTCATAGCATTTAGTCTGTTTTGCTTTAGTATAATAAATAGCTCAGAGGACACAACAGCTTATTTTTCAGACGTCAATGGCGCAGCAGCTAACGGCAGCAAAAAAAGTAGCGCCGCACCTCGGAGTTTTTAATCATAATTATTGAGTACATTTCTCAGAAGAGTAACTAGAATAAACTCTTAGCGCCTTACTAATAAACGCTGCATAAAGTTATGACAGGCTTATACGTCAAAAAATGTATGGTTATACAGGCTTTATTCATTGCATAACTTTACACAGTGATTATTAGTAAGGGCATTAGTTATTACCTATAACCGACTTTCTTTGCTGGCTGTTACTAGAAAATTTATTTAAAATATAAAAAATTATGGGTAAAAAATGTCCTGTAAATAATGTATAATTAGTAGAGTTGATGTCAACAAATTCTTTTCGGAAATAAATTGTTGTCTCACTTAGTAAGATATATTTAAATGTAAGCAGATTTTGCTCAATTCATAATTGCAGGATATTTAAAAAATTGCTGGATATTTAATAAATTGTTGTCCACAAGTAAAATCAAAATATTTCAGATAACTTATGGACAGACAATGGCTAATCTACGTCTTTCTGACTTTTAGGCCACCCGAGCTTTGAGGTCCGAGGTTTGTGAAGTAGGCTCTCGTACTAAATGATTCATCAGGATGTGATGAATAGCTTCTATTGTGATATTCATTCAACAGTCAGTTTAGTCATTGCTAAAAATACTCTACATAGAGGAATGATGATATACCTGTTAGCTTTATTTATTATATTGTTGTTGAGCTTAGATTGAATTTCTTTGAAAGTATTCATTACATCTTGTTTTGTAAAATAAATTCCTTAGTAATTTTAATATAATTCCTAGATCTGTAATAAATTACAGTATTTTGTTTGAAAATGTTTTATTATTGATTAACTATCGTATTTCCTGTAGTGACGAAACTTATCAGTTTATAAGATTTAAAAAGGAAGTTTACTTGGGTTTTTCGGAATAAAACTTCTATAACTATCTCTAAGAGACTTTAATAAGTAACTTCAAAAATATAAGGAAGTAAAATTTAATATAATTGCACAATACTATACATAATAATATATTAAAAAGCTGTACAACATAAATAATTAACATTTTATATAATAATACTCAGTTGCATACAATTACACTATAAATATTAGTATTATAAGTCCTAGCTATTCTAATAAACCCATACATCTCGTTAATAACTTCAACTCCTAATTTGTTACCTTCATTTCATGTGAATAATCAGATTTAAGCTATGGAGAACGTTAACAGCTATGTTATGCTGTAATAAATACAAAAAGGCACTAGTTTTATAGCTTAAATTAACATTTGTAATCTTTGGTAGAATCACATGAACGAAGTTCCGAACAAACTAGCGCGGCATGCGGGTCGCAGTACGTTCACACGAGGGTTATAAGTAACGCTAAATAGCTTAGTAAAGCAGAATGATTCCAATAGCGAAGTACGATGTGAACGCACCGCAAGTGATGACCGCGCACTGCTACCGCGCTGGCGTGGACGGAACTTTAAAGCGTCGCTTTATGTATCACAATGCTATAAACTTTGGAGTGCCAATATCAATGGAAGGTTCCAGATCATCATTATTATTGTACAGCTAATACTTATGTAACAATCAACCACAATATTAACATTTCGAATTAGTTTTAACATTCACTTAGTTGACCATTGCTTCCATCATAAAAGTTTACATTTATAAACATTGCTCGCGGCAATGAGGACTAGTGATTAAGTATTAAATTGCTAAAATATGTAAGTGTATCAAAATATTGCTTATTAAAATTATTATAAAGACGCGTTTCATACCGTGGGGTAACAGTTACGCGATAGCAGAAGCGTGGCAACAATGAGGTTTAAATAGTTACAAGCCTTTTAGAACTGGACTTCTAGCTTATTTATTCTAAGAAGGAAAAGCACTGCTATCGTTATACTAAGAAGCAGCAGTTTTAGGTAAGATTCGAGTTTAATAGAAGTGAAATAAAATAACAACGGGTCTTATCTACCAGCGAAACCTGGGTGCCGTCACGCTTCGCTTATCACCAACACAAATGATCTAGTCACTGAACAAGTGGCAATGTTCCCTGGTCCAACAATAGTTACTACAGCTACTGATTACCGTGCGAGTTGAATGATGAGCGCGGCGCACATCTCGAAGAACTCCATGGTGTGGTGGCCCTGCGGGCCCGTGGGCGACGCGGGCGGCAGCGGCGGCGCCGTCACCAGGGGCGAAGCCGCCTCCTCGTCAGAATCCTCCTTTTCCCCAGATAAAGACTTGAAGTCTAGTAAGTACGACTTGTAATCCACCTGATATAACTGTAGCGACATTTTCACGTACTTTTCTGTCATCTTGTTCAATGTGCGTACTCTGTAAGGGAATTTAGGCATTTAGTCTACAGCTTACTAGAATACCGGGTTGTATTTGAAAGGACTCATTATTCCACCATAGCGAGTAATAAGAAGGAAATTAGAGGTTAGCTAAGCTGAAGTCGTAAGTAACAAATCGGTCTTGCTCCAAAGGTCGTCGCAGACAGAAAGGGGAATGGGCAAAAATATATGGAGCTTGGTCCAAATTTCCACCACGAATAAGAACTATGGCATATGACGTATCACTGCCTCAGATTAGTAAACAGAAGGCAGATAGATAGCGCGGAACACCGCGAGTGAGGTCAACAAAGCAAATACAAAACCAAAAGCGAATACAATCTCGAGTCAGTACGGCACGAAACGTGGCGCCGTAAACATGTCACAGAAAATATTCATATTTTCGAAAATGATGCCGTCTTTTGTTTTTAAACATTGCAAAAATTGTTCCCTAAATCAAAAGAAAGAAGATGGAGTACCTTTTTATAGATTAATATGGTTATTTTTGCCTTTTTGGATGTAATTTTATTTGGAACACAAAACCTCAACAGAAATCTGTCGGTGTTGCTATTTTATTGTGAAAAAATTTACCCCTAAGTTGGGAAATATGTATTAGACACAGGATTATCGATCTACAAGAATATTTATTTCGAGTGTTTTTTTCTTTTTGGTTGGTATGTTTGTATCATGTGTGTGTACTTATCTTGTATGTGTCAAAAGTCTTTGGTAACTAATATTATAAATTGTCCTTTTCTTTAAGAAATGGGAAGTGACAGATGCATCTAACTTAAATTTAGTACCTAGTTTGTGTTGCTGTAAATTAGCGCGTTCAAGTTTCAAACAAACTTTTTAGCTTTATAAAATTGTTATACACCTAAGCACTTTATTATTTATTTTATATCTCTAAGTTGTTCCATAATTTTAATAAACACAATAAATCAATTATTATTTTGTACTATCTGACCGCTTCCAGCTAAGCCAGGGTGATTTTTTTTAATCAATGTTGTCATACCAACATTGTCCTGACAATTACAAACACAACAAAGTAGATCTAATAAATATCATCTAATTAGGCAGTTCTTATGCTACGCGCGTACCTACATACTTTTAGTAAATTCATAAATTGATTTTAATAAATATAGACAGATAAGAATGAAATATTACGGGTAATTTTTCATCATCCTGGCAACTGGAACGCACACAGAGACGACGTGTTCTTACAGCGCAGTCACGTGGCACTCACGCACACATGTCTCGACATTCGCCGCACTCGTAATGTTCCGCGCTGTTTATCTGCCTACTGTTTTATAATCTGAGATCACTGCGTACTGAATCATTATAAGAAGACCGCAATCAAAAATATTTACTCGGTAAAAAGTTATGACCCCATGAAAACTTGCAATTTAAAAACCTTTTTACGCTTCTTTATTTTTTTATATCTTCAAAACTACTCGATTGGGTAGGATAGGTGAATGTTGTCGTTGTAATTCATACGTTATTCTGGTTGATATAAGCTAATGGCTTTAAAAAAACAATACGGCGGCCGCGGTAGGTACCTTGCTACGTCAAAAAAACCAAACTGATGAAATACTTGTAGGGACACATGTATGTAAGGCAGAGTGCAAGGTTAGCAAATTGTATGCATGCGTGATGTATGAATTGGAACGACCAGTTACTGCGCACTCCGGTCCTCTCGAACAGGGATTACCGTGGACACTCACACGTGTTGTATAATCCCTAAATACTTATATTTACTTTTTAATACATACTAAATATTTATAATACTAGGAAGAATGTAAACTATTGTGAAAAAAATATTTCCCAATAGTTTTATTTATTCCTGAGTGTGGGGTCTGTCGGCGTATACCGTATTGCTTCCTAAGTGAGGAAGGGACAAAACTAATGCTATCTTCATCTACGAGTCGACGCCAGCAGTCCCCGGGTTCCGAAATGCAAGAATATTAAAAAATACTTTTAACTGCTTTTAAAAGTAATCCACACTTTCAGATCCTGCCCTATCCGATCCTAATTATCGGACGAATTCGTACAACGTATTGTGCAACAGCAACAGATCTTACATCGGAAAGTGTGTGAAGAATGGCTCCGATTTAGGATTTCCGACAAATCGGATAGGATCAGAAGGTGTGGATCGTGTTATAGCACGATGCGAACCGTTCCGTATTACATTTTTATATGGGTAGGTGCACTAATGTTGTTATTGTGTCCTTTGCAGTCGATTTGAGCGCATTACAGAACAGGGGCAATGCGTCATCATTGCTACCATGTTATTACTGCTTAAAATGTGTCTATGTGCAAAAAAAATAAACGATTAAATATTTAAAAATTCGTATTTTTAAAACAGTCATAACTTTTTTCTGAGTAAATATATTTTTTTCGCCTAGTAGTCAAAATTGTATGGTATTTAGTCGACTTTAAGCCTACATAGCTTCCATTAGTGGTGGAAATTTGGACCACTTCTGCTCATTGTCTTTTAGTGTTCAGATACAGTTGTTTACCTTACGTGATACGGATTGATAACTTTCCACTCGTAGTCGAGAGCTTTCATTGCGCGGAATACTTCTAGCATGATGTCGTTAGGCTTGCTTTGAGACCGGATGCCTAAGTGCCACTTTGCCCTATAAAACAAAAAAAAATATCATCACAAAAGAAATATTCAGCAACTCAGTGTTATTAGACTTTTAAATTTGTAACTGTAAACTTGTAATTTTTATTCACTATTCTATCTACTAATAATTATATTAGTCTCACCTCTTAACGGGTGTGCCTCTCGCCTTATCCTGCTGTGGGTGCGGATGCGGCGCGATGCGTTCGGGATGCGGCCGCGCCGTCTCCGTCGACGTCGGAGGCGAGTTGCCCGCTGGGAAATGATAACACAATGCCAAAATACAAGCCTGTTAACTGTGGAACCTTTAACGTATTGCTACCAAAACCACAGATTAATAAATAGTTACTACGTAACAGATACTTCACTCCAATACAAAAACCAAAATACCTACGCTATAATAGCCTACAAAATCATAATAATAATACCAGTTGTTTGCAGCAAGGAGAAATGTACCATAAGTACGCACAAAGAGAGTTGAGATTCTTTTGCCCGCCGCGCGACTAACGTGTGTGCGTGTCGTCCAGCAAATCTGCTAGGGTTATACGTATGATGATAATGGTAATGAAACGAACGTTTTAGGAAAACAATTTTTTTTTTATTTGTTGATCAAATATTTTTTACTTTGATAAAATGACTGATGCATATTTTTCGTTCCTTGAATTCCCGACTAATATGTTTTAGTGTCGAAAATATTCAAAACCGCGTGAATAATTTTAATAAATAATCAAAAGGGAAACAGGAGAATTGGGAAACAGGGGAATTGCACAATAATTACGTGGTTTCGGCATTTTGATAGTCAGCGCTGTACCCGTGACGCGCGAGCACTCAGCCGGGCGCGCGACAGCCCGGTGTTCGTTGTATCGTCGACGATACGCGAAGCGGTAGGCATAAAACGCGTGGCCTTGAGCGAGTGACGGACGCCTGCCAAAACACTGTCGTGTGTCCGCCGGCCGGATGTTACGGAAATTGGGTTTGGCAAATATTTTTTTTAATATTCTAGATTGAGAAAAAAATGTTTTAGCTCTTTCTTTTTTTAACTCAAATTATTGAATTATGATACAGTAATCTTGTCACACGATAAGCGTGTGTGGCCGCACTCTAGTATTTTTACGGGAAATGTGTTGGGACTGCAGTTTACACAATAAATAATATAAATAATGTAAATAATAATATTAATGGCATTAAGTCCGCCATTGTACATTTTTTATGTGCATGAAGTATAAATAAATAATAAATGTCCACACATTTGTTGTGTAAACTGCAGTCACACACTGGTCTAGCATAGCAAATTTCATACACAGTCAAGGAGCTAATATTATAATGCAATTTTTGTTTGGTGGATACTACTACTCAAACAAACATTCATTAAGAGGCTTTTGGTTTATGTAGATGGCTTACTTGCTACATAGAAGTCCTTAATTTCTGCCTTAGCGGCTTCGTCAGCGATTCTCTTATTGTCAATGATGAGATGGTATGCTATCGCCAACTGGTCGTGTGGATCCCCACTAAGTAAAGCATTGTGTACTTCATGTTCCTTCACTCCAAACTTGTCACAAACTTCCGATATTGCCTCTGTGTCTATCACACTGCTGTCCTAAAAAGTCAAAGTGTATACAGTAATATCTGTCTACTAAAGAATACAGGGCGAAAGGTAGTCATAGCAAGTTAGCAACTATGCACAAACTTTGTTTTAAAAGGCAGGTGGTCATGCTAGGTCGCAAGGCAAAATGCATAATTATTAAAACGGGAGTTACTAATGCCATTTTATTATTGAAACTAATGTTTCCCTATGATAATCTAAGCTGACTACCTAAAATGTAATTAATAGTCATGAAAACAAAACAGTACAAATAAATTTTTACCTTATCAAACAAGTCTGACAATTTGTTATGTAAGGAAAACTAAAACTACTTATGAACTAGTTAAAAAAGGATGAGGTTTACATACGGTAATTACCTGCTCAACAGGAGATGGAAACAGATATCCTGGCAGGTCTTTTTGGAACCACTCATGTTTTTTAACATCCTCAATGGAGGCCCTCTTCATTGGGTCCACTTGCAGCATTGTGCATAACAGACTGACAACACTCTTGTTCAGGTACTCGGGTATGGGGAATATGCCAGATTTGATCTTCCTGAACAGGGTCGGGACATGTTCATCATCAAAGGGCAATGTTCCACAGAGTAGGGCATATAATATAACTCCACATGACCAGACATCCACTTCTGGGCCAGCATACAGTTTGCCAGATATAACCTGTTCAAAGATTTTGTGACTGTTAAGAAATGTGTAGAATAAACTTAATTCATTTGTGTGTAATTATTACTATTTTAAATTATCTGCATCTATGCATACAGAGCGCACAAAGTAATAACAAAATGACCCTGATGTGCTTGATTTATTTCTGTACTGAGTTTCACTATACAACACACATAACATTGCTATAATACTCAAGAGACAGATTTGGTTGGGTTGTTGTAATTAACAGAGTAATAGCAAGGTTCAGATGTTACTAACCTCAGGTGCAGCATAATTTGGTGAACCACAAGACGTTCTTAAAAATTCTCCATCCATCATCATGTTGGAGAGTCCAAAGTCAGCTATCTTAACATGCATGTTGTGGTCCAGCAGGAGGTTCTCAGGCTTCAGGTCTCGGTGCACGATCATGTGTCGGTGGCAGTAGTCCACTCCTGATATGATCTGCTGAAAGAACCTCCTGGCTTCATGCTCCTGCAGCTTTCCTCTCTTGACTATGTAGTCAAACAATTCTCCACCAGACACATATTCCATAATCATGAATATGTCAGTAGGAGTAGAAATAACCTGGAAATGTTATATTGTTTTGGTAAGCAACAGCTTGTTGTAATTATATGTGTGGATTATATTCATTTATTCTTATTAATTATGTTGATAGACTTTATTGGACCAGCGCAAAATATACGAGTCAAGTGTGACATATTCAAGGTCAAAGCACATTATCAAGTAAACAACTTGTCGTACCTGGTATAGCTTGATGATATGCGGATGTCTGAACAGCTTAAGATTTTGTATTTCTCGCCTGATCTTCCCCACGACATCGAGGCTCTTGATCTTCTGCCTGTTCAGAATCTTGACGGCGACCTTGTGTTTGGTCAGTTGATGCTCTCCGATCTTTACCTTGCCGAAGGTGCCCACGCCAAGAGTGGCCCCAAGCGTGTAGTGACCTATCTTCACAATGGGCTGGTTGCCACTAGTTATGACTATTTTTTCAGCCATTTTACACAAAAATAATAGTAAACACTGTTCAACAAAGCTTTACATGTGGATATAAAACTATAGAAGTATATCAAATAAAATGGACTTGATTTAATACATAACGAAAAAAATTTTAGTAGGTAAATAAAAATACGCAATTCAACAAGAAAGAGGAATAAAACACGATAATTTCGTATTTCTACGAGAGGGCAATAAAATAATCTTGATTGACCACAGAACATCTATACCATCTTGACTTCAATAGTTGAGTGAATGATTTGATGGCCATTGAGATTTGAGATTTGAATGAACTGGTTATACTAAATACGAAAACGTCAAATGGAAAAAATGTTAAAATAATAGACCTTTTACACTCTATTGTAAAAAATATATTTAAAATTAATTGGTAACACTTTCGATCAGTTGTCTATGAATTTTATGTCTTCTTCAGGCTCCACCACTCCTCCCCGCACTCCCCGCTCTCGCCCCGCCCTGTGATTTTTCTGAGTGAGAGCCACAGAGGGCTGCTTTTTTTAAAATAAATATTAGCAATTTTTAAAGATATTTTGATTTATTTGATAGTACTGTGTTCGTCCACTATGGACAAATGTGGGATTTGTCTTAAACCTGCTGTTGTGAGTATCTGTTTACTTATTTTACGCGTCGTCTCGAAATATATCATCAATATTTTTTTTGTTTTCATTGGAGTTTGTTATAAAAATAACGACCCTGGTCATTTGGGCTTCTATAGATTTACAAAGCAAGCATTTTGTAACAGATTGACTTGGAATGTTATAGAAGTCTTTGCAGAAATGAGAAAAAACTTGACATTCGAAACCTGCCCGCGTATTTTTTTTTTATTTTTTGTCGGTCCGACTGTTTTTTTTACGTCTGGCTCAGCGCAGTGTAAAAAACAACAGTGATCCTTTTTTTATGTTCTTGAATAGTGAACCTTGGCATATGCTATAGGTACAACAGGCATCTCTGCTTTAAAATAATAATAGCACTGCATTAACGATATTCTATGTACCTAACATAAAACTTGTTTGGTTCTATTTTATTTATAAAGGACGGCAAACAACTGCCTGACTTCAATTTTACAATACAGTGCTGTTGTTTGTTTTGTTTAAGACCTAGAATGCTTTAAAAATGTTACATTAGACCCATTTAATATGTTACAGCAACTGTTTGAGACAGGCAAGGATGGTATATATGCCTGCTTCAAGTGCCAGCCGCTAGTGCCTGAAATAACAATTGGAGAAAATGGCTCTGATCAGACAGTTCCGCAGACCAGCAACAGTGAAGAGGTGTTTATTATTAAATATTATGTTACCTGATCCATTTACCAGTTATTAATTTGTTTGCTAATGCTGCATAACACTAACTTATGAATTAAAAAACTGTTCCAAGTGATTTGTTGTTAATGATAATAATCATCTTAAATCCATTTTCTCTTGCTGAGATTCAGTCTCTTATTGGCTCCTAATGGAGGCCATACACGCTAGGGTTTGCATGATGGTTATAACTGTGCATGCAAAACCGACAAGCATAACCGAGTTTCATTTGCACCGATAACTGTACAGTTTAATCACATACACGCTAGGGCTTGCCTGTCGGTTATGCATGCACGGCTAAAACCATCATGCAAAACCTAGCGTGTATGGCCACCATAAGACCACTCCTCACATTGGTGTCTAGGCTTGTTAATTTGTACAATACATTGGAATTACAACAACCCAAATATAAATTTACATCAGTAACATAACTCCACAGTTGTAAACAGAACACTGGGTTCACATTAGCAATGACTATGTGCTATTAAGGCTTTAGTTGAATAATAAGAGAATACATGTTGCCAATTTGTGCCCAGTGTTAAGCAATATGTTTGCACCTTGCAGGAGGGAATTGAATCATCATTGTATTGTGGCCTCTGCCACAAGTCTTTTCAGAAGAACATGCAGCTACAGAACCATCTGCGCAACCATCGTGCCGAGAGACGCTTTGTCTGCACATACTGCAACAAAGGTGATTTTTTAAAGGATTTTTTTTGGACCGTAATTATAAGTATTTATATGTATTTAGTGTTTATCTTTGCTATTATTTATTATTTATCCTTTTACATCTTTATATAAATTAAACTTAACTAGAAATTAAACTAAATTATATAAATTAAACATGTACAATAATGTAAAACTATGAATAATATTAAAATAAATATATACAAGTTATAACAAGAAGGGCTCACAGAGCATCAAAAAACTCCTCCACATCACTGTCAACAGGACAGGTGCCCAAAAGGCTGGCAGCATTGCCACGTTGTATGGCAATGCTAATTCTTTGTCCCAAGAAAAGGCCAGCCCTTTGGTCACGAGAAGAGTCAACTAGCCGCTTGGCGATATCTTGAAAAACAAGATGAGCACTCGGACCCCATGGCCCCAATGTTTCAACCCCAAACAGCTCAAATATATAACTCCTAATGAGGTTGTTATATTTGCGCCGTTTGAGGTTTTCTGCACTCGCAGCAGCTGCCCCAGCACAACACGCAGACCTAGGAAGATGAGATGGCGCAAGGGTATCAACACAAGTTGCATCCCACACCAAAGGCCTACCCAACTTCCAAGGCATTATGGTCATCCCATCTGGTTCTTTCCCATCGTCGCGTGCCAGACCATTAGGTTCTAAAACAGCTGGTACTCCGGCGGAGACAAAAGCACGACGGATAATGTCATTAATACTTGCGTGCCGTGCTATCCGGCCGGCGCTTTTACTGCAAGAAAGGCCATGGCCGAGGCAGTCGACCGCTTCACCGCATTGACAGTGATGCGGAGCTCCACAAGGAGCGCCCAGGCGGAGGCAAGTAGCGAGCCGGAAGGTGGTATCACCCATCATAGTACCTATGTATTTAGACAATAGCTTTATACAGGTATTCCTGAAATAAACATTACTGTGAGAAAAAAAAAGCACAAAACATTATTTAATCACTAAAATGTCTGGTTATTTCTTTTAAAACTGGTTTTAACAAAATACAGGCATTCCTGCAGCATGACTAACATTTTAATAATTCTTTTTCTAGCATTTTCCCAGTCCAACAATTTGAGAGCTCACCTTCGCATCCACACAAACGAGAGACCATTCAAATGCTCCGAATGTGGAAAAGCATTTACTCAGGTACTTTATTATTTCATTAACATGTACAAAGAATTTTAAATGGAGTTTCATTTATTATGAAGGAAATTTAGTAACTGGTGTAAAACTGTTTGTATTTACCCAACAGGTTACAAACCTGAACAATCATGTTCGACTCCACACTGGAGAGCGTCCATTTGTATGCCCAGAGCCTGGATGTAATAAGGCGTACGCTCAGGTAAATAAAATTGTTCACTTTCCTTGAGATAATTCAGGTTGTCGTACTGTCCACCAATATGCGAGTAGCGTCCAGGAATGCGTTTTTATATAAATAATATAACTATAGTTGGTACAATGCACTGGTTGCGATGACAAGGAAAAAAAACAATAATTATAGTAAAGTTGGCGTGGCTTGTCAAATTAATTTATTTGAGAGATGCACTACACTCATTTATTCTTGCCTGCCTCTGATAAATGTCGGCCCATATTTTAGTCGTTCTTAAATGCTCAGGCATTTAAGCCTGCATTTTAGCCCACCCTGCAGTAATGTACAATTACCTAATTATTTATTATAATGTAAGGTAATAAATTACATTCACTTCTACTACTTGTATCTTTCTATCTTTACAACATAATAATGATAGTAGAGCTCAAGATTCACTAGATTTCCAGATTCACTAGATTTTTCAATAGGAATAGTGTTCTGTCAGTTATACACTCATAAAAAAGTCTGGAAGCTGGTGACCTTAGGTCAGATTTTATAGTAACAGACCTAGTTGCAAAATGTATCATTTGTAACATAAGAACTTAGAAGTCTGTAAACTGGATGGTCAAGTAAATGAACATTGATAATCACCCTTTCAGAAACTGCTTTGTCTGAAAATTCTTAGTAAAAAATATTAATAATGTAGGTAACGAATTTGAACCAACACCGCAAGCGTCACCTGAACGGCCGCCCCGTGGAGGCCACGTACGACTGCACCGTGTGCGGAGAGCAGTTCCAGCAGCGGAACCACATGTACTTGCACAGGTAAACATTATTTTTAATAGTAATAACTCAAATAAAATTCTTAAAACTATTATGCAAATAGATTAAATTGCGCCTATGATGCCTATCGATTTCCAATGTTGTCGAATTGACGTTTTCGAGCAAGTGTTATTCAACCCAACCCAGGGATGACACAACCCAGTTACTAAGTTCTTATAATTAAAAAGTAACATTGGTATGAGCCGGTTCATTAAAGAAAGGAATCTTAAATGGCGGCATGTACTTGCGTTGACAGATAGTACAGTCTGCATATAAAATTTAAAGTAGAAGTTTTTTTTTTTCAAATCGAAAATATTATTAAGAATTTTTATTGTTTTCACCGGAAACAGTGCCTACTTTTACCACAATAACAAACAGGTAACAACGGAAAAATATCAGAAAACTATAACAAGATATTCGTAAAAACGAGCGCTGAGCGCGTCAAAGTCAAGACTTAGGCGGGAATTCACTCATGTTATTAATTATTATTTAATTTTAGCAAATAAAATAGATAGCCCCGTTCTACGGGAGTCAATACATTTTTATATTCCCGACCAATACATGCGTGGTGTTGCGAGAAGACAACATAGACTCCTCTGCCACCCGCCTACATGGCGCGCTCCTAAAACTGACAGTGCCCCCTGCTACCAGTAGTGCCAACTGCTAGAGCAATTCAGTTAATTAATAACTTTTTTAAATGTACTCCGGAGGCAGATTTATTCTTTGACTCTAAAAATATATTTTTAAACATGTCTATATGTATTTAAATGTTAAGAAATAATAATTGTTTTTTTTTTAATGTTTATGTTTGATGTTGACTGTATGTTTTAAGAATTTAGATTAAGTACTTTGTTTTTTATTTTATTTTAATGTTTATTGTTATTAATTTATTTAATTTAGCATAGATATAAGCGATTTGGTGTTCGCTGTAAGTTTATATCTGATTAATAAATGAATATGAATAAGGCAGCGTGGAAGCAAATCAAGACAATATTTTTTATGTTGTGGTTGTGGAATGTTTATAATAGTTACCGTGACCCTGGAACATAAAGGGCAATCGAAGGAACATGAGTGGGTTTTAGTCAGTAAAAGTCTGACACGCCCTTCCGCCGCTCCCAGGACGGGAGCAGTCATTTGATGATTTCCCACTCACCAAAAAAAAAAACAATATGTTTTATGTTGATTAATGGTACGCGCGCGAGTGAGTATAGACGGCACTACTGTGCGAGCGAGAGAACATTATAAGCGCCGCCATTTTAGATTCCTTTCTTTAATGAACCAGGTTATACTGGATTCGAACCAAGAGTTTGTCTTTTTGCACGAGAGGCTAGCGCTTTATACTTTCAAACACACGTGATTCGAGACAATGGAAAGACAATAGCAGCGCGAGGCGGAGGGCCATCACGAGTACGACAGTTATTCTCTGAAGTCACAATAAATTTGTTTCCAGACGGGAAGTGCACGCGGAGCTGAAGAGCGGGGCGCGCAGCCCGGCGGCGCGCGCGGCGTGCGCGGCGTGCGGCCTCAGCTTCCCCAACGAGCGGCTGCTGGCGCGCCACGCCGCGCAACACACGCCCGCGGTTATCAAGCACAGCGACGATGATGAAGACAGTATGTTGGACTTTATTATTTTATTATTTTTTTAGTGAATCTGTCCATACTGGCGTACAATAGGGCGGCAGAGCCGGATGAGAATTCAGGACCTGGACACGTAAACAAATATAATCGTTGAATTGAAAACCTCTTCTGACTGTTATTTTAATGACCGAATACGAATTTTTTAATTCGTCTTACATTGTTTCTATTTCTAATATTATGTGTATACTATCTACGTGAGCAGGTCGCGAGTACACGTGCGTGTTCTCGTCGTGCGGCAAGCGGCTGTCGTCTGCTCGCGAGCACACCGAGCATCTCCTGCGCGAGCATCAGCTGCGAGTGCTCAGCCACACGAGACACCCGCCGCGCCGCGGACGCCCGCCCAAGGTACCGCGTCATCTACCAGTACATACACCCTACCAGTCCCACACTGCACTGCCCTCTGAACGACACCTCCCGTGATAAAAGGACAACATTGATGGCTGCCTGCAGATTGAATAAAGTCACTCGTGATCTATTGTACTTTCACATTCATAAACGCACTTGCTATTGCTCGCGGCTTCACGAGCGTTGTCACTCTCAAACCCTCCAAATATCTCTACTAAAAATTTACGTCGATTCGTCGCTCGCTTTTGCCGTGAGACTTGAGAGACGTACAAATGAACATACACACTTTACCTTTTATAATATTATTATGGATATGTGCTGACTTGAAATTGATTCGCAGTCTTCTATTGTTATCTACTGCCCCAGTTCTGCCTACTAAGTTCGTAACTTTATTGGGGAAAATAGTCATTAAATATAAAATTGTGAATAATGTTTTGTTATTTGTTTTCAGATGATGAAAGATCCATTAGAAATTAAAGAAGAGGATTTCCATGAAGTGCGTTTTTACTTTACCTAATTTTATAAATTTTGAAATTAATAATATTACTAATAAGGTTATTAATAAGTAATGTTGTCGTTTCAGGTCAAAATCACGAAGTCATCCCAGCCGCAGTATTTGCCTAAGCTGAAAGTGCAGAGTTTATTCCAGTGAGTGGAGGAATGTTTGTCAGTTAACAACATGCAGGCGGTGTTGTGACGTTGGCGTCTGCGCAGACTGGCGGCGACACGTGCTAGTAATGTGAACTTTACACAATAGCAATAAACTTTAAATTTGATTGTCCTTCCAGTTCACATGTCTCCACCAATCTGAGCCGACCATTAGTGTTAATTACTATGACATGTCGGGACGTTGTTGTATTTCTCTAACTTAGGGCCAACTAATTAAGTGAAGTTTATGCTTTGTACTTAAATTTTAGTTTATGCTTTGTTTTATTGCAGATTTATAATAATAAGTACACACATACATACCAATATTGAATGAATATGTTCATGAGTTCATGAGAGTTAAATCATTTTTTATTTTACTAACTGAATGTGAAATCAATATGTATCTGTTGTTTTAGTGTGGGCACAATGCGTGTCGAGATATATTTTTAAGTACAGCGAAGTAGTGATAGTAAAACGTTATTATTCGCACGAAGATTCTCAGTGGATTATTATAACTTTTTTAAAATATCAAATTAATAGAAGTAAAAAGAATATCTAAGAATATAATAATGTTAAGTGATAATAAATAAGTGCAATTTACTGTAACAACTTTATAATATTGTTACATTAGCGTCGTAAGCATGAACATTCAATATTTTAGTTTTGACTCCAAGCCGTAGTATGTAAGAAACGCCGGAATATACATAATATAATTCGGAGACGATATCATATAATATGCGATGCATTAATAATGTTTTCTTTATTAACAATGCTTTTATTTTTACTAAAATCTGTTAATATTAAAAAGACTGTGATTAGTGGATTTGATTTTGGTGGGATATTTTTAAATTTACTTTTGCCGACGAATTGTATTCAAAGTTTTAATCAAGTATTTTTCCAGTATTATAAATTATACTTATTTTTTTCGGGATTGTGGTTTAGGCATAAATAATTATGTTTTACATATTTTTTCTTTTTATAATAAATTGCACGCTTTATTGTGACACTGTTTGTTGGATTTGATAAGTTTGTTCGACTGAAATTGATTATACTTTGTCTTTGAATTGTTTTAATGATGGTAGTTAACCGAAATTTACTCCCCGATAAGCGTATGGCAGCCATAGCGATATTACGAGGATATGTTTAGCGAGATAAAGCAATTAGTGCAATAAGTATAAAATTATTTAAGATGGAAATATTTTGAAATACCCCAAACGATGGCCCCTGAACTAAGTTGCGGTCAATAGAAATTTATTTACGACACGGAGGTCGAGGTCATGAGATTTCCTCGCTAGCTATGGTAGAGATAAGCTTATCGTAGATCACACGCACGTTATCAATAACCCATGTGTCATCGGTTTTTCTAACGAACCTTTCGGGCATTGTCCTTTCAGTAAAATTTCATGTAACTTACCTCATTCCGGTACAAAATACATCTGAAAGAGGTAGAGACTAACATGCGAGACAGCAGAAACATGTTGGGGCCCACGTCCAATGGAGCCCTGTGTGGTGCACCGGACCTAGTGGATACTAATTTCTACATCTGAAGGGTACATAGATACAGAGGTTATTGGAAACGTCCGATAGAGATATAATTGCGTTAGGGTAAGGTGCAAATGTTCCTATGAGTGTGTCAGAGGGTTCGATTATTGTCGATGGATGGATATGCCGCGTGTTGTATAGTCGACCATTTCAATATTTTAGCCTTGTTAAGTGTCAGCATGTCGGAAATTTTTCTATTAACATACAAATAATTATCTATAATAAAATATGCAACTATATGGATGTCTTTTATTTGTCTCCATGCGTAGTATGTAACTTTACAGGCCCATATTCAGCTCTCCCAATCCCTACGAAAAAAAACAGAGAGGGTTCCGTGCCAAAATGGTACAAAAGGAACTCTGGTTTCGTCATGTCCGTCCGTCCGTCGTCGGTATACTGTCCAAACAGTTAGTGCTAGAGTTGAAACTTTTATGACTATGGGTATTTACAACTTCGACAAAGTGCTGAAATAATATTACAAAAAGAAACTGCCTAGTCCATACCCAATTACGCCCCTGGCTCACTAGGGAACCCACAGTTGCCAATTTGCCATCAACTCATCTGAACTGGAGACCGTGGCATTCTGTCAATGTTGCCATCCTAGAGTTACGTCACTGACCTTGCACACAGTCCGATAAATCATCAAATGACTTTTCCCGCCCGTAGTGTCAGACTTTTACTGACTAAAACCCACCCATATCCTTCGGTTGCCCTTTATGTTCCGGGGCCCCGGCCCCGGTAACTCTTTCGAACAATTCCGCAATCCCAGAGAGTCCCATAAACCTTGTGAGTGTTTTGACACAATAATAAACATCTATTATCTCGAAGCAGCAAATAAAGATAAAGGTTTATTTGTGTAGCAACATATTTTATGGTTCACTATTATGGTGCGTTTATCAACCACAGAACATAATTATTTACCCGTCCCTAACAGAACATATTTACCCGTCCCTAACGTTATCAACTCTCAAGAAGAGTTGGATGGTAGAGTAGAGAAGTGCAGATGGAAGAACGTCTATGCAGAATATCTGAAGATTATAAATAGATTCGACTCCTACCAACATAATATTTAGATTTACGAAGCGTCTGGTTGTATTTGAAAACAGGTTTTCTAAGCATAGTTTTATTTTTATTTATCTAATAGCGTGGGGCTAAAGGGTAAAAAAATAACACATAAATAAACCACAACAAAAAGGTTTAATAAAAACCCGACAAGTACGAGTCGATCTCGCTCGAAGGGCTCCGTACGTCGTACTACAGCATTATAATATTAAGTTTGTGTAAAAACACCGCGCCGCCGCCAAGATCTCATTGTATTCCTATGCAAAATATCTTCAGTGTTTAAAGTTTAATTTTTATAATGTTATTTTGTTGTTGTACCGAAAATACAAATAAAGTTTAATTTCTACTAGGTACTCACCTATTAGGGTTCATGAGATTACAGCGAGCTAGCTGTCTTACGAACAGAGATGCTAAATCTTAAATTAATATCGATGACATCTTTCGGTACGGAACCCTGACACTAGGTACCTAACCTATCTATTTATATAAAACTATCTATATTATATAAAATGAAATTTTACTGACTGTTTATTTTTATTTATTATTTATTTATTTATTATTATTTACCAACATACAACTATTATTACAGGAGTTTCCTAATACAATAGTTTTTACAATACAAAGAAATACTATACAAACACAATACAAGACAAAGAAACCTTACATACTGATTATAAAATTATCTAACACTAGCTGTTCCTCGCGGTTTCACCCGCGTTACGTTAGGTTTTTGGTTACTGCCTTGCTCCCGTGGGACATTGCGTGATATTATATAGCCTATGTTACTCAGGGATAATGTAGCTTTCGAATGGCGAAAGAATTTTTAATATCGGTCCAGTAGTTTTTGAGCCTATTCATTACAATCAAACAAACAAAGTTTTCCTCTTTATAATATTAGTGTAGATATTATATACAAAAAAAAAGATATATAAACGAGCACCAAAAAGCGCTGGTCCTAGAGACATATTATATGAAACTTACAGGGTGTGTTCTTTGTAAAGGGTAAGTATATACTATAACCGTTAAGAAAGGAAATTCCAATTCTAAAGGGGTAAAGTAGGCGATGGAAGTTTCGACATTTACGCAGGCGACGTCGCCAGCGAAAGCTAGTTACTTTATAAATTGGTAGCTTCGATCGAAGATTGGTAGGTAGGTTACAGGTTGTACCTCTGTGTGTGTGTCTAGTCATACACGATCCTTGTGCTCGCTTTTGTTGTGTTTTAGGTTCGCCTTATTATCTGCTACACGTTAGAAGTTATATCTGGGAAATAATCTTTAAGCGTTAAGATGAAAAACGTTTTAGTTCTGCTTGTTTTTTAATATTGCACGGGTGAGTGTACTGTCTAGTGTGACTTGTGAGTGTACTGCGGGACGAATAAACAAGATTATTATACAACATATTATATTTTAAACTTTAAAGCAAAAAATGTTGTAAAGTATGTCGCGTTATGATTAGATAATTATGCTACTCCAGATAGTGTGGGTGTAATCAGTGTGTTATTTCTTCTCAATATTTAGTTTGTTTTGGGTGCTATACCTATCTTCTACCGATAGTTTTGTTCCTAATAAATAAAATAAAAATTAAACATGGAACGCTGGAGCAAAGCGATCGCCGTGGTGACGGGGGCTAATGGCGGCGTAGGCGGCGCTGTAAGCATCGGCTTGGCCAACGCCGGGTTTACCGTCATCGGAATAGATGTGCACTTAGAACATATCCAAGTAAGTAATAGGCGTGATGACAAAAACTAATTCGGTAAAAAACTAGTCCGGAAAGCTTATTCAAAAATGTTGGACATATTTTTTTCTTTTTTGCGTTGGAAGCTCGCGTGACGTCACGCCATACACATTTTTTACTGGACGGTGACGTCACAAGCCTTCGTGCAGCGTATAACACAAACAGATTCATGGAGGGTATTTGTTCTACATTTTATCTTTTTTGTTAGGAGTATCTATTCTGTAGTAGTCACAGACTCACATAAAGGAGCAAACACCGAACACTAGTCGTTCGGTGTTTCCTTCTTTATTTTAACAAACAGCCGCGACTGTTTGTTACATCCGTTAAAAAGTAAGCTGTTTGTAATATTACAGAAACTGCAGACTGAAGTAACAAAAGGGAAAATTATTCCTAGAAAATGTGATATCTCAAGGCCTGAAGACGTGACGGAGACATTCAAGTGGATCAGCAAAGAGTTCGACGGAGTGCACGTTCTGGTAAACTGTGCCGGGGTGCTGTACCAAGGACATATCAGTGGTACCATATTTACCTCTATCAACATATTCTTCCTGGTCTGGTTTGCCCTTTAATGAGGGTAGGTGCACCACGTCGTCGTCTGTTCTTCCATTCTATTCCATTCTTCACAAAGGCCATTCATCTTTTAGGTCTTCCCTTTACTACTGGAAAATAAGTTTCTCCTTTATTTTACGCATATATATATATATATATATCCTGGTACAACTCACACACGGCCATCTGATCCCAAACTAAGCAGAGCTTGTACTATGGTAACCAGACAACTGATAAACATACTTATATAATTTTTAAATACATACATATTATAGATAAATCACACCCAGACACAGAACAAACATTCGTGCTCAACACACAAAGTTTGTCCTGGGTGGGAATCGAACCCACGACCTCCGGCTTAGCAGTCAGGGCCACTAACCACTACACCAACAGGCCCGTCGAAAATGTGGACGTAAAATATTACAATTTATCTCCCATTTAGAATCCTACGGAAGTTCTAAACTTCCTAGTAGATTGATAAACTTACGGATCTTGTTATTTTCCGGTGACATATACACTAGCAATCCACTGCGGTTTCACCCCGTTTTGTTACTGCTCTACTCCCGTAGGCCGAAGCGTGATGGTTTATAGATCCACTCCACGATGATTGATGGACTAAGTATATCCAACTCGAAAATATTTATTTCATAGCGGATCAGCAGTTTTTTATATTAACGCGTTTAACCACGCAAACGAACAAACTTCTCAGTCTTATAATATTAGTATAGATAGATACACGAATTCTGTATAGCCGCTATGGGGGTGGTGCAAACGTTGCGACGAGGTTTCGCCAGTTTTACCATTTTTTCTACTTGCAGACGTGGGCGACGAAACATTGAGCGATGATGAAATTATTAAAACTATCGACGTGAACCTCAAAGGCATGATCTTTTGCACGCGGAATGCAATCGCTTCTATGAAACAACAAGGGATAGATGGTCACATCATCAATATAAACAGGTACCTACGTAGTACTGCTAAAGCTTCAAAATTCTACCAAAAACCGATGCTGGAGAAAAAACAATTTAAGTAAATTAAGTACTATACACATCACTTGGCATATCTGGCAAAATATTTGCGTTACTTGGGTTTTGGGGTAATTACGCCAAATGAAGCCCTTTACCAAGGTAAAAGCTTCAGAAGTCGGATTCATGGACAGACCATAGCTATATAAATCTATACAATACTACACAATTTTTATATTATATTTATATAATTAATATTCCAGTATTGCTGGCCACTACATTCCCTTCGCAGACAATATGAACGTGTATGCGGCCACGAAGTACGCAGTCACCGCTTTCACTGCTTCTCTCAATAACGAATTGGCTGCATTTAATAACAGAATAAAAACCACGGTATGTTTGTAATAATAATAGCTACCCTTAAGATAAAAAAAAATGTTCTTAGTGGTAAATTTTATAGAATCAGGCGATTTCGGGCGGACGTCAACGCCCGACAAGATACGCACATAATGGTTCTGTTCCATGGGTTGGGGGCTGGACCATTTCCTTTTAAGTAATTTTATTTTTGTGTATGGGAAGTCATCAAATGACTTCTCCCGCCGGTGAGGGCGAGTCAGACTTTTACTGAATAAAGGTCACATTAGAGCCACCCAGCACCCGGAGGCGATCCGGTGACGCTACGGAGTTGATATAGTGAGCGCATGCCCATACAAGTCCATATAAAGAATACTAGCCGCAGGAGGAGAGTCGGTGCGGAGTGGGTGCCGGGTAGCTCTAATGAGCTATGACCTTAAAACCCACCCATGCTCCTTCGGTTCCCTTTATGTTCCAGGGCCTCTGTAACTCTTTCGAACAATTCCGCAACCCCAATTCCAAGGTTAACTAAAAATATAAATATATAAATTCATCTTTCTAAAATATTTACTAGCAGCGTTCACAAATTTTTAGTACAGTAACTGCATCAAGAAGACCATAACCTAAGTAGATGATAGGTTTTAAGAAACTCTGTACTTCTATTCAGTCTTATAGAAATGTAGGTAAGCAAAAGATTGACAACAGTGGGTCATGTGTTTAGCATTCAACCAATTTTCTTCAGAGCATATCTCCAGGCCTGGTGAGCACACCGATGGCCAGCTACGTGGAGAAGCTCAAGAAGCCGGCGCTGCAACCACGTGATGTGGCGGACGCCGTGCTGTACGTTGTCTCCACCCCGATGCACGTCAATGTAAGAACTCAAAAGCACATAAGATGACTCTGCCAGCACATTAGTTGTTCTGGGAAGAGAAATAATGGTGCCGATTCTCTTGTTCATAAACTAAACAAAATTTAAATTAGGTGCATCTTACTCTTTCCATTTCATTAAGAGATACAGAAGACTTTAACCAAATTAGCCAGCCTCCTGTCAAATTAGCCAGCGCCTGAAGTAAATTGACGAATTTTTAGTGACCATGGTTTTTGTCGCATCAAAATTATATATAATAAGTATTATAGCATGGGAGTATCTTATTTTACAGGACAAAACTAATAACTTTTATTAAATAAAGAAATAGAAAAAAAAGTTGTTAGCCTTTGTTTATTTAAATACCTAATTAATTGTTACTTATTTCATTTCAGATCAATGAGTTGACCATAACACCAGTAGCAGAGGTGCGGCTGTAAGAAGTCTATTATAATGTTAAAACAGAGCACGAAGTGGTTACACCCCTACCAAATGATTTTCAAAATATTGTCAAAAAGATTTTATTTTTGTTATTAAATATTGCTTTATCTGTGTTATAAATAATTACTATTATTAATGTTAAATTACAACTACCATCTATTTTCAGCACCTTGATGGAAAATCTCATTCACAAGGTTGGCCCATTCCGCATCGTAGTTTCAGATAAATATTCTTTTAACTGGTAAAGTATGTTTTAACTGATTTGGGAATATTTCGTATGGAAAAAATAATAATTAAATTATTTAAAAACCCAACTGCAATTTCGGAAATTGGTGGCAATTACATGAAAGATGAAACAAACAAATCCTCTAACTTCCGAAATATAAGTCCGTAATCGCCAATCCGCCTTGAGCAAGCGTGGTGCTGATCAATGCTCGTGCCTTCTCTGTATGAGAAGAGGCCTTTGCCCTGCAGTGGGATAGTAATAGGCTGGTATTATTATTATATGAATAGAATTGAGTGATAATTGATTGAGGGGGCGATTTTAATTTACTTATTTAATTTTTTTAGTAACATATTTTACTCTCCCACTGCAGCGCAAAGATCTCTCATAATAGTCTTTAATAGTCATCTCTCTTATAATAGTCATAATAGTCTTTCACAGTAATTACTTAGTAGCAATTCATGATTTGAACTTTTAAAACTTGTCGTCAAAGATCGAGGCTCCATTTCTAGAAAGTACGAATTTAAGGATTGGATCACAAATTCACAAAATTCCATTCATTCTACGCAGTATAGTGGTAGCGAGCGGTCAATTCTGAACTTACGTTTCAACACAAATATACAGAAGTAAACGGACTTGCTCTATAAATAAATGTAAGTTTAAACTTTTATCCATATGATATTATAATTTAATTATTTCTTGCTTCTAATCTAACACACCTATAAAATAGTGTAACCGCGAATATTATGCAGTGTTAGCAAATTCACTTGTTTTCTTTTTTTTTTTTTGTGGTCATGGCCACTTGCAGTTCAACACTAAGAAGGTTGTTTACGCTAAACCGGACTATCCTGTCACAATCCTGTGTAAAATAAACTTAAGATTCTTAACTAGGGCTTACAAAGTGCTAAGAAACCTTGCCCTTTGTCATTTTCAGAGGACAGCTTGGGATAATCTGGGATATACATAGATCATAATCGTTGGGAAAAGATTAGTCGGTGAGTTAATTATTAACGACATGGTTCGATTCCTGTCACGTATAATCACGTATTTTTGAATTCATTGTAGTTTTGTGTAAGCTGTAGTCAATAATAGAAGAGAATATTTAAAGTTACGCTCATAAGAATCCATACTAATATTATAAATGGGAAATTGTGTATGTTTGTTTGTCCGTCTCTCACGGCAAAACGGAGTGACGAATTGACGTCAATTTTTAACTGGAGATAATTGAAGAAATAAAGAGTGACATAGGCTACTTTTTGTCTCTTTCTAACGCGAGCGAAGCCGCGGGCAAAAGTTAGTTTCTAATAAACTTGAACTTGAAATAGAGCATTCAAAAATACATACCGGGTAAAATTTGTACTCTACATGCAGTCATAACATGTACTCCTTTTTGCGTCGCCGTAGTCAGGTGTAAAGTGTGGCACAGTATGGATCGCTGGGTGGGCAAGACTGCCGTGGTGACAGGCGGCAGCTCGGGCATCGGGGCCGCTATTTGTGTGGAGCTGGCGAACGCGGGTGTCAACGTCGTCGGCCTCGCCAGGAGACCTGGACTTATTGATGTGAGTTTTTTTTTTATTTTATTTTTCCTAAGTAGTAGTCCTTTTCTTTCAGCGTGGAAAGTTGTTATCGGCCCTGACCTGCCCTTTCCTGGGTCTGGTACATTTTCAATATTCTTTAAATACATTTTTATTTCTTTTTAGGGTTCCGTAGTTAACAGGAACCCTTATAGTTTCGCCATGTCTGTCTGTCTGTCCATCCGTCCTCGCTCAATCTCTGTAACCGTTAGCACTAGAAAGCTGAAATTTGGTACCAATATGTATATCAATCACGCCGACAAAGTGCGAAAATAAAAATTGGAAAAAACGTTTTATTAGGGTAGCCCCCCTATATGTAAATAGGGAAGTGGTTTTTTTTTTAATTACAACCCTGACGTGTGATATATTGTTGGATTGGTATTTAAAAATGAATAGGGGTTTACTAAAATCGGGACGGGAAACTACGGAACCCTACATTGAGCGTGGCCCGACACGCTCTTGGCCGGTTTTTAAAATAAAGAAGTGTTTCCTTTAAGTAAAATTATTTATATTAACGTAGTTTTCCTTCAGATCCCAAATAAATCTTTTCACCCTATATAGGGCTGTTAGATATGCTAGTTTCGTTAGATTGTTTTTAATATAAATTTTAAATGTTGTTTCTGGAAAATAACTTGTGTCTGGTTCTGTAACTATAGTTAAACAAAGTAATAATTAATTGTCTTATTTTGCTTGTATGGTTGGCAACAAAAGTCGCCTAACACTGCGGATCTTTCTTGTCATTATTATTAAGTATAATTTATATATACAGGGTTATTGGTAAAACACCGACATCCTCTCAGGACTATGTTACTATCACCATAAACAACAAATTTTGTTCTATGATTTTTTACAAAATGTTATACATTTACCAAAAACAAATCTTCAAGATTTCGTTGTCCTATCTAACACATTTCAACTCTGTATTGTGCCGTAACAACCTACCTACGCTTGCCGCGCACTGTCCTCGTTTGCTACGCAGACTTCGACACATTTAGAGTGTTCAATTTAAATATTTTTAATTTTGTATGAAAATGTAAGGAACTAAAATATGATAATTTTTAAAATGTCGTAGAACTAAAGTTGTTGATTATGATGTTAGTAACATAGTCCTGAGAGGATGTCGGTGTTTTACCAATAACCCTGTATAGCATTATATATAGGAAATAGGGAAGCTATAAAAAAAATATGTAAACTATTACTAGTTAATACCTGAAATGCAAAAAAACAGTACGTGGTATTAATTATTTGTGTCATTTACTTATTACAAGAAAGTAACAGCTTGTTTTGACTTTTGTTGCTGTCTGTACTAATTCGAACTATTCGAGGTCGCGGTTCAACGATACATACTCATTAACGGACATTTACTTTCAGTTAATAATAGATTACGTAATACATAGACTTTCCTTTCTAACGGCAATGCCTACCAATATTAAGTCAAGGAAAAACAGGTGAGAGGTATCCATAATGTTTTTCATTTTAGTTCGTAATACAATGAGAGAACTTCGTGCTTGAAACTTGATTGAAGGTGACTAACAGAGTAATTTTATTGTTTTGTCGGAACTGGAACAACTTATTTGTTCATAGTCACGACATTCCGCTGCGAGTTGAATTAAGCATTAGGTATAACTAAAGTATGTTTACAGTGCAATTACTTGGATTTTATATCAGTAATAACGTACCATGTTTGAATGTTTCACATAAATATTATACGGGTAATGTAAATTTTGTAACACTCATATGATGTTGGGGAAATTAAAAAGACCTAAGAAGTTTTTTGTATGTATGGAAAGACATTTTTTTTTCTATCTTACTAAACCGACGGTGCTGCGCTGAAGTGCGATACACACATTTTTATACTAGCTTTTGCCCGCGGCATCGCTCGCGTTAAAAAGAGACAAAAAGTAGCCTATGTTACTCTCCATCCCTTCAACTATCTTCACTTAAAAAATCACGTCTATTCGTCGCTCCGTTTTGCCGTGAAAGAAAGACAAACATACAGACAGACAGACTTTCCCATTTATAATATTAGTATGGATATGGATGTTTATTACATTAGTACAAGCTTTCTTTCTTTATTCTTTATTGCACAAAAAAAACACACATAAAAACAGCAAACATAAATGAGCTATGTACAAAGGCGAGCTTAACCCAAAGTTGAGTTATCTTCCAGCAAACCCTTAATTCTATAAAAGAAATTGCAATATAGGATAAGCCTGTGTGCACAACAATACATTTTTATCTTAAAATTAAATTATGACAAATAGTGTAAAATAAGTATACATACTATAAATAAATAAATATATACATAAATAAATACATAAATAAAATAATAAATACAAATACTATAAAATACATATATATAACTCAATCAGCAGACAGGAAATGTTCCCTAATCCTCCTCTTGAACACCTCTAACGAAGGGCTATCTCGCACAGAGTGCGGAAGTGCATTCCAAAGGCGCACAGCATGAACTGTAAATGATCCATCATACCGACTTGAAGAGTGAGGAGGAAAACGAAGGAGAAGAGATGAGCTTTGATTAGTTTTGGGGTCAGACGGCCATGGGTGATTTGTCCCAGGATATATTTCTTCATTTATGTAATCATCTCGAATTACTCTATTCATAAACACCGCATTAAAACCCTTTGAACCTACAAAAGATCTAGTACTATCGAAGAAATGTCCTGTCATACAGACAGGAGATTATTTCAATAGCGATTAAACCCTAAAGTTTAGACAAACCTACTCTGGTAGAAGTCTGTCACTGATTGTTCTGATATGATTATAGGAATTGAAACCGCAAGTGACAGGCAATGGAACCATCACTGCGCGGCAGTGCGATGTGTCCAGTGCAGAGGAGGTGGCGGAGACGTTCAAGTGGATCGGCGACACCTTCGGCTGTGTTCACATCATGATCAACAACGCCGGGGTGTTTCTGCCTGGGGGTATCACAGGTACTTCTCTCATACTTATTAAGCCTGTGTCTATTACACAGGCGTAATAAGTTATATTCCTTATAAGTTATAAATCTTAGTATTTTTTGATGGATGATCCACAAATGATTTCTCCCGATCAGGAAGAGGCGGGAGGAAGTTTCAGACTTTAAGTGACTAACACCCACCCTTGTTCCTTCGGTTGCTCTTTATTATGTTCCGGGGCCGCGGTAACTTAATAGGTACCTTAATAGTTCTAATTTAACTACTAACTTCTAATAGAACTATTAAGTCAAACTAGTAGTTAAATTTAATTAAACTACTAGTTAGTGGTGTGGTGTAGTTTAATTCAACTACTAGTTTAACTTAATAGTTCTAATGAACTATTCCGCCACCCAGACAGGCATTGGCCCTAGAGGGCTGATCAAATATCCACATCATATTGTTTCTCTCTCACTCCGGCTGGTAGTTCCATGAGTTAGTGGGTAAAAAACTCTTCAACTTTGTGATCTTAGTATTAGTAGCAGTGGTAAAAACTTATTAGTTTGGGAGGAAACGATAAAGTTTATCTGAAGAATCAGTGTGAACCAATTTTGACTTATCCGCGATAAATTGCCACAAGAATGTATTTTTGAACTTTGTGTTTTGTGCATAGATAAATAAATAACCAATTTTTGGATTAACATCGGATCAGCTTTCACTACGACCTTTGATTCTTTATTTTGATCTATTTCAGACGTCGGGAACGACATGTTGAGCGAGAAAAACGTGCTGTCGGTCATTGACATCAACTTGAAAGGCCCGATTCTTTGCGCAAGGCACGCCATCGCCTCCATGAGGGGCAATGACTTCGATGGTCATATTGTTAACATTAACAGGTATTTTATTAATACTGGTTTCAGTGCTATTTCTGCCAACCGGAATTTTTGCGGTCCATTAATTTTGATTCCAAAATTATCTAACGTAACGGTAAAATACTTATACCGTACCATATGGCATTGAATATAAATATGTTTAAACCTAATAGATTATACAAAATTGCTTTAAATAATTGCTTCCAATTTTTGCATACTTTTGTGCCTTTGTCCAGCCTTAAATGTCTATCTATTGCATAAATCTCGTGTCATAGCGTGATTGTTATTCGCGTGTTGTTGTAGTATCGCGGGCCACTACGTGCCGTGGTCGTCCAAGTTCAACGTGTACACGAGCACTAAGTACGGCATCACCGGGTTCAGCGCCGGCCTACTAAACGAGCTGGCTGATCATAAGAACAAAATCAAAGTTACTGTAAGTTTATTATAAGGACACAATGGTGCCGATTCTCTTGTTCACAAACTTAACTGAATTTAAGTTAAATGCATCTTTCTATTTCCATTTCTTAAAGAAAAGGACAGAAGATTCGATACTTTAAGTTTAATCCTGTCAAATTGGACAGCGCCTAAAGAGAATTGGCGTATATTTAGTCGCCATGTTTTTAATAGCGTTGAAATTATTTATGGAGTGGTCTAAATTTGACAGGACTTAACTAATATTTTGTCTTCTGTTAAAATGGAAAGAGAAAGATGCAGTTAACTTTAAATTTACGTTATTTTGTGAATAAGAGAATCGGCACCAATGTGAAACCTGTTTCACAAAAACTTCAAGTTCATTCGGAATCGGGGTAGCGAGATTAACAGTTATATTACATGTTCTTTAAATGCACTGAGTTTGACTTCAGACTGTAGTAGCGCGAAATGGCAAAGGTGCAACAGGAAAATGAGCTCTTTTCTGCTATAACAACAAACTTTTGTTTGGTTCATCAACATTTAACTTTATATACTTTACTTTATTGCACATAACTGTTTAACAGATAACTTAACTGTAATTAAACAACATTTAAGACAAGTTTAAAAAAATGGTAGTATTTTACATGGTGAGATTACCTAACAGATCTCCACAAACCAGTTACACTCTCCATAACACGATATCCCTTGGTACCGTTTATCAGAGCATATGGGCTTCAGTTTATTTTTAATTTTTTAAAGACTGACATAAAACTTGTTTTCAGAGCTTGTCCCCGGGGCTAGTAGACACGGGTCTGGATGTGGTGACAGAGGAGCAGCAGATGAAGATGCCCGCACTGCGCCCCAAGGACATTGCTGATGCAGTACTCTACGTGCTTTCCACGCCTCCTACTGTCAATGTGAGTATTACAGAGCCTATACAAAGCTATAGTGCGTTTTACGAAAGTATTCCCTTCGCCGTAATGTTGGTAGCACGAAAAATTAGTGCTGCAATTTTTTGTACCCATTAGTAGGGAGATTTATGACATTTTGTTACTCTAACAATTTACCTTACAATTTTGATTATTAGGAATTCACAACAATAGGCGAGATGACAACAAAAAAGTAATTAGTCCGTCAGTTAGATAATCAAAAAATTTGGGACACGTATTTTTTCTTTTTTCTCGTAAACAGAAAATGACGACAATACAGTGCGTTGAAGTTTCGTGAAACGTCACGCCTTTGTACAATTTTTACTCAGAAGTGACGTCACAAGCCCCCTTTCCGGAACTTTGATGCTCTTTATCTTTGTATTTTGTTATTAATTTGATCAAGCAAAAAATATGTGTCCAGTATTTTTGGACTGTCTAACAGACGGACTAAACAGAATGTCATTCTTTTGATGTAGTCAACATCCCTACTCCTAGCTTTATTGTAATGCCAGAAAGGAGCCTAATCTTACTATGAAATCACAGATTGTCGAGAGCAATGTCAGCAGTTAGTCTCAACTCAATACGTTATTATATTAACGTTGTTATTTTCGGAACTTTAAACTTGAGACCCTATCGTACTAAACTGACAGACAAACAGGAGAGCTAACACAACGATGAAGGGAATTCTTTCGTGAAACGCACTATAGCTAGGATCAAGATTCTATCAGGATCGAAGTCGGATTTTCAAGCGTCATAAAAAAAATAACGAAATCGTTTTTCAGATAAACGAGCTAACAATAACACCAGTGACAGAAAGAAGGTTATAAATTAAAATATTTATTGACTACAAATGGCACAGCACAGAAAATAAATAAGACTTAAAATAAGACTAGAAATTAGACGGAAGCCTTAGAGAAGGAAGAAGAAGCTAGGCCTATCATGCTGGAACCGAACTGAAGCAGCGCCCGTAGGACGTCCATCTTGAGGGTCCAGAGAGGAGACTGCGACGACGGAGATGATGACTGCGCCTGCACATAAAATATGACATGTTAGAAGATTGAAAGTAGCTTCTAAATTAGTTTTACAGCACTAAAATTCACACGGGGAATACTTACTCCAAGTGGTCAAAGCGATCGAATAAATGAATTACCCTTTATTTTTCGTATTTATTATTTTATATTTAACATCTAAAAATATCAAATTAAACGATAACACTTAAACCTTTTTTGGTGTCTACCCTATATCACTTTCCCAATGGGTATTTTGTGAAGAAAAACGCTTAATACATTCTACTGAATCTTGATGAAACCACCGCCTTTGGTTTATGAATTTTTTTACGACACAGGTACACTTTGACTTTTCAACTGGCCACACAATTATAAGTCCTTGATTAATTCTTTCTTTCTATCGCCGCCAACTGCCACCAGAGCTAGTCTTAGACATGTCTCCAAGCAGTCCCATGATAAGACTTGCAAAAAATCCTGCAGAATCGGCCATGTTCTGTCCATTCTCCTCGGTTGATCCAGAAGCATCCGGATCTCCAGCCTGCGACAGTTCATATTTCGAAATAATATATTAATAATGTTCATGTTTTATAATAATTTGAAGGTTTCTGGTGGGATTATATGTATGTGGTACTTACCGCGCTTGTTCCTTTAATTAATGTAGATAAGAACTTTCCAAAGAAGGCACCGTTATTTTTCTGAAACATTCATAGTGTATTGAGGTAACGTAATATTTTTTTTCATAAAAAGTATTAATTAACTATCTTTGTCGTAATATAATAAAATAATGACATACCGCCCCACCGCCAGTAATAGTGTCAAGTGATGTTAGAAGATAGCTTCCAATGATCTCTCCCGGGTTCTGGTTACCTTCCGACTAAAAAATACGTTTAGACTGTCAGTTCTGATTATTTACCTTCAGATCGAAAATATTTTGAAAAATATACTACACTTACCAACAAGCCAACAAATAGTCCCAATGCAGTGGCTATAATGGCATTGATATCGACGCCATCTCCCTGAAAATGTTCATCTATTAGTGTTCGGCACCATCAAAAACGTATTAAAAACAGACGTCAAACATTAAACTTACGCTCAAGCTGGCGACTATACCACCTACTGTCGCTAATAACGTTCCCAAATCTGATTCACCATCCTGTTGATAATATCTGATTTAGTATCATATTCGATAGAGGATGCACTTACTTTTGTTCCACACTTACCCCACTCAATCCAGCAAGCAGGCCTAAAATGCCACCTCCCTGACCATCGCCGCCGGGTACATCATCGTAATCGTAATCATTGTCATCATCGTCGTTTCCGTTACTCTGGTTTGAAGCAGAGTCTTGTTTAGACCCTCCGTTTTCATTACTAGCTTTTTCAACGCTCTTTTCGTCTCCATTGTCTTCGTTAGAATCTTCGGAGTCGCTTTCGTTACTTTCGCTATCATCGGTCTCATCAATTTCAAGTTTTTGAAAAGGAGGTTTCAAATCTGTGGTGTAGTCAATGTCTATCTCATTGTCTGCAACGTCCTGGCGTCTCTGTATCACCAGTGTTTTGTTGTGATTCATACGAATCAAGTCTCGTATTAATTTCTTCACGATTATGTTATTCTTTTTAACCTGTAAATTGAAGTATATTTTAAGTATTAAATAAATTATTTTTTATAACTAGCATTTGCTCATAGTGCTAAATATTTTATGAATACGAAATTAAACTTACCTTTGGTGCCAAGTGCTTCAGTGCATAAAAGTCCGTGAGAGTGCATCACATACATTTAACATTCCACACAAGTTGCATTTAATAGCGTTATAGGTAATTAAAATAAATAGCCTTAACTGCGTCTACGTAAACTTTACCGGTCAACCAGTGCGTTAAGGTGCATAAGTGCAAATAATGTGCAGGTAATATAAATAAAGGAAGCACTAGGATGTTTTGGTACTAACCACCACTACCTGCCTGCTAAATGCTGGTTTAAAAATCTTGTAATTAGGTATTTGTACAAACTTAACACTTACGTCATTATTATTTTATTAGAAGGGTCTCATTTTATTAAGTATATAAAATACTTGTATTTGTGAAACTACAAGTATTATTTATTGGTACTTTCTACGTTATTCAAGCATAAGATTTCAGCTTGTGATTGTTACTTTGGCTGATTAATGATTGACACTTTATTAAACGACATACCCCACTGTCCTAGTCTGGTGATATGTAAATATCTCGGTAGATAGAATAAGCGCAACATATTATCTAAAGTCCTTCATAAACAGCATAGCCCATCAAGAAACAACAACAACAAAATAAGTAGTGAATTGATAAAGCTACAAAAGTACTGTAAGGGTCCACAAAAACCAATGAGGATTTAATAAACAACCGAAACTTACATTAGTGCCCCCTGAACCAGCTGAGGCGGGAAACAGTGAACTGGCTAAGTTGAGCAGGCTGAAGATGTTGCTACCACCGCCCGATGGGGTGGAGTTTTGTGGTTCATCTCCGAAGTTGTCGTCATCATCGTCGTCGTCGTCATCGTCACTCTTGTCTGCGTCTATGGACACAGCAGTCGTCGAGCTCGTCTTCGAATCGTCGATAGTCGATAAAGTCTCGCTGATTTCTTTCTGCAATGTAAAAAGAAGATCAAAACTGATCTGGAAAGACAAACGATCGAGTGGTGATGTAAGTTTTCAATAGACAGTTTATACGCATTTAATTTCCTTTGACATGAATTAACCTCAAGTAGTTCCAATTTAATTAAATGCAGACACCCACATACAAGACCGGTATTCCATAACTTAGAAGGGACAAGTCCTACTTGTATATTGGTAGTACTTAGTATCGCAACATGTCATTCAGAACCAGTATAAGGAGCCTTATTGAGTAAGTATCTATGTGTTAGAATATTTTAAATCAAAAAGTACCTGTACTGGAATCGAGGTCAATCAGGGTAAGAAAAGTTATTGGGATTGTTATTGGAAGAATTTTGTTAAAGCTTGCACTTACCGATCCTTTATCAGCAGATGTCGACGTTTCCTTAGACGCACTGTTCTGTGATGATTCCTTTGAGTCTACCTGGTTGTCAGCGAATCCTCTCCGCCGGCGGAGTCCACTGGTTGGCACGCAGAATGCGTTAGCAATCAGAGACAGAGCCAAAAACAACGCAAGACTACGACCGCGCGCCATTGTCATCACAACTCACTTGGTGTACTGCAAAACACTTCACCTAAGCATCCATATAAATATTAGTACTGCCAATTAAATAGAACTGTAACGGTTGAACAAATATGTTGCAAAACGGGTAATAATTAGTAAATAATAGACCACTCATTTGGGAAATTAAATCATTGTTGTATTTACTAATGAACTTGTTTAGCTAGGGTCGCATTATTTGCACAAGGTACATCTTATGTAGGTCATCCCATGGCCTCTGACGGTAAGTAATTCTACAAGGACCGGGGAAAGATCAGTCGAAAGATCAACAGGTTTACGTGCTTTTCGAGAGCAAGATTACAGATGTGCACACTCCACATTTCCAGATTACAAGCTACTACGAGTAAATTTCTAGTGGAGAAACCCAATACTACCCTAATTACAACGCCAATTAAATAAATGAGTTACTATAACTCTTAGAGGTCGAACTAGGTATCAGAAAATGCCATGCTCCATGGAGCCGAAGAACTATAAATAAAAACTTGTATGACAGTACCTTAGTGACTAGATGTGATCGAATCCGTAAACATTCGCTTATTGGTCGTTCCACGCCGCAAGGAATAACTTATAACAAAACTGGGTTCCTGTCGCGTGGCTACAGGTTGATGTTTTTTTTTAATTACTTTATTTGTAATTGATGTACTGTTTACATGGGTTGTAATGTAACTCAAAATTAAGACCTTAAGTATTAATAACAACCTCATTAAGTAACCAGAGTATTTTAAAGCTAATGTCTTAATTAATTTTATTAAGATGAGTAATGATTGGGCATTTCCATAAACCAAAATAGCGGTATCTAGCGCACTTTTTTTGTAAATTTATAATGTCAGTTTAGTGTCTTCAGTTTTTAGGTCAGTGTAGAGAGAATCATCATGGCTAAAAAATTTAAAGCACCGAAAAACAAATTTAATGTTTAAAAGTTGTGGATAATTTAAAAGTTAATTGACATATAAAAGAGACTGACCTTATTATCAATTCAAAAATTTATATTAAAAAAAAGTTTTCATGCTGTTATTCTTTATTTTTTCTCGCTTTGTGTAATCTTTATTTGCAAAGTTACAGGTTCTTTTTGGTGTTTGGTCTCGGTATACCTAAAACGTATTCGGTCTATTTGTACTTAAAGTCTATTACGCATAGAGCCTAAATCGCAAACTGCCCATTTTTTAATACGTCTACGTCACTATTGGACTAAATAGCTTTACGACTAAAACGCGTTAAGACGCTTTGAGCCTAAATCGCACATTGCCTAAACAAATGAAAAAAAATATCTTGCGATTTATGTACTTAAATATTCTTGTTTAATTTAATTTTTTTTAAACCGCCCAGTTAGTCAGTTAAGAAAATGGGTTGGTTAGGTTCTGTTAGAACTGATTACACAACGCCAGATTTCCTCTTTTGCAAAGCAAAAATATATGGTCGATTAGGTTTATTTTTAGGTTACTAATATAATCAATCATGTTTTTTTATTTACAAGGAAACCTAGAAACAAACCACCGAGAAGTTCTCAGTGGTTAGAAAAACAACTTTTTTACCGGCCCGTAAAAGATGTATAAAATAGTTTACAAAGGTACATGATTTTTTTGGAATTTTGAAAATTAGGCGTTTTAGTCTTATGTCGAATTAGTTACATTGCAAAATAGACCGTACGACAAATAGGTTAATAACAAAATAGGTTAACCGCTACTTAGGCAAAACTATATTCGAAACTGAACATTAGGCATAACGAGATTTAGGCTAAATGCGTTTTAGGTATACCGAGACCAAACGCTTTTTGGCATGCTCGTGACTGGCACACTTAGTATTGCACTTACAATGGAGACTTTAATTTAGTTTGCTTTTGAAAATTCTATCTTGAGTAAAAGCTACATTGGCAAGAATGAACGCATATAAAAAAAAAAAATTGTCTCCAATATCAACAGCCTGTGCAGTGTAGGCGTGGTGTCGCCCAGTGGAAGGTCTGCTAGAACATGGACATTACCGCCGTGGCCGGTGCTTGCGCCACTCGAGTTGCCAAACGAATCGACGCACTTCCCTCTGGCCCTCCGGCCACGAGCTGACTAACTAAACACACACTCGGCGTGTCACACTTCCGCACATCTTGTATCCGTTGTAATCCTTAGGTTACGCCAGACTTTATTGCCGTTACAATAGAATCAATGTTGCACAACAAAATAATGGTGTATATTGCACGGTTTAATATGGTTTTTTGTGGGTTTTTTTCGTACTGCCGAAAGGAGGGTTATTATATTTTATGTAAGTGTCATTCTATGGCACGCTCTCCGACCAAAACTAATAATAAATGGACTTCATATGGGTTGTCATTGAGTTCGTCTCAAATGTGGGAGTGTCATATATCAACTTAAAAAAAAACTGAATCAAAAGATAATAATAAAAAAAGTGAGCCGTCACGGGACGCCTGGCAGATGTGAAACATCGACATTACATCATCGCCACACAGTACACAAGACTGTGACTGTATATATACACCATCATATAATAGCGTGACGACGCCACGGCATGCGTCGCCACGCCAGAAATTTGTTTTACGTGCGGCTATAGATGTTTCACATCAAAAACCCAACTGCAATTTCGAAAGTTGGTGTCAATTACATGAAACAAAAAAAGCCACCGTCTTATTTAATTTTTTCTTCTTCAAATTAATCGCCCTAACTTCATGACCGTGCGTGATCCCTTAGACGATCCTATTTGCAATATCTTATACCGTAGGGTTAATAGTTCATGTTGTAATGACAGCTAGGAATACTCTTAGTTCAAATAGTAATGAAAAGGTTTCTATGTTTTCATATTCACTTTTTCCTAAATTGAAGAAAACCTAGGTACTCCTTGGTCCTTACAGATAATTGCGCAGGTATCGAACCCGCGTCACGCAGTACAGTAGCCTACAGCAGCGCCACTGTGCTAACAATCAGAGACATGAATTTTATTCGGAATCCAATCCACTTGGTCGGGAATGGTGTAATAAAAACATTAAAGGTTAATCAACGTATTTATTATCTAGATTTATATAATAATCACAATGCAATAATGATCTACTCACGAGTAGATTGTATAACAAGCAGTAGAGACATATTTACAACAAATAATAGTTATAATATGTAATTTTAGATATAGATACAGTAAAGGGTTTCACCATGATTTGATATAATATCAAATTTTCATACATTCATTGATTAAAGAGTAGAAAGGAAATACGTATATTGGGTATATTAATCCGTGAGTGCGTGTGTATAATACAAAATACAATAATATATATACATATTGATAATGTCCATCTTTTTGATTCTGTCGAAACAAACGTCTAATGAAGGCAGAAATCATCATCTGCTGCAAAATATAATTTTCATACATTAAATACTTATATAGTCATTATAAAAAAGAATGAGAATATTCAACATTTTTTTATTTTTCATCTATCAAATCAACAACAGTTGTGAATATAGCTCCTATTGTTGCACTTTAGGTTCAAAATCACAAGCATGCACGTTTGCATAATTACATAAACTGTATAAAAAGAATATCAAGTGGACAAAACATTAAATATACCGTCTTTTTCTGTATAGAAGTAAATTACCTAGTTCGATTCGTGTTAAATTTATATAACTTAACAACAGACTAGTAAAAATTGACTAGTATTTTTTACAACTGTTTGCTAATTAAGTGTACACATACATACATATATTAATTTCCAAATAACTGCAACCCATTCACAACCGGTCACCATTTGTTAACAGAAAGCAGATTCATTCCTGCTTAAAAAAATCTATGGACCCAACATAGTTTAGCATAGATAACCTTCCAACACTATGATAGCAAAACTCATTTTATGCAACTCTTTGCTGTTACTCTATAAAGTCTTTGGTTCCATTCACTCAGTCCCCACGGAGGCGTCAGTCCGCGGAGGTCGCAACCTCTCCATGAGTGGTATGGCAACACTGACCAGCTCGTCCCAGGACGCGAGGCGGCGACAGGAGTCACACAGGCACTCTTCCACGTCCCCCTCTTCGAAGCCGAGGTCCTCGCCCGTGACGTCACCGTCTTCGAGCTCATCGCTCTCTCGGCTGAGCCGCTTCGGGCTCACAGCGTAGCAGGAGGGGTCGCACTCTGTTACGTAGTTGTTGTTCTCCATGTCAAATGTTACCTGTTTGGGGGATACTTTTTAGTGTGTAGAAAAAAAAGTGTGTGTCAAGAAAAGAGTTTGGAGACCTATTCGGACGTGCAGTCTGTTGCTCTATTTGTTACAGCTTGGGGTAGGGAGAACCGAATGGGTTTGGGATACTTTATTTAAATATAAAAGCTGATATCACTGCCGCTACGGGTAGATGTACCATGCTGTTTCGTTCAGTAACAATAACACACAAAACGATACAAAAAGTTTATTGTTCTTCTCCCACATAGAGTTTTACAAAGTACGGAAAATAATAAACAATAATGGTCTGCGTTGTAATCTATGTGGGAGACTAATATCTGTACTAGGAGATTTTGCTCAGTCATTTCTTAATGGCTTGTGTTTAAACTCACTGCACCGCTCAAAAAAGTACCTACCTATTTTACTACCAAAAAAAAATACTAAACGGTTATCAAAATGGATAAATGGTCACCAAATAACGTTTCCTAAAACATTATGAAAAAGATTCCAATTTCGTTTTTATTGGATTTGACTGGAAACTGAAACTTTATATGAATCACTAGTCAATCTGGCGTTCGGCGTTGTGTGGTTGGTCACAGTTCTAACCTAACCTAGCAAAATTTGTTGATCATTAATCCATTTTGGTAGCCAAAAAGATTCTTTTGTTAATCATTTAAATTATATTTTTTCTTAATATAATGCAAGCTGATTCGCAAAACAGGCGAAACCATACTGGCTATCTGTACGGTTGCAAGGATATTTTTTTAAACATCTTATTGATTTAGTTTTATTTTACTAAAACAAGACCTCTAAAAAAATTAGCAATAATGAAGAAAAATTTGTTTTACTCACATGATGTTTGGCGATACTTTGATCACCATCGCATCGATCTCCTGTTTTAGTTGCTTCGCACGCCGTAAACACTGTTTCATCATCTATAACAAGCATATGAATAACTATAAAAATTAATAAAATGCAAAAAGACATTTGACCCCGACGTGATTTGAACACGCAACCTTCTGATCTGGAGTCAGACGCGCTACCGTTGCGCCACGGAGTCGATACTCCCAAGCGCGAAATAGAGGTTCGGTTTACATACGTATATACAATTGACAGCAATCATCAAGTTTATAATACTGATAGGATTATAAAGCATGTATCATATAAAAGAGATAATACTTAGATAATAGTAAATACACAATAATTTTGGATATTTTGTTTCCGATTTTTAGGGTTCCGAACCTCAAAAGGAAAAAGGTAAAGTTATTTAGATTACTTCGTTGTCCGCGTCTGTGTCATATGTCAGTCAGGAGTCAAGGCCCTTATTCTCAGAAACGCGTAGAGGTACCAAATTAAATAAATGTAAAACACTCAAGTCTGCAATCAAACAAGAGATTCGGTCATTTTGGTCGTAGGTTAATAGTAGACCTAGAATCATGAAATTGACAAGTAGTAAAAGTAAAAAACCTGGCAATTGTAAATCTACACTAATATTATGAAGGGGAAAGATGTATTATTGATTATTATTGTGATTATTGTATTGTTGTGTGTATTGCTTGTAATGAATAAACAAAAAAACTACTGCAACAATTTTAAAAATTCTCTCACGATTGCTGTAAATTGCTTTCACCCTGAGTAACATACAGGTTAAAATAACGCAATAAGCGTGAGGACCGGTGTCAGTTTTGTTTTTCTTTAAAAGTTCTAAAAAAAGTCTGCGACAGCATAATGTCTGCCTTTAAGGCCCGGCGCTGATTGCAATTTTTTGTCACCGTGACTTATTGTTACTGTCACCTGCTGTCACCCACGATGCGCTCACTGAAACTGTTCTTGGGTGACAAATCGCGTTCATTTTTGTAATGGACTTCAACGAGGTTGCCGTGATTTGTGCTCTTGAAATACAAAGAAGAAAAATGAAACGGAAAAAAACTCTACTAAAAAATCCTACACTATATTGAACTAGCTTTTGCCCGCGACTTCGTCCGCGTGGAATAATACTTGGTTCCCGTTCCCGGGGGATTTCCGGGATGAAAACTATCGTATGTCCTTTCTCGGGTTCCAGACTATATCTGTACCAAATATCATTCAAATCGGTTCACTGGTTTAGGCGTGAAGAAAAGACAGACAGACAGACAGACAGACCGACAGACAGACAGAGTTACTTCCGCATTTATAATATTAGTACGTAAGTACGTATAGTACGTATTACGTCAGCATCCACCAAAGCTATCTTCGTATGTCTATAAACTATTTCGATGTGTTGCAGGCTTTGGTAGGTCCTGTGATTACATTTCAAGATACAACGTTTCGCAAAGCTATTCCAGCAGAAACAACACTATTAACAACTTATTGTCAATGTCTTCCTCCAACAAAGAAAACGACATCTTTAAAAATAAAAACAAGACTCAGCCACACTTTTTCTTAGCATACGGATACGTCTACTCCGAACGCACAGTGCCGGCCGAGTGACAAATAGTCACCAGTGAGCGAACTCCCATAGTAATGTACAGGGCGAGCGACATCAGTCACGTCACTCAGGTGTTGCCTGCCGCTGGAACTTTTTGTCACCGTAGTATCACGTCACCATAATGAGCGCACTCAGTACAGTTTTCATAGCACTCGACGTAGTGACAAAAAGTCACGGTGACAAAAAGTTGCAGTCAGCGGCGGGCCTAAAAGTTGGTTAACTATAATAGTCTAAGAGCCGGTGAAGATCGACCTTCACCGATTTGATAACCAGATGAGACATATTTTTTATCAAATATAATTTATAAACAAATATGCCTATAATTACTTGCCTATCTCAAAGTGGCCAAAAAAAAAAAAAGTTTTTAGCCAGGCAACAGTACTTTAAGAATGATTTTTTGCAGGCAAGTCTATATGACTGATTTTGTAATAAAATAATCTAAAATTTGATATAACTTTCGATAAGTTAGCAGAACGATGGAGTCACCTATATTGAGTTACCTGTTCACATCGGCTTGCCAGGTAGCTATACACAGAAATGAGTAGGCAAGCCTACTGAGGCATATTCTGTGTGTTAAAAACTTACAGTGAAATGAAATTTATTTGGTTATCAAAAGAATGAAAGTGATGAAAATAAAACGATTAAAGTTAATTTAATTAAAAATAGCCATGACCACTTTGAGATAGGCAAGTAATTATAGGCATATTTGTTTATAAATTATATTTGGTAAAAAATACGTCTCATCTGGTTATCAGATCGGTGAAGGTCGATCTTCCACGTCTCCTCTACTATAACCATTTTTATGGCAACAAAGTTTGTTCTAAAATAATGCGTCATTCCCGAAGCTGTTTTTAAAAACATGGTATTTTGACGTGACAACGTCTTAAATTAGGTTGCGGCTGGGAGTCACTTATGAAAAAGTGTAACGCTCGGTAACGTTACGATGAGTCACCGAACGAGAGAGAGGCCCGCCGAATGCCTTGCGTCTCTCTCCCACTCAACTATGATCGGTAAAAGACGTTGTCACGTAAAATCTTCGCCCGTAAAACCGACTTTACAGGCAACCATTTTTTTTTTTTTCAAAATAAATACGTATTTCAACATTCATTAATTATGAACAAAATGACTCTTTACATTATTTGATTTTAATGAATATTTTAGGAAAAGTCACAGCACAAAAATGATTCTGCAGCAAAATAATGATTGTAACGTAACGGGCAGTAACTATTACGCGGGTGAAACCGCGGGGAACAGCTAGTAAGAAATAAGGTCACAAAAAGGCAGAAAGAGATCCTGCATTCATGTAATAAAAAAAATAAAACTTTTTCAGTTGAGTTTAGTAAACTGAGTCAGTAAGTGGAAATATTTCTCCAGCATTTTTCTAAACTTATTTTAAACGCTCAATTTTCAAAAATTCTCAATTAGCAACTAATTACTGCTCTTGTTGCGCTGATGAGCAGCAGTACAAGAGGCAGCAGCGTCATAGGAATTTCAAGTTATAACGTCTGTAATACCATATAGTAAAAAATAAATTCTATTCTATTCTAATAGAAACTACTCACCAATAAAAGCAGCCAGTGCTTCAAAGACTAGGTTCGCGAGTTGAGGCGGGAGCGGCGTGTTGTCGTGCGCGTGCGCGTTCCAGAGCGCGCGCGCGAGCAGCGGCGCGGGCGCGGCGTCCCGGCGCGCCGCCGCCGTCCACAGCGCGCGCGCCGCCAGCTCCGCCGCCGCGCCGCGCACGCCGCCCGCGCCGCCCGCGCCGCCCGCGCCGCCAGCGCCGCATACGTTCACCAGCACGCCGGCCGCTGCGCATCGTACGCTGCACTCCTCTGACACACACGATAAAATGGATAATTAATTAAGTTTATTAAACATCAAATGCATCTGTAGCGACACCCACAGAAGAGAGGAAGAGCTGACACCTACAATTTGCTAAAGGGCCTACAAGAATATAAAGCTGCATAGATCTACAAATTGTAATATGTGACATAGCTTTACAACGTGGTACTATCGACAAACTGGAATGATGTTCCATTTCGACGATAAATTGCTTGCAACTGTTTAAATTAAGACGAGACGAGTGATATTAATGATGTATATTTACGCGAATGTTGATCTGCAATGCTATTCTGTAAGATGTCACTTCAGTGCTCACTTCTGATTCCGCGGTGAAAACTGTATTAGGTATTCTGTAACCCAATGAAAACTCGCTAGCGTCACTCAATGAGAACGTAAATGAAGGGAACTATTTTTAGTGAAAAGTTGTGTAATTTGACATTGAATACCAAATACTTTTCACGTCAGGGTGTAATTTGACATTGAATACCAAATACTTTTCACGTCAGGGTGTAATTTGACATTGAATACCAAATACCTTTCACGTCAGGGTATTTGACATTGAATACCAAATACTTTTCACGTCAGGGTGTAATTTGACATTGAATACCAAATAACTTTCACGTCAGGTGTGTTAGGAGAGAATGAGATCGAAATCGTATTCGCACGTGAGTTCTTACGGAATCGTACTGCTCTGGTTGCATTTGAATGTCTGTACGAAAATAAGCCTATGGTGGATCTTGATTAAAATGTATCGTTTTTACTATATAAGCTTCCGGCGTAATGTGTATAATGACAACAATAGGGTGATGAAATGTTTAGAAGGTCGTCATTATTATAATTTAGCGAAAGGAAATACCGTTTCTCTCCTACACACCGTCCCTTTTTTATTTTCTCCTACACACAGTCCCCAGCACTCACCATGTGTTAAGAAGGGTTCGAGTCTGTCGAGCGCGCCTTCGAGTACGATGAGCTGCGCGGAGCGCGCGGCACGCGACATGTTGCCGAGCGCGCGCACCGCCTCGCACGACGCGGGCCCGCTGCCGCGCAGCCAACGACACGTCGCTGTAACAGAAATAACGTTAGAGAAGTATACTAGTATGGGAAAGGCGTATTATTTTTGTAGCACTGTCGTAGAACTTTCGTGGCGTTTCCGTGGTACTCAATACCGATACCGTAGCATTAACGTAGCGTCACTGTAGCTCTGTCGTAGCGTATCACTATGATTCCGTAGCTTTCTCGTAGCGTATTCGTAGCACAATCATAGCGTATCCGTAGCATTGACACTGCATTTCCGTAGCTATGTCGTAGCGTATTCGTAGCCCTGTCGTAGCGTATCCACAGTATTGTCGCTGCGTGTCCGTAGATTTGTCGTAGCGTATTCGTAGCTCCGCGTAGCGTATCCGTAGCATTGACACTGCATTTTCGTAGCTATGTCGTAGCGTATACGTAGCACTGTCGAGCGTATCTGTAGCATTGATACTTTTATTACGGTCCCGAGAAGTAGGCAGAATTTATTAACTTATAAAGAAAAATAATATTGCTCGCAGAGCAAGTAGTTGCTATGCGTAAGAGCCCCAATTTTAGGTCCTAAGTCGGGTTGAATAAGAAATGACGCTAGCATAAGGAATTTAGAGAGTTCCGTTAAGAACAATATTTATATAATAATTCTTTTTTAACAACGGATCTTTATTTCCGCTACTTTATTATATTGTAACGTGACAGTACAAGAGGAGAGGAGGAGGAGGAGAGGAGGGGGAGGTCGTGGGTTCGATTCCCACCCAGGGCAAACTTTGTGTGATAAGCATGATTGTTTGTTCTGTGTCTGGGTGTAATTTATCTATAATATGTATGTATTTATAAATTATATAAGTATGTTTATCAGTTGTCTGGTTACCATAGTACAAGCTCTGCTTAGTTTGGGATCAGATAACCATGTGTGAGTTGTCCCAGGATATTTATTTATTTATTTAGTACAAAAAGAGTTCATAGTCATGTGTATTCATTACCAGCCATTCACACCAAATTAATAAAATGAGTTGTTTAATAGTAAAAACTATAAAATAAATGAGTAGTCCTCTGTCCGTGTAGTACCTCTGCATATGTTGTCGATGGCGTGGTGCAGCGGGTCGGGCGGGTCGGGCGGCTCGCGGTAGAAGGTGATGTTGTTGAGCGTGGCCAGCGCCGCCGTGGCCAACTCCTCGCCGCGCTCTATGGATGCCGAGCGCTCCGCCACCGAACCCTCCTGGACAGAGGTTTCATTGCAATAGGAATACCGACTACATTTAAATAATGGCATACTGTTTCTGTCTGTTAGACGCTCCAAAAATCGTGGACACATATTTTAATTTAAAAAAGTATTAAATAAAGAGCAGTCAAAGTTTCAGACATGGGGCTTTATTGTGACGTCAAAATACTTGTACAATTTTTTTTGGTAATATAACTGACGGACTAATTCGATTTTTTTGCCGCTATTTAAGAAAAAATTACATCAGCAAACTAAAATCGCAATATTAGTTAAGACGAGAACAAAAATGGCATGCGTGGAATACAGCCCAGGAGTTAATATTATTTCGAACCGAAATAGAAACTTTTTAGTAGCGACGCTCTCTCTAGCGTTAGAGATAAATAAAAAGGAGCACTTAGACCACTCAGTAAGTTTTTAATTTAATTCATATTTATACTAACTATCAACTTCCCTAGTTTACCAATTAGAACAGGATTTTCACTTTTATGTAAGTGTTTTGTTCCACAGGTTCCATCTTACAAAACCCTACCGTAATCCCCTCGTTCTCAGAGCGGGCACAGAAACAGCTGGCCGAAGCTGAGAAAAAAGAAAAGGACCCTACCGTATTCTCCACGATTTTCTCAGCGAGCTGTAGACAAGCCAGCAGGGCATTAACAGTCCGCTCCGCGTAAGTTTCCGCAAGACCGCGCCCCACGCGCTCTGCCAGACACAGGTTGGCTACTACGCGGACAGTCTGAGAAACAAGAAGAGAATCAAGTTTAGTAAAAATGTGAACTCAACTAATGTGAGCAATTTTGTGTAACCTTGTAATAAAGGGGGAGGATTACCTTGATAAGAACATCTTCATTGGAACCATCCGATCCACCCAAATCTGAACCTAGAAGCAATGGGTTCAATAAGTTAGACAATACTAAAAACAAAACATTTCGATTCAGCAATTAAAGAATTTTAATGGTCAGATGCTCACCAACTAGATGTAGGTCAGGGTCGGATTCCACATCTGCCTGGTCTTGCGGATTCCGCTTGCTGTATGACTCCAGTATCGTGAGCAGAACATCTATCGCACCTTCTTCGTTGTATATCTGTTTGGAACGCGATGTAAAGTGTTTCAGAAGCGTTTTTCAGCCAAGTTGATTGTTGACAAAATTAGTTACAAAATGGTGCTGATGGTCTTGTTCATTAACTAAACCAAATTGAAGTTAAGTGCATCTTTCTTTTTCCATTTCATTAAGAAAAGGACAGAAGATACATATATGTTTAGTCCTGTCGAATTAGCCAGCGCCTAAAGTAAATCGACGTATTTATATTCGCCTGTCTTAATTTGACAGGACCAAACTAATATTTATCTTTTGTCCTTTTTTTAATGAAATGGAAAGAAAAAGATGGACTGAACTTAAATTTAGTCTAGTTTGTGAACAAGGTAATCGGCACCAATGTAAGGAAACGAAACGTGGTAAGTAAGCAGTGGCTCATTGTAAATACTTCATTCGTATACAGGGTGTCCCACGGCTATGCCACATGGAGGGGAAGTACCTTAAATATTGTAGATAGAGCATTTTACTAAAAGAAGTCATTATATGAATTTTAAAAACAATTTAAACTGCATTCATAGATATTTAAATTATTAAATGGTTGGGCCGGAAATCGAACTCGTTCCACGAGAAAAAATGATCATCCTGTAGTTTTATCATACCGATCGAAAGGTTTTATCATAATGATTATTTTTTGCTAAATAACATAGTGTCACAAATAAAAGGAAGAACTGAATTTTACCATTTGATGAGAAATTTTGTTCAGAAAAGTTAAAAGCTTACATTGCCGTAAGGACATATTGACAATCATAACTACATATTACTAATTAATCTACGCACTTGAGTAGAACGCATTATTTTTAGGTAAATAAATATCCACCACAACAAGACCAAAAAATCGGCAGGGAACGAAATAATCAAAAGTCATCACTTTGTATTCAAGAAGAAGGGACTCATTTTGAGCATTTGAAAAATGACTAATTTGTATTTAAAATGTTAAAATTAATGGTCTCCCTTTTATTTTTGACACTATGTTATTTAGCAAAAAATAATCCTTGTGATGAAGCCTTTCGATCGGTAGGATAAAACTACAGGCTGATTAATTTTCTCGAGTAACAGGTTTGATTCCCGGTTCAACTATGAAATTATTTAAATATCTATGAGTAAAGTTTAAAATGTTTTTAAAATTCAAATAATGTCTTCTTTCAGGCAAATGTTCCATCTACAATATTTAATGTACTTTCCCTCCATGTGGCATAGCCGTGGGACACCCTGTATAGCTAAAGCTGCTAAGTAATCTGTTACGCCAAAGTTAGAATAAAAAAATGCTTTTTTTTGAACTGGCTGTATGTGTATGCTAATAGTATAAGATTTATGTGTTCATACATCGTTCCTGGCTCGTTCGTCGGCGGCGGCCATGTTCCCGAGCGTGTAGGCGAGGCGCACGGCGAGCGGCGCGCGCGGCGCACACGCCGCCAGCGAGCGCACCAGCTGCCGCGCCGCGCCTCCACCGCCCGCGCCCCCCGCGCCCCCACCGCACAGCCACGCGCAGCACTCTTCGGACCCCGACATCACACTACAACAACAATGGTGGCTTTTATACATATACTGGGGCTTCCCGAAAACTTCAAAAAATCCATGATCCCTTGACATTTTGTTTTAAATCATTGATGACTTCTGAAATGACTGAAAAGATTTTTACTGACTAAAATCCACCCTTGTTCCTACGACTGCCCGTTACGTTTCGGGGCCGTGGTAACTATTAGAACTATTCCGAAAAAGCCCACGGTTCCTTCTGCTCTTCTGCTCCACGCCGCCCGCCAGGCTGCGAGCGCGCCGTCACCTGTGTGCGTTACCTGAGACAGCGCGCCACGTTGGTGAGCACGTCGCGGTCGGTGTGCAGCGCGAGCGCGGCCACGAGCGCGGGCAGCGCGCCGCTGGCGAGCACCTCGCGCGCGTGGCGCTCCACGCCGCCCGCCAGGCTGCGCAGCGCGCCCGTCACCTGGTACAGCGCGTGCGTGCTCTGCTCGTCCAGTGAGCGCGGAGACTCCGCTTTCTGCACGAGAACACTTTCCTTATTTTACACAACAACAAAACTAACAGAAAACGCGGAGTAACACCGCGTTTTCTGCTAGTTTTGAATGTGAGATTGTTGACATTAATACTTATGAAGCCCCAGAATAAACACAAGACCCTTAGGTTTTCCCGGGAAGCAAAGTAGAGCGCGTACCGCGTTGTTAAGTATCTGCAGGTGCAGCGCGGCGAGGTGCGCGGCGCCGGCGCGGTGCGCGCGCGCGGCGAGCGCCGGCTCGAGCGCGAGCACGCGCAGCGCCGCGCAGCCGTACACGCACACCGCGCTCTCCGACACCGGGTCCGCGCGCCCGCACCCCTCCACCAGCAGCTCTGCCGCAACACAATAATTGGTGCTACTTTGACGGGAGGTCTTAAGACACGAAAAAAACGCTTGGCATCTTCTGTATAAAAAATTCCCACTTGTTGGTGCCACTTTGACGGGAGGTCTTAGATATGAAAAAGACGTATGGTTTTTGTATGGTGGACGACGGTATTTGTATGGTGAAGGCATGAGCCTCAGTGTTGCCGCCAAGTGGGCATCATTTTAGAACACCTTCATCATAAAGATGATGACGATCGATCCTTTGAGCGCATTATGTCCAATACGCAAAATGTCCAGTGGGCTCATATTTTCCATTCTCTAATCATCGACATCGCATCATTAAGACTTACCTAACAAATTGGTATTTCTGAAAAAATGATCGTTTTTGTCATTTTTAGCAATCCTGAACACAAGCTTGCAGGCTGCCGCCAAGTGCGTTCCAGTCACTCGCATCTAGAAATCAATACTAAATTAGTTATACGAGCACTAGAAATTAATACTAAATTAGTACATACGAGCAATAGATCTTTGTTTATGAGCGTACCCAGCTTTTGGCTCAAGAAGAGCATGTCAGTTTTTATTTGTCGAGTCTCGAAAACTATAAGGACATCTCCTTTTCCTCCAATTTTATAAGGAAGCAACCTTCCCCACCCTATTTTTAGCCTTACCGTGAGCATAGCCCGTGCCACTCCCACAAGCACGCGTTCGTCGTCGCTGTCCACGTGCGCGTACAGCGCTCGCAGCAGCATGTCGCGCAGACTGCTGCCCGGGGCGGACTCCTGCGTCACGCGGATCACTGCCTCCAGGATCTGTTCCGTGCGGTGCGGGTCCTGGCTACGCTGGGATAGTGCTTCTGATAGCTCCAGGATGGTCATACTGTGGATAGAGCGGGAGTGAAAAGGCAAGACAGCAGTTCCTGTATGATCGACCACATTTAAATAATAACAAAGAATATATATGTAAATGTAGAGGTTTGTATTTTTGCTTGCTACTTGGGTTAATGACGTATTCGTTTACTATTGGCAATTCTAGTCAGAAAATTGTTGAAATGTTACTGTTCACCGGAATTTAACGCACACGAACCTTTTGTTAACAGTAACATTTTAAATATACAACGCGAAAGTTTGAAGTTTAATATAGAAAATTGTTAAACAAAATTTTGATTTTAGAGATTATTATAGGTGCAACTTCGGAATAAACTTCAGAGACAAAGTAGGAAAACACTAAGAGAAAAAAGGTCAAAGAGTCCCAAATAAATTATTTCACTGAACATTCTTACATAGAACCTGCAAGCTAGAACATAACAGTAAACGTACTTGTCGAGGCTGTCTACAGAAGTGTTGGGCAGCTGCACGGCGAGGTGCTTGATGTCGATGTCGGAGCTGGTGAGGCTCAGGGAGCCGCTCGCCGCGTCGCAGGACGCTGCCTTGCCCGTTGCAAACTGCTTACGTTTCGCTGCCACCTCCGGCGTTAGCGCTGCTTTCAATCCCATTCATAAATATTGTATGTTTACAAAGTTATAAATTTATATCAAGAAATTATAAAAAAAATAGGATCCACCGTCAGATCAATTAAACAAGTTGACATTTGAGTCTTTGATTTATAAAAATATTTGGTAAATCATGTATCCTGTGCCTTGTCATAATAGTGCATCCAGGGTATAAATGAGTCAGTCTTTTGATGACAATACCACATTTTTTCATGGTGATCTTACATTTAGTGAGATTTTCGGCAAGATCTGCGCTGCTGACGTCTAGAGGTCGTGTTACTGAGATCGCTCGCCCTAAGTTTACTTCTGATTTAAACTCTGTAAATAAATAAAAGACTCATTTTATTCCCTGACTAAAATATTGATGAATAATTGATATTTGTTCTATTTGTCAAACCACAAACCGTCTGCATTGACTTGTCCGGTGGTGTTCCGGCGATGCAGCGGCTTGCTGCGGCCGCTAAGGTGAGGCAGCTTCGTGAACCCGCCCCACGCCTCGCCCGCCGCCGCAGGGCGCGTCTCTTTGCGGAGCTGCATTCATACAAGAATAACTCGTGTTAAACGATATGTGTCCCATTTTTTACAGAAATTAGAAGACATTGTTAAGTGCATTTTAGAGATCCTTCACTTTGCTACCGGTTCAGTTTTTCAGTAGAAAACGTCAGGTTGTAAGTTAGGCAAATTAGGTCAGAAAACATGAATTATTTAATATCGGACTTTTCAGTGGTGACTTTCCAAATGCGATCATTATGTGTAAGTATTAAAACATACTGACTTTAGTTCACCAGTTAAGTTTCCCAAGACCAGTACCTATCACCTGTCACTTTTAAGCCGGCGAAAAGAGAAAGATATTGCGTATACCGTGGGTTTTTTCCTGGTGTTATGTGCATCTGCCAACAACCCGTTGAGTGTTTCCTCATCTAGATGAGCGATGCGCGCGTCCATCGCGGCCAGGGTGTCCTCGCCACTCTCCGACAAAGTCAGGAACTTGAAACTGTGGGAGATAATATCTTTTTATTGTGTGCTGTTCTTTGAAGATTCGATACGACAAGATGTGATGCTATAAGCATACGTTTCGTGAACAATAAAACACTAACAGGAGGTCCCTTTAAGTAGCACGCAAAGCGAGTTACAGAGCTGAGTAAGTATGGTAACAAGAACTCATATACAAAAAGGCATACTCATAAGAGCTGGGCGGCCTCGGCTCCTTCTTGCTGGTGCCTGTGAACAGTGACCGTTGCGGTTCGCGCGGCGTGTAGGGGCGGCGCGTGCGCAGCGGACGTAGGCCGCCAGCGCCGCCGCCGCTCGATGTGCCGCTCATCTCTGGGTGAACAAAAAAGCAATTTTTCCTATTTTGGTTTATTGAAAGTATTGAAACCAAAATCATTAAAATCTTTATCCTAGACTGGAAGATTTTTTAACTCAGAATTTTATTTAAGTGAGTACGTCAGACTTAGGAATGAGGGATCTTAGCTCTGAAGACTACAACACATTTTTAGGTGATTTAAGGTTCATATGATGAAATCCGTAACAAACTTAATTTATTGTATTAAGTATTAGAAATTCAAATAATTTATATTTCGTCTGACTGCAAAAAAGAACAGAATTACAAAGTAGATGCTTACTACTACTGACTGTGCCATTTATCGTCGGTGATAGAATAATAGCTGCTCTATGTTCCAAACTTCCGGTTGGCAGTCAGTCAGAAATCGAGTTGTAAGGAGGCCACGCCTTATTCTACATTAATCATTAAATTATTGTTTGATTTATTACTTACCCTACATAAGCCAATCATTTAAACAATTTGTAAGATTTTCCGCCTAGCTATTTATAAGGTTAATATTCCTTAATATCCCACAAAAGAATAAGGAAGGCAAGTTATTTTACTCAGTCCAATTAACTATACCTATGCCGTTATATTAAAAGCAACAATAGAAACAATTATAACATCACAATGTTTCACCTAAATAACTTAGATACGTTTTATCGGAAATGTAAGATATTTAGGTGTGACCGGTTGATGAACGGCGCCGGCGTTCAGGTCATTAACACTAAGAAACGAAAAAAAAAACCTAAGTATACAAATTGAGAACCTATTCTATTTTAAAAGTGGGTTAATAAAAAAATTCTCAAGAAAAATAATAGTTTTACCCGACTACCTAAAATAAGTAGCTAGACAAAAATAATATTTATGTGGTGCAAGTGTACTATTAAATTGTATATAATTAAAGTCAACCCATAGGATTAGGCACCTATGACTTTCTTCTACAAAAACGCTCGTTTGTAATAAAAAATGTTTTATATCTCAACCATGTGGTCATGAACACATAAATATTTCGATTGCCTTCAACATTCTGCGACAATGACCTTCTGTTTGAGTAGCTATATTAAGTCACCGTTTTGATTTAAAATCACCACCGCTTTGTGAAGTATTAATGTAAGAATGGCGTGCGAAGGAGTTCACCGTGGCAACGGAGCCGGTAACAGAATAACAAGTCGGAATGACCGCGTGACCTCGCCGATCAACCACCTCGAGAAACACAAAGAAAGCTCCGACTTCAAATCTATAGCTGTATCGGTTTGCGGGAAGTAAAACGAAAACTAAGACGCCAGCCAATGGAAAATGACTACGCGCTCCATGAAAATTGTTGTGTGAAGACACGAAGATTGTCTCGTCTACGGTAAAGTTTAATTTGATAAAGTTTTGATGTTTTACGAAGTTGATACATAATTTAATAGTAAGTTTCTGAATAAATAGTAAAAATTGTAGGTAGTTGAAAAGGAATACAAATTACAAAAACGTCATGAAACTCCATCTAGCATGTTCTATTTATAATTTCGACATTCTGAGAGTAAAGTAAAGTTTCTCAAAACACTTAAGCAAATTCAGTCAGGGTACATACTTAGCAAATTCAAAACCAGCTAAAGTTAATAAACAAGACTTGGAGATACTTGAAAAGACTTAACCTCGTAATAAAACAACCACGCTTACTATGTTGAGTATTTTCGTGCCTTGACTTGAATTGAATGCCACCACGCATATTCAATAGGTGCAAATCGGCAATATTGTCAAAGATAGCGATCACATACGCGAAACTTTATTGAAAGCCATAAAGGTAATCCAGTTTTATTATGACGTCAAACTCGGCAATGCGAAACTGTATTTTTGAAAAGCTGTGAACGTATCGTGACTGTTCTACGTTACTTCACCTTGCGGCTGCCACAAGGTGAGGGCGGTGGTTGTCGCGCCAAATTAACCTCCCTATCACAGCCGATGTGCGAAAAACGATAACGATTTGATGAATTCCACGATACTGCATCGATTAAACGACTTTGTTTAACGGTTGCCTACTAGCTGACGCTTTGTCTAATGCTCTTTATAAATAAACGGATTGCAGAAGGATAAAGTTTTCAATGACAGATTCGAATAGCTAAGGAAAATATTTACGAACGACCTTGTAATGATATTTTAAATGCATAACTTTAGCATGGTCAGTTGGGCAATACTATAAAAGAAAAGATAAATTAGTCAGCGAATTTTATTTGTTTCCAGATCGTACAAAAGCGTTCGAGTAGCCTGGTACATTACTCCAATGACATTAAGGGCCTTTTTCACGACCTCATAATAAACGCTATTTTCCAGATAGATTAAAAAATGCAACAGAATTTGTATGAAATTTTCATATAAATTTCGTATAAACCAGAACTTATTAGAAGAATGTGAAACAGGCCCTAAAGATATGGTACATTTGTGAATAAAATACTGATCATTGTTACTCTTACCGCCGTAGATGGCTGCACGTGCTTCGCTGATGATTTCAGCAGAGGTTTTTCGCCGCAGAGGCGCGTAGAAAGGTGCGCCCGCGCCGCGCCTAGCGCCTCTCTCGTTCATTATCTATACCCTGTGACAATAAGAATTATCAAAAGACAGATTTTGGTATACTATTCCTAAAAAACCTCAATCTATCCTTTTTTGTTACCCAACTAGCTCCAACACACCTTTTCTGACAAAGAAATGTGGTCTTGGTTCCAGACAAAAAATAATTTTAACACAATAATTACCCAAATTGGTCTACTCGTTCTCGAGTTTTGTTTATTTCATTAGACAAAAGGCACTTAGGGACGTCAGTCAAAATTAAAATAAGTTGTAACTAGTCTCTACAACAAAACTTTTAATGATTATTTTTTATTTATTATCATTTTACTTCTCCAGACCCCTTAAAGTAAACCTCTATATAATATTAATGAAATAAATTATATAGGCTCAACCACACGATTCAGTATTAGCACCGGGCACCACCTACTAAAGGGTACCCAATTTTGAATAAATAACAGGAACTATGATTCAACTAATGTTGACATACTTCTATGAAATCCATACTAATATTATAAATGCGAAAGCAACTCTGTCTGTGTGTCTGTCCGTCTGTCTGTCCGTCTGTCTTTTCTTCAGGCCTAAACCACTGAAAAACTGAACCAATTTGAATGGAATTTGGTGCCAGATATAATCTGAGACCCGAGAAAGGACATAGGACAGTTTTCATCCCGGAAATCCTCCGGGAACGGTTACTATTATTTGACGCAAACGAAGTTGCGGGCAAAAGCTAGTAGTTAATATATTTAAAACCGACCCATTCTTGGCATAAAAATTTAATATTATCTTTAGTATTAATCGACATGATTTTAATCACCGAAAGCTCACTGTTGCATTAGACGAAAACATAGTAAACCTTTTATATTCAATAGAGCTAGGGGTTATTATTTCTACGTAATTGAATCTTGTCCAACGAATTATTTATTATATTACCAATAGTACAAATCCATGCCAGGGCTTGTGTAAAGTAGGACGATGTGAATAAATAATGTTTGTGTTGTCAATCTAGTCCATCGGGCAGTGAACACGACGACCCACATATGCCACATATTCAGTTAATTGGATTAACTATAATGTCACCCAATCGACTGACGATTTAGTTAAAGACTGACGATCTTTTCTGTATAAAACTTCCTAACATTAGCATTATTATTCATAGCATCCTACTTTTATTTATAGTCATCCTCGGCAATCTGATCCCAAGTTAAGCAGAGCTTGTGTTATCCAGACAACGTATTACGTATATACATACTTTTATAATGTATAAATACATACATATTATAGATAAGTTACACACAGACACAGAATAAATCATGCTCATCACAAACCGGTCCTCCGGTTTACATGTCGGGGTCACTAACTATATACTAGACCAACAGGCCCTTTAAGACTAGAGATCTACTAGTTTTCTGAATATTAAAGTATATGGCGGTAATATACCATATACATACATCAGAATAACACGTAGGTTACATACCTGATGGCTATGGCCAAACGGAAACGTAACGGTAACCCAAAGACCTAAGTAATCGCGGGTGAAACCGCGGGAAATAGCTATACAAGGGGGTCATCTATGAAACGATATATTTAGGTAAATGGATGGCTGTGCTTTAACTCGCAGGTTCAATAGCTTTAAGGGTCAAGTATTTGTATGGATTGCAGATAGTTCTGAAAGTAAGTTTATGTTCGTAAAAGCACACAACGTACATACAGAAGAAATTGTGGGAAAAATATGTTCTATTCACCTTATTTCATTGATCAATCAAAATTTCAAAATAAATTTCAAAGATCACTTCAACAAAAATTTTCACATATGGAGATTTTTACAGGACAGACCGTACAATACGTAGTCACCATGATACGTCTTTGCATTTCGAATTACGTTAGCATTACCAAACTTTTCCGAGTTTAGGCCATGCCTTGTTTGAATTATAGAGATCTGTATCCGTATCTAAGTTAATGTCACCCACAACAACTTAAATCGGTAATACCCAGGAGCTTCAAATCGATTAAAACAATGGATTTGGAATATCTCTCTATCAGTGATCCTAAGAACTCCATAAATAATAAAACACTACAATTGGTCCCAGTGGCTCTATACCAAATTGCACAAGATCAACAAAACACAAATTGCTAAGCATTAAATTAAACTGTATGGTGTCCCACAGTTAAAACTTATTTATTTTTTCATATTTTGCTAAACCCAGCACGCAACCACCACAAACTGTTGAAGGAAATGAACTCTCATAATCAAAACTCTTATAATAATGCGAAAATATAATATACCGGCGAACAGCGATTTATGTCCCGACGGAAAACGAATAATACATTGACACGCAATCTCTTGCGAAAACACTGCGATTCGCGACAATTTATTTATTTAATCAATCAAATACAATCCCATAAAGCTTTATACAAGTAACTTACAAAACTTCATGAGTTGCACGTGAATTGTACCAATTTTCTATAGAAATTGGCTACAGTTAAAAGTAAGATCAGGTTTTCAGGAAGCGTTTTGCTCAATTAGATATCCGTACTAATATTATAAATGGGAAAGTGTGTCTGTCTGTCTGTCCGTCTGTCTGTCTGTCTGTCTGTCTGTATGTTTGTCTTTCTTTCACGGCAGAACGGAGCGACGAATTGACGTGATTTTTTAAGTGGAGATAGTTGAAGGGATGGAGAGTAACATAGGCTACTTTTTGTCTCTTAATTTCTAACGCGAGCGCAGCCGCGGGCAGAAGCTAGTTTAAATATAAGCAATTATTTACTAACCCAACATTACATTAAAATTACCACCAAAATCATGATTGTGTGATTCATGAATTTCTACTTCCAAGCAACCGTTAAATATTCATATTGTAAACAAATTGAGTTAAGTATACCACTAAACTATTACTTACCTACTGATATTTGAAAAGTACACAAAGATAATAAAATTCTTCGTAAGCCTCGTAGCGAGCTACGCGGGTGGTGCGCTACGCGTGCTACAACCTACTGCTACGGTGCTACGCTTTCCCGCTACTCCCTACAACACGAGTCACCTCGCTCGTAGCGAAGAGGGCTCAGGAGCTAATTTACAAATTAATCGTAGTCCGCCCTCTAATTGTCTATAATTATGTCAATATTTTCTCAGGCTAAATAATTGCAGACTAATGCAATGATAATAAAGTTTACATAATCCATAGCTTCAGCCAGTTTTGAAACCTCATAAAATATATCAAGCTTTAGTTTTAAAATGGACGAAACTTTAAAAAGGTGCATTTACGCCTGTTGATTCTGAGGTTATCTTTTATATGGTTACCTAAATTGTGCACTTTGTGTCTTTTTAGTTACCTACTGGCTGTTAACGGAGTTTAGAAATTCACTAGGTACGCATACGCACACATATTGAGTTAACACGTACCAGCTTGAGTTTAGATGGAAAATTACCACAGAATATTGTTAATTAGATGACAATAATAATCTTATCAAAGGCTTTTACGATATTGATGATTTATTATTTTATTTAACCTTGATGTGTAGAGGGTGTTAATGTTCGTTGAGTGTCTGATAATTAACTTGGATTATAAGATTGGATAATATGAAAGTTATGGTTCTCTGTCAAAACAAAACCACCCACGTCACTATTTGAAGTTGTGGTATTAAATAAATACTGCAAATTAATTTTAAATTACTTCTAGTTCAGATACATCTACACTCAAATGTAACACAAATGAGTATGGTTAAGACAAAATTATATATTTAATTATTGAGATATTGTGAGTTGGCCTCTTTTTAATTAAAAGCGGCTGAAACGGCGCCGAGAAAGTTTGGCACAAAGCCAGCGTAACAAACTGCCTTTTATCGTAATACATAAAGTAGGTGCTTCTCCTTGAATTCGACACTGAAGTATCTTGTTTACAGAGTAAAGTCGCAGGTCGTTGCGCTCCTATCTGGCGTTGTCTGTGCTTGGCATCCACGCGATGTTATTTTTTACATCATGAATTCACGATGTCTCGCTCGATCGTCCGCCTACGGCCTACCTATCCTTATAGAGACGAAATATTACTTGTTTGTTCTACCTATCAAGCTATGATCTTGTAAGTTCTTACGACTAATCAAAACGGTCGTTCCACGTCACACTTTATATTTATTTATTTATCTTTTCCAAAAAATGATAGTACCGAATTATTTATGCTAAATAACAACCAAATAAACTTGTTGAACTAAACAACTTTGATGCCTACTAGCCAAAGTCCAGCATAAAGTCTGTCTATAAAAAACAATACATAACTACTTATTTAGCTGCAGTAAACCTACTGAGTAATTATAGGAAGATAATAACTTACCCAAACACATATCGAATGTGTTCGCGTTTCCGCCAAGACAACTTCACTCCAGACTGTCTTACAAATTAATCGAATTCAAAGTTAAACTGTTTACTAATGTTCTGAAAATCGATAGGAAAACATGGACTTTTCCTATACGTTGCCAAGGATACCGGATCAAAACATTTCCTTGCGTAGTACGCGCCAAAAGTATATAATATCGTATCCGTGCGGAAAAAGATGTTCTAGGTAAGAAAAACGATGGCTTCAACAACAACTTAGTTGCACTGAAATATACGTACAGCGGTGGTAGCAGTTAACAGATAAATGTTTTTAGAATAAGATTACACCTACCTGCATCTACCTAGGTATTTAATCGTAATCTTTAAATTCATTTTTGCCTCATACCATGGCTAATTGTTTTTAGGGTGCCTCGTCCTAAGCCGTCAATGAGACCCAATTACCAGGTGGGTCCCGCTGTCCGTCCGCCTGTCTTTCAGCGGACTGTGTTTCATGAACCTTAATCTTAAATATAATATCTTTAATTATATGAAATTTCCTATTATGTATTTACGCTTAGATGTTTTGAATAACGCAACTGATTTTAAAGCGGTTTATCATTAGATATAGTGAATTATGAGAAAGGTTTACATGGATAGTAAAGAAAAGCCGGGATTTTCCAAGATTTGTAACACCCGTGCGAAGATAGATGTTATTTTAAAGAGGTAAAGATGGCGGGGCTGTAGTGGTATAATTTCTGGCTCTAGCGAACCGATTTAGATTTTATATTTACCAGTAAAAAGCCACATTATTCGTGAGTGTCAAAGGTTTATTTATTTATCATTTATTTCAGGTAACAAAGTACCTTAATTTTCTGAAACCTAGCTATATGTTTATGCGGAACTTGTATCCTTGTTCTTCTTTATGCTACCTATCCTTCTAGGTCAATTGTGAGTAAGAAAAAGGTAATAAAGTTATCGAGACGAACAGACTGTTAAAAAATATCAGAACCACTATGAAAATTAAAATTTAACTTAATGAAACAAAGAATGTTTCAGAATGAATACTGGCAAAAACTTTGATACATTGACATAAAGTTGATTTTTATAGAGGTTTCGATATTTTGAACAGTTAGTTCCGATATTTTCGACGCTGACTGTAAAAAAACTGCTGAAAACTTTTGATTTTCATTTGTGCTTATTCCAAGCGGGTGCAACAGTGAAGCGGAAATATTTAGTCTCAAAATAAAAATAAAAAATGATAAATTAATTGTTATTATAAATTTACTGTAAATGACGATAAAAAGTGTTAAAGAAATATCATTTTACAAAGGTAGATGAAGCCCTAAACTCCACACCAGGATTCTCTATGTTGCGTCTAGTCTCTTTCAATCCATATTCAAAAAGTGAATACAGTAACAAAGGCTATTTTATATTTTACCAATATTACACAGTTTGTAGTAGTTTGTGTGTGAAGTGTAGTGCAGCAGGTGTAATATAGTAAAATAGGTGCGGGAGTGTGAGCGCATGTGAGCGGGTATGTGTGGTTACATTACAGGTGACAGTGTAATACTTGCTCGCATACCTAAAAAATGTCAAGTTAAGGTACCTAATTTCAATTCTGTCTCTACAATATAAAATGGTGAATTGTAACTACTGAGAGGAGAACTAGCTCTACATTTAAAAATCAACAATGGACAATTAGTGACAATGAGGCATACCTAGATTTCGATCACATACTGAAGGAATGCCTTCTCATCATTAAAAACCGGAACAGTTATTCAAAATTGTTATTAGTGCTTTGTATACTAGTTACTTATTATTTTATTTGTAATTTTACTCGAAAAAAGGCACAAGACGTTCACTTGCATCAGCAATCTAGCTATCGCCATGTTGACAAAACAGCCAATTATTTTATTTAGGTATGCAACTATTATGCTGGCCAGTGTCTGAATTAACCGTTTTTTGCAAGGCGTTTGGCCTTTTTATTCTTACTCGTTGTATTGAATTCCGTGTGTAAAATAGATATCGTGCAGCCATATTTACAGACGCAGCACAGCAATATTAGCTTGGGTCAGATGGCTCTAGAGATTTTAAAAATAATAAATTAAAGTTTATGAAAAGAGATAGCACTTGAAAGTGACTCATGCTAAACTTCTTCTACGTAAGACAAGGTCATCATCTCCCTAGCCTTTTCCGAACTGTGTTGGGGTCGGCTTCCACAGCCTAACCGGATTCAGCTGGATACCAGTGTTTTACGTGGAGCGACTGCCTATCTGACCTCCACAACCCAGTAACTGGGCGAAACGATACCCCTTGGTAAGGACAGGTCGGTTTTTCTGGTTTATCCGTAACGACTGTACAAGTTCTATGTATGACAACCGGTACTAACGGCTTTACGTGCTTTTCGAAGCACGGGATGTCAGTGATGCTCAAAATAGACTTTAGAAAGTACATATGAATTGAAAAAGTCACATTGGTACTTGCCCGGATTCGAACCCACAACCTCTTTACACGAGAGGCGGGCGGGCGCCTTATCCACTGGGCCATCACGACATTTACGTAGGACAAGATACGCGAATTAAATGCATTGGGCATTATGTCATTTTGACATTACTGTTTGCGTTCAATCAAACAGTAGCAGTAACAGTGTCTTGTACTGTCCATTGTTCTGCCTCACTTTTCTGCCCTCGTGTGAAATGGGCATAAGGTTTACTCTATTCGCATAATAATGACCACGGAGTAAGTCGTAGTGCTAGGCCACACTACTCCGCACCGCACTGGCGGCCACACGAGCAGTGCGGCGTCGCAATGTTCTTACGGCGCCGCTGCGGCACCGTATGATATACATGTAATTATTATCAAAGAGCGAGCACTTTTGCCTATGCCGTATAAACAACTGAGCGGTGCCGGTGCGGCGCCGCTGCGGCACCGCACTGCTTGCACCTCTCCCCGCCTCGTCTGCCTCGCGCCGTAGTCCGGTGTGCATGCGGTGCGACGCCGGAGCGGTGCCGGACGTACCGTGTGGCATACCATTAATTTTTATATGTAAAAAACCGTTGCGGCACCGCTCAGCCGCCGCGCCGGAGCCGCACCGCACCATGTGGCCTGGCCCTTACTTCGTGATAATAACGCTTAATAAATCGGTGAGCATAGGAAACCTTTTTTGAGTTGAGTATAATCTACATTTTAATATGGTAACACTAAAGGGCTCCTGTAGCCCCTTAGATTATTAACCTATAGATGTAGCCATGAGGTTGTAAAGAAGTGTGAAAGTGAGAAGCATATATACGAATTTCGTAAGAAAATTGAGACAAAGCATAACATGCTCTGTCTCGTTCGGCGTGGCCGGTTTTCGCTTGGCGAACATTGAAAAGTTACTAGTTAGCCAAACAAAGGGATGTCACTGTCATTGAAATGGTCGGCTCGTATTAGTTTTTACAATTTTATAACAATTTCGGTAATTAAACCAATAGTTTTAATGTATATTTGAGAAATTGACTCCAGTAGTTAAGTGTTTAGTGCTTTTTCTGTGCTATAAAATGGGAGGATGCACTATTTTAGGCTGCAAAAGCCGCACAGAAAGAAAGCAAGATAAGAATGTTACTTTTCACTCGTAAGGATGCAAATATTACAAGTTATTGTGCATTGATTGAATAAATACATTTGTGTGTATGTAATTACATGGCTTTCGATCAAAATTAAGGACATTTTCTAGCGATATCGTTTATATTTTTATCTACATAACCTATTACTTGTTTTTCAAAGTGTTACCATACCTCAGCTCTATTTTTCCCATAACTTGATAATAAAATTGCAACTAGTTAAATAAATAAAATTAATCAGATGATTAATTAGTTCTTTGAAGCCCTGTGAGGTATCCTCTCCCTTTTAAAAGGAATTTTATATAATTTTTATAGTTGGACATCACAGACATCAGTGAAGGAAAACATCGTGAGAAAACCTGGACTCGTAACTTTAATTATACTTACGATATAAATAATTTTGCACTCTTAATAAGGATTATGATACGCAACTCAGTACATGAATGTAATAAGTAGTTGTTGCAACGGAACACCTCACGGTTTTGGTCATATTTCGGGAAAATTTTACGTAATGACAACATTGAAATTTTATAGTGCTGTCTCATGTGCGGCCACGCGGTGGCTCAATCTATAGGTTAATAATCTAAGTGTAGTCCTCTCTCTCATAAAAACGCGTTCCAGGTTTTCTATAAACAGATCCTGTGCATCGGAATTTGACATTGTCATATAGACCTTGTAGTTGCCAAATAAATAAATGTCAACAAAATGTGAGTAAAAGTTCAAACAACCGTATGGTTATCGCAAAATTGTATTTATGTTTTCAATAAATGCCATATTGCCATTAATTAAGAGAACTTGAAATTGTACTAACTCTTTCATTGTGAAATTCACATTTTGTAATTGAATAAGTTGTGTGAAAAAAACATTCAGTGCATCATTTCTGAAGCAAGATGGATAAACCTAAAGCGGTTTTATTTTTTGATATATGCAGACTTTGTCTTGAAAATCCTGGTATGGATGATGTGTTTTCAAAAACAGGTTTAGTTCATGATATATTTCTCTGTACAGGTGTAAATGTACGTATGAGGTCATTATTTTTTTATAGAATTTTCTGTAAAGCCGTCCAGTAAGTTAAGTATGTTTTAGTTACAACATATCTGTGCTCATTGAATTCTTACAGATCGGTGCCCCGGATAAGTTGCCCCGGAAAATATGCATTCAATGTTTAGAAATTGTTGTAAAAGCGAAACGGTTGAGAATCCTGGCTACAGCAAATGCAACACATCTACAGTCTCTGTTTAATGATGAGGATGATGATGATATATGTGGTATAACAGATCAGGTATTATATTATTATATTTACCGAAAATTTACAGTCCTCACAATCTCTAAACACATGGTGCATGAGTTTAAGGTGTTGTAAGGCGCAAAGTTAGATATTTTCCTTATTTTTTTTTTTTTTTTTAAATATAATTGAAATTCATTTGCCTAAACTGCCATCCCATGTTTTCAGACTCTGACAGAAAACATCCCAAATTCAAGGAGAAGCAGCACAGATTCAGATAGAACTGTTAAATTGGAGATTGTTACAAATGATGCTGACATCACTTTAGAAGAAGAAACAAGTCAATCAAAGAAGAGGAAGATATCAGACTCCTCCTCCTCCAGTAATGATGTAAGTGCTGCTTTACAGCTTGGCTATTTTTTTTTAATGTTAGAAGATTTAATGGTCTACTGAATCAGTACACCATCAAATCATGAATGACTACTGATTTGAAGGCATAGTGATATTTAGTAGGCTTGTATTGTTTTGTTTGTTTGTTCTACGGTTAGTTTCTGGTATTTTAGGTATACTTACTGTGTTATTAAATCATAATTTCATTTGATGTCATCAATATCTGGTGTCAAGTCTCAGTTTTCAATATACAAATGGCATTATGCTAACTTGCAAAATTTTTTGTATCTATGCTAACAAAATGTAAGTCAGATCATATTTTTGTCATCTTGCAACTTTTTAATGTTTATGTTTGAAACTTAATTCCAGAGCAAACCTAAAGGAATAAAGATATCAGTAAGAAAAGACTTGTTTGACTCTTCAGGAGCTGTGGTAAGTAGATCTCACAGCAAACCTTCACTCAACTGACTAGTTTATTGCCATGAGGCATGTTGGTGACACAAAATGTGCAACTTTTTCGGCAGTTAGTAAGCGAGCGCATGTCGCCGATACTTATTAATTCAAACTCACCTTTGACATTTAAATAAAAAAAAACAGCATGTACTTAATAAATTTTAAATGGTCACATAGAAAGAATATACTGCTAACTTTTGAAACACTGTTTTATTATTGCAGACTTCGTCAACAAAAGACCCTGTCAAGTCAACAAAAGACCCTGTCAAGTCAACAATAGACCCTGTCAAGTCAATAAAAGACCCAGACATGTCAGCAAAAGATCCAGACACATCGGTAAAAGACCCAGTCTCGTCAACAAAAGACCCAGTCATGTCTATAAAACAGAAATTAAAAGTAAAAATAAAAAGGATTAAAACAGAGGATGATGATTCTTTTCACTATATGTGTGTTGTAAGTGTAATTTTATTTTTGTAATCCTTGTATATCAATTTACAATATCATTAATGCACTATGTTTTTCATCAAAGTTCTCTATTTCATAAATGATGCACAGGTAGTAAAAAAGAATGACTACCTACACTTAGCTTGAATGTTAACATCCAGATTTTGTTTGAGGAAGCTAGATCTCGAAGGACTTTCAATCTGCCTCCTTGTATGCATTCGCGATATTATATTCCGAAGTTTTATGGTAAAAACAAAAAAATACATTCAGTTAACATTTCAGGTATGTGAAAAGAAGTTCGATGCTTGGAAAAAGTTTTATTTGCATCAAAAACAGCACAATCGGAATATAATGTGTCCGCTGGACGTTTGTGGTAAGAAGTTTGCGACGAAGGGAGACCTCGAGAAACATGTGCGCACGCACACGGGGGAGCGGCCCTACAGCTGCGACCTCTGCGACAGGCGGTTCGCGCAGCGAGGCTCGCTCAAGGCACACAAACAAGCTCTACACTCACCTAATGGAACTCCTGAAAAGTTAAAAAAGAGCTGATATTTGGCAACTTGTATTCCAAACATTGCAATTTAAATCTTAAGTCAATGGCATAGAATTGCGCTCGATGTTGATTAGCTTCAGCTAGACTTACAAAAGAGACTAACTTTGGTGGCCTTCACCAGTGCCTAGACTGATTTTTTTTCGATCTGTTACAGTGATACTGTATCCTTTATTGTTTATGTTGAATAGTTGATAAATATGTTTGTTTTAAGCTTATGTTGTGTATTAAATTGACCAAAAAAGTCGTTCGAATTCATTTTGAATCTGTCATATCAAATTAGAAGTTATTGTAAGTTTTTTTAATAATTGGCAGGTGATTATTTTTAAAGAGAAAATTAAGGTAAAGAAGTTGAGTCTTATATTTGAATTAATTCTTACTTAACAATTTCGTTGCTCAACAACAGTTAAACTAAATCAAAATTATATGATTAATTTGTAAAACGTAACTTTCATTCAGTTCAATTTGTAAAGGAATAAATGCAGTTGTAAACGCTAGAATGAATGTGATTTTTTGATAATACAATATTTTTCTCAGATTAAAACAATTCAGATACAAATGTTCTGAAACATCTCAATTTGGAACAATGTTCCGGAAATTATTCCGTCCACATTATTAGTTAAAATAAACAACAACATGTTCAACAAAATATGATTCCGAAACAAATATTATTATTTTTTTAGTTTTATGCAATACTCCATATATCAAGTGTATTGCTTTATGCTACCCCACCGGTAAATTGGGAACAATAGTCGTGATTACTCTGACAAAGTTCCTCTGTATTGGCTAGGGATTAACTAGTTTTTTTTTTTTTTTTAAGATTTTATTATTTAAAATCAAACTCAATTTTACATACAAAACGTAACCCACAACTTAGTCACTATTTTTATACAGCTCATTAGTAAACAATGAGCCCAGTCTTGGTTCAGGATTCATTATTTGCCAATGAGCCCGGTGATAACTAATCTTCTTTTTGTAACAATAAAGAAAGTGTGTGAAGGTTAGTGGTGCTGATTCTCTTGTTCACTATCCATTTCATTAAGAAAAGGACAGAAGATACATGATGTTAGTTTAGTCCTGTCAAATTAGACAGCGCCTGAAGTAAATCAACGCATTTTTAGTGGCCATGCTTTTAATTTTTCTGAAGTGCCTTAATTTAACAAGACTAAACTTATATTTTATCTTCTGTCTTATCTTCTGTCCTTTTCTTAATGAAATGGAAAGAATAAGATGCACTGAACTTAGGTTTAGTTAAGTTTGTGAACAAGTGAATTGGCACCAGTATTTTGCTTGAAATCTCATCAATCTAATCCGATGTAATCTAGTAGTAGGTGGGAAACAAGACTTACCAGTGAAAGGAACATACTACTATGGTTCTTAAGTCAATCAAAAGACAGTTTTACTTGACTTCAAGTGTGTAATTTATTTTAAAATGTTAATAAAGAATATTCTTTTATTTAAAAACGTTTTATTTGATACAGTAATACATACAGAATAAGTATTTACATATCTCTATATTACATTATGATATATGTTAGGCCTATACAATAATAGACATACATCACTATACTTGAATACTATGTAATAATAAAAGCAACATTTTAGTACCTACTAATATCTCGAATAAGACATGATATATTTAGTATCTACTTTCACATTAGAAGAGGAATGAGAGAAAATATTCAAATAGGAGCCAGTCTAGCTGAAGTTAAAAAACTTCATTAATTAGGGGACGAGTTATTTTTGTCACATCTATATAGGTATTATAAATAGGAAAGTAATTCTGTTTGTCTGTTTATTTCGCTTTCTCGGCTAAACCATTATACCGATTTTGACGATATTTGTTTCAATGGTTGTGACGAAATAAGACTTGAACTCCAAAAAAGGATGTAGGCGGTTTTTTAATCTGTTACAGACCAAAGTAATGCCATTTACCGGTTAAAAAATTAACAGGTAAAATAACCGGTTTATTCAATGAGCAGCGTAAAACCGCATACTATGCAGTTTTACGCTGTGCAGTGCTAATTTTCTTAAGGAAATGTAAAATAAAATAAACTTTGAATAAACCTGAAATGCTGAAAAATAATGCATCAAAATATTACGTGTCTATTAAGGAAAAAGTAAGTATTAATTAATCCAATTTGTTGTTAAGTGAACTAAGAAAAAAAAAACGAATAGACGTTTTTGTTTAAGGCCCGGTAAGTAGCTAATCTTTAGGTATTCGCGGGGGTGAAGCAGCGGCGGCGAAATTGAGCGCGAAGCTCCGCCTACTTTTCGGCAGCGCGCGGCCGTATTCTGAAGCCGTCTGTATTCTATACTCCCGGACTCGTAAATCGAGCCACCTAGCGTAATGAGTTATATCGTACATAACTTTAAAAAAATATATGGTATATGTACACACTTCGGTCAATTAGAGGTACCTCTTAGTGCAACAATATAGAAAGCTGTCTTGGTAAAAAAGATCGGGATTCTTTATCATAAAAAGAATACAGTGATTCATAATTAAAAATTGGTTTGTTTATAATATTTGGTAATGACTTAAATTTAAAATTAAATTATCACTTACAAAAAGCACCATTTTAGGTCATTTTGGAATAACAAATGAGAACTTTCTTATTAAGATGTACATACTTATTGGCACATGTATATATATATATCTATATATATATCTATATATATATCTATCTATCTATATAAATAAAAACGAATTGATGTTCGTTAGTCTGATTAAAACTAGAGAACGGTTGGGCCGATTGAGCTGATTTTGGGTTTAAAATGTTTGTCGTAGTCCAGGGTAGGTCTAAACGGTGAGCAAATAAGGAAAAATTGCGAGAAAGATAAAGTAAAACAACAATTTCATTTTCCCAAAGTTGTCCATGTTCTGTTGGATGTCGTTGTCATAGTAACCGGCAAATCAAGTGTCAAATTCAAGTGTGACATTTACAACTGCAGAGGTTACAACCCGTCAACCTGACACAAGTAATGTTTTATTCTAAGGTTTTATTGTTTTAAAAAGACGCAAAGGAATCATTTTCATAAATCCAAATCATGCATAATTATAATTAGTTGGTTTTATTTTAAAGCCATTTAAACGGTTTGAAATAACAGAAACTTTTTCCAATGTACAAAAATAATATTACATTACATTTTAAATATTTATTTTTTAAATAATGGTGCTTTTAATATTTTTTTTTTGTTTTTGTATGGCCATCCTGGACAATGTTCCCTACCAGAAAAACCGCACATGATAGTTGTTCAAAAACAAAATTATTTTAAGCCCATTTCATAACATGTCCTTTATATGGGACTACCACTGCATCATAACTTATCAAACAAAAAACCGGCCAAGAGCGTGTCGGGCCACGCTCAATGTAGGGTTCCGTAGTTTCCCGACCGTCACAATAAGTGTTCCCACTTATAAGTTTAAAAAAAAGGCTTTTGTTACGTTGACATACTAAGTACGCAGAAACTATTTTGTACAACCTTTTTGTCTTTTTTGTACAAAAACTGTTCTTTCTATCAAGTTCAAAATAATTTTCCTAGAAAGTCCTTATAAAGTTCTACTTTCCAGATTTTTTTCATATTTTTTAAACCTACGGATCAAAAGTTAGAGGGAGGGGGGGGGGGGACGCTTTGATTTTTCCTTTTGGAGCGATTATTTCCGAAATTATTGACATTATCAAAAAATGATTTTAGTAAACCCCTATTCATTTTTAAATACCTATCTAACAATATATCACACGTAAGGGTTAAATTTAAAAAAAAAATACTTCCCTCTTTACATATAGGGGGGCTACCCTAATAAAACATTTTTTTCCAATTTTTATTTTACCACTTTGTCGGCGGGATTGATATACATATTGGTACCAAATTTCAGCTTTCTAGTGATAACGGTCACAGAGATTAAGCGAGGACGGACGGACAGACAGACAGACCTAGTTCCTAGTTGACTACGGAACCCTAAAAAGAACCCTCAAAATCTGTTTACAATTGACGGAGATATCGCGTAACAAACATACAAAAAAAAACATACAGACGAAATGAACCTCCTCCTTTTTTAAGTCGGTTAAAAATCAAATAATTTCCTATTTGAAAAAAGAAATACAAAGATAAGTGGGAATATTGTAGGTGAATATTTTTTTTGTGAGTGGGAAATCATCAAATGACTGCTCCCGTCCTGGGTGCGGCGGGAGGGCGTGTCAGACTTTTACTGACTAAAACCCACTAATGTTCCTTCGATTGCCCTTTATGTTCCAGGGTCACGGTAACTATTATAAACATTCCGCAACCCCGGCAGGACCATTGTAGGTGAATAATGATTATGATTAACTCATTAGACAGCATTAGACACTAATGAGATCCTTATACAGTTAGTCAAAATTTAGCTGTCTGTTACAGCTTTCTTGCTGTATGTTTTCGTTCATTACAGATAGGACCGTGCATATTTCTGATCTCTCAACAAAAGATAGATAGATAGCCAACTTGGTGCAATACTTTTATACTGTAGTCTATTTTTTTTTAAAAAACGAGTACTAAGTATATCTCTTTTATATTTCCGGTATTGGACAGAGATAGATGGAAATTAGTCGAGGCGGAGCCAATGCTTTTAACACTAATGATAACATTTATGCTGATTATGTGAACCAATAAAAATGCAGAAAAATTTTTGGTACTCGTTTGTTAAAAAAAACAGACTATAGGTGTATTTTTGGTCTTGCTCACCCTGCTAGGAAATGTTCTACCCTTGAAAACAAACAACTTTTATTATGGAACCAAGTCTGAAATCGCGAAAAAAATATCAGCTGTTTCTAAGAAAAGTTCAATGCCGTCCCAACCACAATGTATGAAACAGGTGATAATTTTTTTTCGACATATCAGAGTTGGTTCTATAATAAAAGTTGTTTGTTTTTATGAGTAGAAACATCTCCTAGCAGGTTGAGCAAGACCAAAAATACACCTAGTATAAATTCAATCTCAGCAATGTAACGGCAATTGCACATGGCGTAGAAAATGAACAACTCGCTTTGTAGCAACTCATCCAAGAAAATGTTATCATTGATCCTTGAGGTTTATTTGTAGACCACGAATATCCTTTTATTGGCGCCACGCCGGATGGTTTGATAGGCCAAGACACAGTATTCGAAGTCAAATGTCTATAGTGGCTTTCAAAAACGGTCTGGATAATGCCCTAAAAGAGAACAAAATTCAAATAATAATGGAATTTTGTTCTCTTTTAGAGCATACAAGCTTCTGCCCGCGGCTTCGCTCGCGTTAGTGAGAGACAAAAAGTAGCCTATGTTACTCTCCATCCCTTCAACCATCTCCACTTAAAAAATCACGTCAATCCGTCGCTCCGTTTTGCCGTGAAAGAAAGACAAACAGACAGACAGACACACTTTCCCATTTATAATATTAGTATGGATTATATGGAGATACGACAAAAATAATGGTATTTTCAGTATCAACAAAAAGAGTTACTGGTACTACCAACTTCAGAGGCAACTTCATGTACCATGTATAAAAAATGCTTATTTGATGTGTGGGGTGCTGAAACTATTATGACATCATCACGTGAGATGACTCGTCGAAATGTAACTATTTCGGACTTGGTCTTATTATAAAAGTTGTATCACAATGACCAGGGGGCCTACCACAAGCCCTTATAGCAGTAATACCACAGATTAATAAATAGTTACTACGTAACAGATACTTCACTCCAATACAAAAACGAAAATACCTACGCTATAATAGCCTACAAAATTATAATAATAATACCAGCTGTTTGCAGCGAGGAAAAATGTACCATAAGTACGCACAAAGAGAGTTGAGATTCTTTTGCCCGCCGCGCGACTAACGTGTGTGCGTGCCATCTAGTAAATGTGCTAGGGTTATACGTATGATGATAATGGTAATAAAACGAATGTTTTAGAAAAACAATATGTTTTTTTTTGTTGATCAAATATTTTTTAGTTTAATAAAATGACTGATGCATATTTTTCGTCCCTTGAATTCCCGATTATTATATTTTAGTGTCGTATCCAAAACCGCGTGAATAATTTTAATAAATAATCAAAAGGGAAACAGGAGAATTGGGAAACAGGGGAATGGCACAATATTCACACAATAATTACGTGGTTTCGGCATTTTGATAGTCAGCGCTGTACCCATGACGCGCGAGCACACAGCCGGGCGCGCGACAGCCCGGTGTTCGTTGTACCGTCGACGGTACGCGAAGCGGTAGGCATAAAACGCGTGGCCTTGAGCGAGTGACGGACGCCTGGTAATACTTTGATATTACTTTCAGTGGGAAAGAGACGGCGCTAGACAACGTGTCTAACGCTGACAACGTGTCAAACGTCATGGTAAGGGGGCAGTTCAATAAAAAACCCGTTGATTATTTTACTTTGATGACACATACTCGTTCTTCAATGGTTCCTTTATTTGTCGCGGTTGGATTAACTGCAGTTAGAAGTGATAGGTAGGGATGTTTCAGACCTATTGAGTTGAAAATTCTTGAGTTCTCTGTAATTAAATATAAAAAGCACGATTTTTACATTGGCACAGATAATTTTTTTATAACAATGAAACCAATAAAATAAAACAGTTTTAGAACTAATTTAATTTTCATAATGTTGATTTGCAAAAATAATGTATGTTCACAAAAACATAGTTTACAAAATAATATCACAAAGTAAACGGGCACAAAAAATAAGTATAGAAACAATATAATACTAATTTCGTGCACGTCGGTCTACCGAAGCGCCATTTTAGGCCTCGTCGTTTATCGTACGCCGCACGCGGAGCGTGCAGCATATTAGCGCCCCATAACCGCAGCTACTGTTTTACCAACTTATTTGTGAAATGGCTAAAATTGGGTGAGAGTCAAAATGGCTGGTGTACCATAACGAATTAAATTGTACCAATTACCAAACAAATGTACCTAAAGCATACTATTTTGTACCTAGCTCTAAAAAATCTGTACCTCTATCGTAACGAAATTATTCACAAATTAATGTACACCCGCCATATTGACATCAAGATGGCGGGTGTTTTGTAATATTATATTAATAAACCATTACTCATAAAATGTAATAACACTAAATTAATGTACCTTAAAAGTACCTCAAGTAAATAGAAACACACACTTGATCAGTGCGATAGTTCCTGAGAAATAAAACAACCATGTCTCGTGTATAAAAAAAACTATTCAATTATTATTATTGTTACAAGCTGGGGTTCGGAATAAATAAAAATTACAGTTTTACTCGAAAAAACACGATTACTTCATTAAAATTCACGAGCTCCGCCTACTTTTCGGCAGCGCGCGGCCGTATTCTGAAGCCGTCTGTATTCTATACTCCCGGACTCGTAAATCGAGCCACCTAGCGTAATGAGTTATATCGTACATAACTTTAAAAAAATATATGGTATATGTACACACTTCGGTCAATTAGAGGTACCTCTTAGTGCAACAATATAGAAAGCTGTCTTGGTAAAAAAGATCGGGATTCTTTATCATAAAAAGAATACAGTGATTCATAATTAAAAATTGGTTTGTTTATAATATTTGGTAATGACTTAAATTTAAAATTATAATGTTAGTATAGTTAAATAAAACGCGTGACTCAGGTTACAGTTTTAATAACACACTCAACATTACATAATAAGTAAATCGAAACATTCAAGGACCTTATTCTAGGGGCGCGGGCGCACACAAAATACGATTAAACGACACGGGTGCCGCGCGCGACGGGAAATTCGACACTAGCCCCTGCGCGGGGGCAAGCTAGCCACAGAGGGTGGCGGGGATCGCGGGACGGGGTGAAAGGGGTACCAAGGACGCACGTTATACTCTCCCCCTTTTGACCAAGAGGCCAACTCTCCTTGGTCAAACTCCTAACTATAAAGAGCGGACCTATAACGTTTGGACTTTTCGCGGGCGACCTCTGCGGCGCTTCGGGACAATAGGCTCCGGACACTCACCACCCCTGTCATGGAATCTACGCAGATCCGACATGTGGTACTTACCTACAACTTCACCAGTCTTCTGGGAGGTAAGAACATATGTAGTAGGACTCACCTTCTTGGAGACTACATACGGACCATCCTGTTTCGGAATAAACTTAGAAGTAACACCTTTGGAAGCATTACTTAAGACATGTGTCTTCATAAGCACCAGATCGCCTTCTTCAAAAGGATCCGAAGCACGACGGCCAGAATCTACTTGATCTTTTCGAAGATCCTGCTGATGCTGGATGTTCTCTTTAGCTTGAGAGAGGAAATCTGCAAGTTTTAAAAGATACGGTGTGATCTGAGGGACCAAATTCTCAGATTCGATGACTGCTCGTAAATCAGCCTGGGCGGAGAGAGGAGAACGAAGCTCGCGACCGAACGTCAGGTAAGCTGGAGTTGTACCGGTGGAGATAGTAAAGGAGCTATTAAGGGCAAAACGGACGAACGGTAAAACCTCAGGCCATTGCTTGTGATTGCCCTCTACAAGAATAGCCAGGTGAGCCTTCAAGTCACGATTTTTCCTCTCCACCGGGTTGGCTTCGGGATGATATAGGGGTATTAGATTCTGTTTGACCCCTAAGACAAACAGCGCCTTCTGCATTACGTCAGCTACGAATTGAACTCCGTTGTCTGAGATCATACGCCTAGGGAGCCCATACCTCATAAAAATCTCGCCTACTAAGGTTTTCGCACAGATCTCGGCTGTGGCTTCGGTAAGGGCAAAAAGTTCAACCCACTTACTAGCGGTGTCCTCTACTATTAAAACCCACCTTTCACCTTGAGGCCCTTTAGGTAACGGTCCGAAGAGATCCACAGCGATGATCTCGAATCTCTGAGCGGGTACAGGAGTCTGGAGTAAGCCAAGCGGTTTCATGTTTGAGGATTTGTACCTCTGACACTCCGTACAGGTTTTTAGGTAGTCGGTAATATACTTCCTCATGCCTGGGAAGTAGAACTGCTGAGCTATACGATGCAGAGTTTTCTGGATGCCACCATGAGCGGCGGTCGGCGAATCGTGACACTCGTACATGACTTTGCTTCTCAGACTCTCCGGAACAACTAGCTGAGGCTCTTCAGCATCAGTATCCTCTATATACCTGTACAATACTCCCTGATTGACGAGGTACCCTCTATCCAACCATCGGTGAACTTGCAATTCATCAGTACTTTCTAAGTCCGTGAGGATCTTAGCTACTTCTGGATCGGACAATTGAGCTTCACGGGTAGATGTGGCGTCCCATCGTGGAATGTCCACGGTAACCGGGCAGATACCACATTCCGATGTACTATCTATAACTGGGCGGCTGAGCGTATCGGCTACTACATTTACCTTCCCAGGAGTGTACTCGATTTGTAAATCAAAAGACTGTAACTTCAATGCCCAACGAACAAGCTTACCGGTAGGCGATTTAAGCGTGAATAGCCACTTCAGGGGTTGATGATCACTCCTAACACATACCTGATGACCATCAATATAGCCACGAAATCTCTCCACTGCCCAGACTACGGCCAACGCCTCCCTCTCTGTGGTGGAGTAGTTCCGTTCTGCTGGCGTAAGGAGACGACTCGCGTATTCGATGGGGTGTTCATCTTGTGGTGACTCCCCCTGGAGTAAGGCTGCACCTAAAGCGAAATCGCTGGCGTCCGTTCTAAGGATGAAAGGTCTTGAGTAATCCGGCTGGGTCAGAATGGGGGGTGAAGCTAAAAGGGACTTGAGCTGTATAAAAGCGTTAGCTTGATCCTTACCCCATTTCCAGGTCTGTGACTTTTTAGTTAGACGCGTCAGAGGTTCTGCCACCTTGGCGAACTCTGGAATAAATTTCCGGAACCAAGAGCACGTTTGGAGGAAGGTGCGAAGTTGCTGGAGAGTTGTTGGTTCCTTCATCTCTAAAACAGCACTTACCTTCTCTTCGTCTGGAGATATACCCTCATGGGATATCACGTGGCCAAGGTATTTGAGCCGGTCTCTGGCAAACACACACTTCTCTCGGTTTGCTCGAAGCTTGTACATACGGAGACGCTCGAATACCGCACGCAAATCTGCTATATGGGACTCCAGGTCCTCCGAAATAACCAGAATATCATCCAAATATCCTAAAATAGTCTTACCACCAAGGGTAGACCCTGATCTGAAACGGTCTATGAGCCTCTGAAACGTCGCTGGCGAATTCTTAAGGCCAAACGGCATACGTTTGAAGCGATAGGTACCAAATGGCGTGACAAACGCAGTTTTATCGCGATCGGCGGTGCTAACTTGCCAGTATCCACTGCGAAGATCTAGCGAACTCATTACACAACCCTTCTTGGTTGACTGTAAGAGCTCGTCAATACGCGGCATGGGGTACGAATCAGTCTTAGTAACGGCGTTCAACTTCCGGTAGTCGACACAAAACCTATATGTACCGTTACGTTTCGGTACTAAGACACACGGTGCTGCCCAGGCAGATTCACACTCCTCGATCACGTCCTCCGCTAACATCTTGTCTAACTCGGCGCGCATGATATCCTTCTTGGCCGGGGTAAGGCGATACGGGGGCAAAGAAATAGGCGGATGGTCGCCGGTATCTATATGGTGTTCCGCAAACGGTGTAGGCTCTCCGACTATATCAAAAATATCGGAGTACTCACATAATAGATGCTCTAACGTCAGCCTCTCTGACCCCGACAACATAGCGCCCTCATCCGTCCTCAGCACGTTCACCGAAGCACACTGAATAGGTGCGCGTTCAGATTCCCCTGACAAGGTGTAAAGTGTCCGAGGCTGATCCATTGTACGCCAAGTCCAATTAGAAAAATCTATAACCATCTTAGCTTTAGTTATAAAATCTATGCCTAACAGAGTATCATTGTTAACGGCCTCTGGTAAAATAATAAATTCAATAGGTATCGATAATGAAGCAAGTTGAACATTAACGGTCGTTAGTAGCACATCACTATTCCTAACAATACCATCCGCGAGCTTCAACGACATCGTTTCGGCGCGAAAGTTTGAACCAATACGTTTTAGTAAGGAATAAAGTGAATAACTCGCAATACTACGACGCGCGGCGGTATCTAACAACGCGGTACCCTGGTATCCCTCCACACACACGCGCACGATAGGCCGGCCCTGCTTATTATTATCGTTAACAAAATCCGAACATAACTTCTTACTATCTACATACACAGAAGAAAACACATTTTCTACCTTAACATTTGTGTTACTATCTCCGGCACTGTCTTGTTTACCTTTTGGACAATTAACTCTAACGTGACCTTTTCCATTACAATTATAACAAACAGTGCCAGAGTTAGTAGAAAGAGAGCGTTTACTTAGCTTATCACATGAGTCCCGTACGTGTCCTCGCACCTTACAATACACGCAGAACAACTTCTTATCACTGATATCACTTTTGCTCACATTTTGATCACTACGCGGCGATTTAGCTCGCGGGGCGCGGGAAACGCGAACCGGCGGCGGCGGAGTCGCCGGCGTCGCGCTCGAACCCGGAGCGACGTGTTGCGCGTTCTCGCCGAGCGCGGAAGACTTCGTAGGTAAACACGACGACGACGACGGCGAAGCGGAGTTCTCCGACAAGGATTCTTCTATGCTGCGAGATTTTTCTATCAGTGATTCAATATCACTCACGGCGTCTCTTGGTAACCGTTTCCTGATTCTCTTGTGAAGAAGACCATAAATCATATCCAGTCTCGCTTCTTCTGGTAACTGATATGGTAGTTTCGCTAACAGAGATCGTATTCTTACGATAAAAACATCGGCACGTTCCAACCCTTGTTCAGCGGCGAAAACATCTCTGTACAGTTTGTATGGTGGCCTTGGTATGCCATACATCGAACGCAGGCGCTTCACAGCCTCTGACCATGACGTAACTTCATGACGGATGCCACGCCACCAAACTGCTGCTTGCCCCTGTAATAACATGGGGAGACCACGAAGTGCCATCACATCGCTGACCGAAGCGCAATCCATAAACATCTCGACGGCGTCTATGAATGCCTCGACCGCCTCCGGATACTCCGACGAGCCATCGAAGCGCGAGGTGCATTTGACGAGATTCCCAGAATACGATGACGTAGACGGTGTGGCGCCGGAGTTAACACTGGGCGGCGCCCCTGAGTGCGATGTCAGTAGTGACTCGACGAGCTTCCGGTTCGCCTCGGCCTGCGCCGAAGAGAAGGCGGCCAGGAGCGACGCTAACTGAGTTTCTGACATAAGCACAGGAGCCACAGGTGTCTCCGTCACAGTCACAGGTTCATCGTCCGAACTGGAGTCGTTATTACGAACTTTACGCGGCGGCATTTTGTTCACTAAAAGTCCCGTGCACTATTACGAACAACAGTCTAGAACCTCGGCCCATACGTTGGGAGCCAGTATAATGTTAGTATAGTTAAATAAAACGCGTGACTCAGGTTACAGTTTTAATAACACACTCAACATTACATAATAAGTAAATCGAAACATTCAAGGACCTTATTCTAGGGGCGCGGGCGCACACAAAATACGATTAAACGACACGGGTGCCGCGCGCGACGGGAAATTCGACACTAGCCCTGCCCCTGCGCGGGGGCAAGCTAGCCACAGAGGGTGGCGGGGATCGCGGGACGGGGTGAAAGGGGTACCAAGGACGCACGTTATAAAATTAAATTATCACTTACAAAAAGCACCATTTTAGGTCATTTTGGAATAACAAATGAGAACTTTCTTATTAAGATGTACATACTTATTGGCACATGTATATATATATATCTATATATATATCTATATATATATCTATCTATCTATATAAATAAAAACGAATTGATGTTCGTTAGTCTGATTAAAACTAGAGAACGGTTGGGCCGATTGAGCTGATTTTGGGTTTAAAATGTTTGTCGTAGTCCAGGGTAGGTCTAAACGGTGAGCAAATAAGGAAAAATTGCGAGAAAGATAAAGTAAAACAACAATTTCATTTTCCCAAAGTTGTCCATGTTCTGTTGGATGTCGTTGTCATAGTAACCGGCAAATCAAGTGTCAAATTCAAGTGTGACATTTACAACTGCAGAGGTTACAACCCGTCAACCTGACACAAGTAATGTTTTATTCTAAGGTTTTATTGTTTTAAAAAGACGCAAAGGAATCATTTTCATAAATCCAAATCATGCATAATTATAATTAGTTGGTTTTATTTTAAAGCCATTTAAACGGTTTGAAATAACAGAAACTTTTTCCAATGTACAAAAATAATATTACATTACATTTTAAATATTTATTTTTTAAATAATGGTGCTTTTAATATTTTTTTTTTGTTTTTGTATGGCCATCCTGGACAATGTTCCCTACCAGAAAAACCGCACATGATAGTTGTTCAAAAACAAAATTATTTTAAGCCCATTTCATAACATGTCCTTTATATGGGACTACCACTGCATCATAACTTATCAAACAAAAAACCGGCCAAGAGCGTGTCGGGCCACGCTCAATGTAGGGTTCCGTAGTTTCCCGACCGTCACAATAAGTGTTCCCACTTATAAGTTTAAAAAAAGGCTTTTGTTACGTTGACATACTAAGTACGCAGAAACTATTTTGTACAACCTTTTTGTCTTTTTTGTACAAAAACTGTTCTTTCTATCAAGTTCAAAATAATTTTCCTAGAAAGTCCTTATAAAGTTCTACTTTCCAGATTTTTTTCATATTTTTTAAACCTACGGATCAAAAGTTAGAGGGAGGGGGGGGGGGACGCTTTGATTTTTCCTTTTGGAGCGATTATTTCCGAAATTATTGACATTATCAAAAAATGATTTTAGTAAACCCCTATTCATTTTTAAATACCTATCTAACAATATATCACACGTAAGGGTTAAATTTAAAAAAAAAATACTTCCCTCTTTACATATAGGGGGGCTACCCTAATAAAACATTTTTTTCCAATTTTTATTTTACCACTTTGTCGGCGGGATTGATATACATATTGGTACCAAATTTCAGCTTTCTAGTGATAACGGTCACAGAGATTAAGCGAGGACGGACGGACAGACAGACAGACCTAGTTCCTAGTTGACTACGGAACCCTAAAAAGAACCCTCAAAATCTGTTTACAATTGACGGAGATATCGCGTAACAAACATACAAAAAAAAACATACAGACGAAATGAACCTCCTCCTTTTTTTAAGTCGGTTAAAAATCAAATAATTTCCTATTTGAAAAAAGAAATACAAAGATAAGTGGGAATATTGTAGGTGAATATTTTTTTTGTGAGTGGGAAATCATCAAATGACTGCTCCCGTCCTGGGTGCGGCGGGAGGGCGTGTCAGACTTTTACTGACTAAAACCCACTAATGTTCCTTCGATTGCCCTTTATGTTCCAGGGTCACGGTAACTATTATAAACATTCCGCAACCCCGGCAGGACCATTGTAGGTGAATAATGATTATGATTAACTCATTAGACAGCATTAGACACTAATGAGATCCTTATACAGTTAGTCAAAATTTAGCTGTCTGTTACAGCTTTCTTGCTGTATGTTTTCGTTCATTACAGATAGGACCGTGCATATTTCTGATCTCTCAACAAAAGATAGATAGATAGCCAACTTGGTGCAATACTTTTATACTGTAGTCTATTTTTTTTTAAAAAACGAGTACTAAGTATATCTCTTTTATATTTCCGGTATTGGACAGAGATAGATGGGAAATTAGTCGAGGCGGAGCCAATGCTTTTAACACTAATGATAACATTTATGCTGATTATGTGAACCAATAAAAATGCAGAAAAATTTTTGGTACTCGTTTGTTAAAAAAAAAACAGACTATAGGTGTATTTTTGGTCTTGCTCACCCTGCTAGGAAATGTTCTACCCTTGAAAACAAACAACTTTTATTATGGAACCAAGTCTGAAATCGCGAAAAAAATATCAGCTGTTTCTAAGAAAAGTTCAATGCCGTCCCAACCACAATGTATGAAACAGGTGATAATTTTTTTCGACATATCAGAGTTGGTTCTATAATAAAAGTTGTTTGTTTTTATGAGTAGAAACATCTCCTAGCAGGTTGAGCAAGACCAAAAATACACCTAGTATAAATTCAATCTCAGCAATGTAACGGCAATTGCACATGGCGTAGAAAATGAACAACTCGCTTTGTAGCAACTCATCCAAGAAAATGTTATCATTGATCCTTGAGGTTTATTTGTAGACCACGAATATCCTTTTATTGGCGCCACGCCGGATGGTTTGATAGGCCAAGACACAGTATTCGAAGTCAAATGTCTATAGTGGCTTTCAAAAACGGTCTGGATAATGCCCTAAAAGAGAACAAAATTCAAATAATAATGGAATTTTGTTCTCTTTTAGAGCATACAAGCTTCTGCCCGCGGCTTCGCTCGCGTTAGTGAGAGACAAAAAGTAGCCTATGTTACTCTCCATCCCTTCAACCATCTCCACTTAAAAAATCACGTCAATCCGTCGCTCCGTTTTGCCGTGAAAGAAAGACAAACAGACAGACAGACACACTTTCCCATTTATAATATTAGTATGGATTATATGGAGATACGACAAAAATAATGGTATTTTCAGTATCAACAAAAAGAGTTATGGTACTACCAACTTCAGAGGCAACTTCATGTACCATGTATAAAAATGCTTATTTGATGTGTGGGGTGCTGAAACTATTATGACATCATCACGTGAGATGACTCGTCGAAATGTAACTATTTCGGACTTGGTCTTATTATAAAAGTTGTATCACAATGACCAGGGGGCCTACCACAAGCCCTTATAGCAGTAATACCACAGATTAATAAATAGTTACTACGTAACAGATACTTCACTCCAATACAAAAACGAAAATACCTACGCTATAATAGCCTACAAAATTATAATAATAATACCAGCTGTTTGCAGCGAGGAAAAATGTACCATAAGTACGCACAAAGAGAGTTGAGATTCTTTTGCCCGCCGCGCGACTAACGTGTGTGCGTGCCATCTAGTAAATGTGCTAGGGTTATACGTATGATGATAATGGTAATAAAACGAATGTTTTAGAAAAACAATATTTTTTTTATTTGTTGATCAAATATTTTTTAGTTTAATAAAATGACTGATGCATATTTTTCGTCCCTTGAATTCCCGATTATTATATTTTAGTGTCGTATCCAAAACCGCGTGAATAATTTTTAATAAATAATCAAAAGGGAAACAGGAGAATTGGGAAACAGGGGAATGGCACAATATTCACACAATAATTACGTGGTTTCGGCATTTTGATAGTCAGCGCTGTACCCATGACGCGCGAGCACACAGCCGGGCGCGCGACAGCCCGGTGTTCGTTGTACCGTCGACGGTACGCGAAGCGGTAGGCATAAAACGCGTGGCCTTGAGCGAGTGACGGACGCCTGGTAATACTTTGATATTACTTTCAGTGGGAAAGAGACGGCGCTAGACAACGTGTCTAACGCTGACAACGTGTCAAACGTCATGGTAAGGGGGCAGTTCAATAAAAAACCCGTTGATTATTTTACTTTGATGACACATACTCGTTCTTCAATGGTTCCTTTATTTGTCGCGGTTGGATTAACTGCAGTTAGAAGTGATAGGTAGGGATGTTTCAGACCTATTGAGTTGAAAATTCTTGAGTTCTCTGTAATTAAATATAAAAAGCACGATTTTTACATTGGCACAGATAATTTTTTTATAACAATGAAACCAATAAAATAAAACAGTTTTAGAACTAATTTAATTTTCATAATGTTGATTTGCAAAAATAATGTATGTTCACAAAAACATAGTTTACAAAATAATATCACAAAGTAAACGGGCACAAAAAATAAGTATAGAAACAATATAATACTAATTTCGTGCACGTCGGTCTACCGAAGCGCCATTTTAGGCCTCGTCGTTTATCGTACGCCGCACGCGGAGCGTGCAGCATATTAGCGCCCCATAACCGCAGCTACTGTTTTACCAACTTATTTGTGAAATGGCTAAAATTGGGTGAGAGTCAAAATGGCTGGTGTACCATAACGAATTAAATTGTACCAATTACCAAACAAATGTACCTAAAGCATACTATTTTGTACCTAGCTCTAAAAAATCTGTACCTCTATCGTAACGAAATTATTCACAAATAAATGTACAACCGCCATATTGACATAAAGATGGCGGGTGTTTTGTAATATTATATTAATAAACCATTACTCATAAAATGTAATAACACTAAATTAATGTACCTTAAAAGTACCTCAAGTAAATAGAAACACACACTTGATCAGTGCGATAGTTCCTGAGAAATAAAACAACCATGTCTCGTGTATAAAAAAAACTATTCAATTATTATTATTGTTACAAGCTGGGGTTCGGAATAAATAAAAATTACAGTTTTACTCGAAAAAACACGATTACTTCATTAAAATTCACCAACACAAACACACACTAACACTTCAACTACACAAAACACACTTAGTATCGCAGTCGTAGTTCCGCTTCGCGGCGATTTTCGCGGTTTCGTTACCAAAACTGAACTGTGTCGCGTGCCGACCGTCCGCTACTTATATCGTCCAATCACATTTTCTAGAAAGTTCGACAACCCGAGGCTCACAGGTACATTCGGGAACATTCCAGTAACATCGCGAATGATGACGATGATCTATAAGTTTCTTGAATGACCCCTCGGAACGCCATCGAACGTTCTAGAGCATTGTGGAACTTTACCGAATGTGCCCGGAACAATCGGCATTGCGTCACCATTGCCTCTCTACGTAACACTGCCTCCTCCTAAGACATGCTCATCCCGAGCATCATCATTCCCGTAGTATCGTGCCAGCCGATCTACATGAACAGTTTTAGGCGCAGTCCTCGTACTCTTCCGTATCCAGTAGGTGACGTCGTTGATCTTGGTCACAATCTGGTATGGTCCATCCCATTTTGCCTGTAGTTTAGGTGACTTCCCTTTGCTACGCACTGGGTTATGCAACCACACCAATGAACCTTCATCAAATCCGCTATTGTTCATCTTCCGGTCTTAGCGAGTTTTCATCCTCTCAGAAATCTGCTGGCCTGACTGTCTGACATGCTCATATACGTCATTCATCTTGTTACGCAGGTCATTGGCATAATCTGTTATGCTGTTTGGTGAATCAAATGGTGGATGCCAGTTATTAAATCTGCCGGTAACCGCAACTATCTTCCAAAGTTTGCAATGGCTGGTGTCACAGTTGTGCTTTCGTGAACAACACTTCTGTATGACAGAAGAAACGGCTGTATGTGCTTGTCCCAATCCCGTTGTCTGCTCGCTACCACTTTGGCCAGATATCGTTCCAGTGTCTGATTAAATCTTTCCACCATTCCATCAGATTGTGGGTGATATGACGTGGTTTTCGTTTTCGCTATCTATTCTACAATGCCACTTGTCAAGGGGGGCAGAACCACTGCAGATGTGTCAGGAGAGTCTTAGGTGGATCCACGGATTATTAATTTTAGGTTTTTAACAATTTTTATAAAAAAAAATATGTTTGTTTTGTTTATGTTTTGATGTTTTAAAAATAAAGTTGAGATGGAAATTTTATGGAGTTTTTCCTCTTCTTCTAAGTGTTTTTTTTTTATTTTAACTTTATATATCTATACTATATCAGATTAGATAGGCTATTAAACAAGGTTCATTTTATTGTGTAGGTGTCTTAACAAAAAAATTATAGAATTTTAGTTATTTAGGTTTAATTGAAATATCCCTAGACCATGTTGGTTGATATGTGTATGTTACGTAACAACTAGCTTTTGCCCGCGGCTTAGTCCGCGTGGATTAATAGCTCCCGTTCCCGAAGGATTTCCGGGATGAAAACTATCCTGAGTCCTTTCTCGAGTCCCAGACTATATCGGTACAAAATTTCATTCAAACCGATTCAGTGGTTTAGGCGTGAAGAAGAGACAGACAGACAAACAGACAGAGTTACTTTCGCATTTATAATATTAGTACGGAAGTACGGATAATATTACTATCGGCCGAAGCCTCTTTTGAACTTATTTATTTGCCATCTTTTCACCACTGCAATACAACTTTGTACACCATGTTATATTTTTAATATTACACTAAAAAGTCAAATGTTGTTCTTCTAAATTTTGTGACAGAAACAAACCGCTGCAATACCGACTTTATGCAGTCTTGTTTGCCTTACCTAGAGTGTAATTCATAGCATCTTTGTTTGCATGCTTCATACTTGGACCAGTAAACACCACTTTTGTTCATAATCAACTGTTTCATTACGTGTTAAATTACTCGTAAATTAAAATAGTAATAATTAAACATTGGTATAAGTAATGAATGTTCGGAAACATAATACTTCGAAGAAATGTTATTTCGCCTAAGTGTAACTTCGGTTAAAAGTCTTTCGACCAAATGAAACGCCGGAGTAACAAAAAAAATAGAATTGATAATAGGTCATCTGATACAGTGGCAGTCGTGACTTCAATAAAGTGAACAAAAACGAAACAAAAGTTTTAGGTGAAATGAAATTCGGTCAATAAATTTCGATTTTATTAAAGTTTACCCTGGAAATAACAACCCTTATGTGAGCGACAAACAAAACACCGCATTTGGAGTGACGAGGTACCCGGGTACCTACATACATAAATATTTTTAGGCGTACCCTTATTACATAATATCAGCTTTCTTAACAAGTGCAATGTTTACATTGACCTTATTTGACCGACGGAAGTATATTGTAATCTTTGCGTTGACAATTTAGTGTAAACAAAAATATAATAATTAGTGTATTAGTGAAATAGTTCGTTGCAGACGCTTCCACAGAATTTAAGCTTTCGGTGTATATTATTGTGTATTTTTATAAAAATGGATAGGGAAGGAACGCATTCTCGTGCAAGTTTACGCAGTCGTAGGTGTAATTCAGATGAAATTAGAGAAACATTAAGTGAAAGTTCGAGTGATGAAGAAGAAACTACTATTTGTTCTAACGTTCCTCGAAAACAAACAACTATTTGTTCTAACGTTCCTCGATAGAACAAAGCTGTAGTAATGTTGTCGTCGATGCACATGTTGCCTGTTGTTGAAAATATTGCAACAGCTAAATTCAATGTATTTCATATTATAACAAAACTAAAAGAGTGTTGACCACATGTATAAGCTGCTGGGAGAATATACAGTCAAACATCGGACAAACCGATGGTTCTTAGCGCTTTTCTTCAATATTTTCAATGTTGCTGTCTTGGCGACATATATTATCTACATGGAGAATAACCCTACAATTATCTCAAGTGACAGAAGAAGAAAGTTTCTTAAAGAGTCAAGTTTTCAATTATGTCAAACTACCATAGAAGGCAGAGCAAAAAATTCTATAGTAATATCGAAGTTACAAGTGAGATCAGATCAGCTAAACAAGACGTACTTGGACGTGAAATATAAATGAAATCCACTCTAACGATCGTTAAATTTACCAAGACTAGACTCTAGTGGTCGCATTGTTGTAGTAGATAGTTGTTTCATTTGCAGAAATCTCAAAAAAAGCAAAGAAAAACTCGCAAAGCTTGTGTGAGACAAATACAGTACATGCAACTACAACATGCAATGTACATGCAACTTAAGTTCACAAAATTAAATTTTCTCTTTGTTTACCTTTAATTTCAAATAAATATTATAGCAAAATATATATGCTTTTTATTGAAAGTCAAAACCATTGTTATAACTGATTTAATTTTTACATGATATACATAAAGGTACCCGGGTACTCGTCACTCGGTTACGTGTGTAAAAAATAATAAGGTCAAAATAAGTAACTTTATAAAGTGTGAAAAATTAAAACTTATATAAAGGGTAATTTCAAAGATAGTTAGGAGCTCTCAGGAACTCACAGCCGCTTAGCATGCCGATTCATCATATTATTCATGGTTGAAATTGCAAAAGGTACCCGGGTACCTCGTCACTCACATAAGGGTTAAATAATGCTAAATACAAAATTTTTGGATTAATAGAGTTTTTGCAGTCCGGCGGCGATATCACAGACTTTGCTCATTATCGAGCTCATTGTCGTGATAATTACTGAATGGAAATGTTTTGATGATCTTTATAATTTTATAACCAAAACTAATTGACTAAGGAATTCACCTCCCACTAATCGCATTATATATGGACGAAAATAAAGAGGTACCCAATAACTTTGCCGCGTTATTAACATTTATTCATTCATTAATGATTTATAATTTAACTATCCCTCAAATACATTTAAAAGAATGTACTTTGATCAATAATTATTCATAATTATAACCCTTAGCAGGTATCGTGGGTCAAATTTGACCCAGAAGCGAATATTTTCTGTTATTATTCTTTTAATGTATATGCTACTACTTCGCGCTTCTGCGTATTCTAAGTTTAAATAAATAAAAACAAATAAAAGTGCGGCACTAGCTGCGGCGAGGGGCGGAAGATCAGCGCTGCAACTATCTTAGGAGCGGAGGTAAGTAGCCGGCTGGGTCACGTTAGACCCAAGTAACTTTTTTCACTAAATATATTATGAAACTTTTTTTGTTTTAGTGAATATTTGTACTACAATGGGGGGCTATTATCTTAAAATGAGGATTGATAACATTTTGGAGCAAATACATAAGCAGCCGGAAAGCTAATCCCAGCTTGAAAAACCAGTTGCATCTACCTCTTCTGCAGTTTCAATTTCAAATCGGAAAAGGGTCAGATGCTACCTACCTATGCGATTGGAAAAATGACCAATAACATTCTCTAAAATGCTCTAAATGCTTACATATTATTTGTTAGACACATTCCGTCCAAAATGTTTATGTCAGAAAGTATAAAGTCTAAAATATGTTATCTTGTTAGTTCGAAAAAAAAACAAGTTTTTTATTTTTTTGTTATTATAAAGATATGAGAAGTGCCATAAATATCTTTTAGTTAAAGTTTTTGTTACATTTCTATTTTTTTTAATATTTTAAGTTCACACTAATCAAAAAGTGCCACAAAATTAGGTTAGTTACGTGTAAAACATGATATCTTTTTTGTATTCTAAAATTAAACCAAGTTAATTTTGTAAAAAAATGTTTTTATATTTCATAACTAACCATATTTTATACAGATATTATAAAAACTACGTTCTACAACTGATTTTTTTGTATGGGTAAAATACGATACCGGTAGTGTTGCCAAAAAAGGCGATACTAGCTAAGGGATAATAATAAACATAAGTAATCAAAATATGTTTGTTTTATATCTCAGGAACTGGACGGGCCGGTTGGTCTAGTGATCAGTGACCCTGACTGCTAAGCCAGAGGTCGTGGGTTCGATTCCCACCCAGGAAAAACTTTGTGTGATGAGCATAATTGTTTGTTCTGTGTCTGGGTGTTATTTATCTATAATATGTATGTATTTAAAAATATATAAGTATGTATATCAGTTGTCTGATTACCATAACACAAGCTCTGCTTAGCTTGGGATCAGATAGCCGTGTGTAAGATGTCCCAGGATATTTATATTTATATTATATTTATATCTCAGGAACTATCTCACTGACCAAGTGTATGTTTCTATTTACTCGAGGTACTTTTTAGGTACATTAATTTAGTGTTATTACGTTTTATGAGTAATGGTTTAATAATAAAATATTATAAAACACCCGCCATCTTGACGTCAATATGGCGGGTGTACATTAATTTGTGAATAATTTCGTTACGATAGAGGTACAGATTTTTTAGAGCTAGGTACAAAATAGTATGCTTTAGGTATATTTGTTTGGTAATTGGTACAATTTAATTCGTTATGGTACACCAGCCATTTTGACTCTCACAAAATTGGAACTACGGCTGACATGACATTTCAGTCATACATTTGACTTCATTTGAGTATACTCTGTCTCTTTCTCTTAGCAACGCTGTATTGACAGTGTCGCCCTCCTTCAGTTCACAGATAAGTTGGTCTATCTGTAGACAAAAATTGGTTTTTATTTTGATGTATTTTGTTTGCCTATTTTTTACGAATTACCAAAAGATAAATGAGTTTCATAATATATTGATACTAATAATGCCATAATGGGTATAAAAAAAAGGAATACTTACTTGTATACTTTATTTTTTACTTTTATTACGTCGTTTTCTTGTACAAATCCGTTGCAACTCTTTATTTCTTTTATTTCCCATTGCTTAGAAACACGATTCACTATAAGTAAATTACTAAAATCAAAAACAAAGAATCAAAAAAATAAACAAAGCGCGAAATAATAATGGACCAAATGTGTAAAAATCGGACGTGACCTCTCGTAGCAACGGCTAGCTGCCGACTGGGCGTGGACTGACACAAGCTTGACACAATGTACGACAGTAGTGCATCGAATTAATAGAAATAAGGTCGAAAATATTTTGGCGTTTCATTTTACTTGAATAGCATGTCCGCAAAAATGTAAATCATTTTGCAGTTTTAATTAAATATTTAAAAAGATACAGTTCTGTGTATAAAAATTTTTAGATATCTCTTTAGTTTATTAAATTTTCTTTGTTATAGATATAAAAAATATGGTGGTTGTCGCTGAAAAAATTGAGAACTTCGAGACGAAATTTTTTTTTCAGGGGTCTTTTTGAACATTTTTTTTTCGTAGTTCTAGACCACTTTTGCAAATTGTTTTTGTGTAAGTCTTTTCTTTATATATTAGACTATACACTGTATTTTTTTCTGGCTTGTGGTATGTATAGATACGGCTAACTTCGCGACGAAAATCTAGACGTTTTACAAGGTGTACGCTATGGACAGCGCCTTAAATGGGTGTTTGTTTAGATATGCCTGAAATTTAGTGATAAGGCATAGTCTTCATGAATACACGAACTTTTTGTTACACAGTAACCAGTAATAATATATATGACAAAAGATTGTCAATGTTTTACATTGAAAAGTGAAACTCGCTAATCATTACATGACATCTTATAATACTTGTTTACAAATATATATGTTTTGTGATATCTATTAATTTTCATTATACTCCTAACGTTTTGGAAATGTAACATTTAATCATGCATATTAGGACAGGAAATAATTTAGTGCAGATTAAATTGGATACACAATTCTAAAAAATAATGGAAAAAACATTTTGATAAGTTAAAGTACTAATTAAATACATTCCCAACCAAAATATTTGGCCAACAATTCTCAGCACTTCCCTATTCGTATGCCCAGTTACTATACAGTGTCGTCACTCAGTGGAACGCATACAGCAGCAATAGAAACGTGCAGACGGCGACCACGAGGCCTATTATGAGGGAGTCACGTCGCTTGCGGGCGTTGATCCGGTAAATTAGGCTGTTCAGCATTGGGAATCTGAAAAATACGATTATTTATTTTTATATTACTTTTTTATTAAGGGATATGTCTTGCATTTGGCATCATAAATTGTGATATTCTTTGGGTTTCCAACCCCTTAAGCCTTCCACCAAGTAGTTGGTCTAACCAGGTGTCTTTAATTTGGTCAAAATCGGGTCATAGTTATTGAAAACAAACAGGGAACAAAATTTTATTTAAGCACATTTGGTACATTAAGAGGACCATCTTTGTAAGACCTATATATAATGCAGTTAGATTTTTACAATATTAGATTTCTAACTTATTCTATTTGTTAATTGGTAGTTTTAAATAATAGATAGCCCACTCTCACCTGTTAGCGATGTTGTTAAATGTGGTCTGCATCCGTTTGAATGTCTGTCGTTGTGACGCGAGGTGCTCGCGCGCTTCCATCGCTATGTTGATCTGTTCGTCCACTAGAATGTGAGAACTGTAAACAATAATTAGATCTAAAATAAAAATAATATTCAAATGACTTTAGCAAGGTGTAACTGCATAGGTGTGATCATACTCAGATTTAGTGAGAAAATTATGAACCTTGTATTATATAAGCAAAACATAATAAAGTGTGTGATAATATCGGTCAAGCTGCTCTTGTTGTAGCTAGACTTAGCAGCTCCTATCTATTGTCATGTTTTATAATATGACATCACATTTAACTTGTACTATTTCATAGATGACGTGTGTGTAGTGGAAGACTGATAATTAAAAATTATCGAGTTGCACTTCTATGGAAAAATTGCTAAGGCTCCTCCTCTGTTATACTTCCTTTGAAGGTTTATCATGCAGAATAAATACATATTTATTGACTATCATAGTTCAGCACAAGAGGTTTTTAGGACCTGTGTAAATGGTTAGCTTCTTTAGTGTACTGGTCTCGCCGCGAGAGGCCGATTGTGGCGGCGGGCGGCGGGCTGCCTCCGCGCAGCAGTTCCTCGCGCTCGCGCCGCGCGTTTACTCGAGCTGACGTCTTTGAGAACTCTTGCTGGTAGTCCTGCACTTACAACAAAGCTAAATGTAGTTCCTTTAAAATATAAGCAGCTCTGGCAGGTAATTTAAACTGGCTGCCCCCATTTAATTATTGCTCTGCTCCCATAGGTTGTAGTGTGATAAGTTTCATCAAAATTGTTAAGTAGTTTTTCCTTGAAGGAATAACAAACATCCACACACTCTCAACAACGCATACATACAAACTTGCACATTTAAAAAATTAGTAGGAAGTAGCATGGTACTTAAAGTAACAATTATAATGGGCTTTGTAAGTGTGCTAAGTAGATATTCCAGAAAATGAGGTCAAGCATTGTGTGTCAGAATACACGCTAGTGCTTATTGTGTTCCTGCCAAGGTTAAATAGTCATGACACTTAGACAGTTCTCCATCCAGGACAGGCCAGTTTAACTGAGCTGAGCTGGACTCGTTAACTAAGCACAGCTGATCTTGATATACATTATTAACTGATAAATGGAAACTTACCATTAATATTTCTCTATGCCTCTTGATGGTGTGCATGGTAGCAGTGCCACTTGGTGCCAAATCTGCCATTTTATCATTTATTGAGGACAGCTGAAATTTTCATATAATTTAATTAAAAAATGAATCAAGTTGTTTTCACATACAATCAATTGCAAATGACAGAGTTCACTATGAAAGTGTTTAAGATTACACTATAACTGTTTATTTCTTATATCAATATTACATTTGAGTATAAAGTAGCCTTCTATGGTTGTAGTAGTATACCATTCACAGTAATGCACTAATTCAGGAGTGGACTCTGCAGTGTATAAACATACCTTGTTTAGTAGTTGTTGCAGTTCCATAGACATGGTGTCAAACATATCATCACTGTTTATCAGGGGAACACTCTCTGAGCTCAGCCCTGTGGTAGCAGAGCTCACTCCCAGCTTGCTAAACGCTACCAGTTTCACATCTATGTCGTTTTCTAGCAGGCGGGCTTGCTTCCGCATCTCTAAAACGTTTTTTTTTTTGTTATATTGATGGCAAAAAAGTGGCATGAAATCAGCTGATATATTTTTAATGATTGGTGTAAGATTGCTTTTTTTGTAATAATTAAATAAATATTTAAATGGGGTTTTCTGGTTGTGATATGAACATGAAACAAATACCTCTGTTTATCTGACTATCCCACACAATTTTTTTTTTGTTTTTCTTTTATATAATTTACAAATTTAAAATGTGGTGGTGTTCGTATAAATTAGAGCTGTTGTTTATGAATTCCTTTATCAAATACTTAACAAGGTATTTCCATTAGCTACTAAGATTTAACGTTATGATAAGTTTTCAATGCAATGCAACGTCACAATATTCTTGTGAGTAAGTGAACCGGCACATCATTGGTTTACAATACGAAGACGTACCTTCCCACGAGGAGCCCGTCATTGAAGTCATTATTCATGTAACGTATCAATTTTATAAAACACTTTTTGAGTATTTTGTTTCAAATCAGAGTATTTATTTTCCTTGACTCATGAAAATTAGAAACAAATTAAAATGACATTGAAGTTTACAGTGAGTGATGACTGATGACATTAATTTGTCATTTCATGTCATTTTTGTGTCGGCCCAATTTTTTGTTAAGTATTTATAGCCTGGTATCAAAGCCCTTTAAGCCTAGCCGGCCCAATGTTTTGGCAGTAAAACACATAAAATAACGAAAAAGAAATAAAAGTGCAGTGCATAGTAGTTCATGAGAGTGACAGAGATAATCAAGATAATAATATTTAGAATGTTGAAAACCTATCAGAATACCAGAACTATTAAGCCTCTACCACATGGCCTAGTGAATAAGGCGCCCGCCTCTCGTGTAAGGCCCGAGTCACACCGGAATGGCAGCGGCCGGCAGCGACGCGGCGAGCACTTTCAGTGTGAAATAATTTTAAACTTTAACTACATACTTCAAAGACCAGTATCGCTTGAAATACTTAAAAAGGTCGCGAGGCCGCTAGCGGGTTGTGGAGGTCTGATAGGCAGTCACTTCACGTAAAACACTGGTATCCAGCTGTATCCGGTTAGGCTGGCAGCCGACCCCAACATAGTTGGGAAAAGGCTAGGGAGATGATGATTAAGCCTCTACCACACAGGTGAGTTATAATCGGTCAAAAGTTATTGCGATATCTGTTTTAGGTTCATAACATAATGTATTTAGGGCTGCAGCCGGCTGCTTCAAAGTTACACACTGCTACAAGGAACTGCTATGAGAAATTGGCTATCAATTCGCAATGAAACATGCAATGCATTTTCAGTTTATAAAAGAGCACCTGTGTGATAGGAGCTTATTCAAAAGTAGGTTGAGGTACAGTTACGGTCTTGTGGATATCTTTACGAGAACACTCACATCTACCATCTTAAATTACAATTATTATCAGTTAAATTATGTAAAGTTTATGTTCTCTCACGTTTTTGCAGCTCATAGTACTATTATATGATTTTGGTCTTGTGTTGCAAAGCTAAAAAATAGAAACAGTTAAGTGGCTGATACATAAATATAATAAAAAAATAACAACTGATTGCGTAAAAACAATCAAATTTAAATAAAACAATTTAACAACTTCGCACACGACATAGTAGAGACAATTTTTAATGGAGTGATATCAATATCTCTTTCTTGCACCTTAAAAATCGACCAAGTAAGAAAGAGACAGCCATTGATCCAGAAGTAAAAAAAAACCTTAATTTTATAACAAAAATAAAATTTAAAAATTGTAAGGAGGATTGAAAGCATTTTTTACTTGTTATCATTTAATAGGACTAGGGATATAATAATATAACAGCTGTCTGTTTTTTATCCAAATGAATAACAACTTCTCGTGAAGTATCCGTACCACCTATACAGTTGAGTAACAAAATCTAATAGTTACAGCAAATATCATCCTTGAATCCCATTGCAGAAGATCTATATTACCAGAAGCTATTCATAGCTAACTTTATCGAACATTTTCAACCATTAGCTGTCTCTTTCTTACATGTATTGAAAGCCATATGGAACACAGCCTATTCGCTCGCTCTAATTTCGTCACCCCACCCATCGTCAGTCTTTCTTTCTTATTTGGTTTTGTAAGCAGTAGTAGTGGCGAATTTTATTGTTACTGTTAAAATAGGGTTGTCTATTTATTTACACCGTTATCTCTAATATTATTTAAATCATGGATATCCCAAGGTGTAGCTAACAAGTGGTGTTAATAATTGTAAATGTTGTATGAGTGGTGAAAATCCCTGTCGTATAACAAGGACAAAAACATCTTCGTAGTGCAGCTCAAAATGGCTGCTCTCAATAAACCTTTGAAATTCGACAAAATATGTCGCGCTTGTTTAGAGATAAAAAAGGACATGAGACCCCTATTTGAGCAACTCACAGCGACAATGCTGATGGGCATATCGAAAGTGCAGGTGAGATGACAAATTGTTACTGATATTTTGGGAATCTATTTTTGTCTCTTTCGCACTCATAGCAAACGTAATATGAATGTATTGATAGCAATCGTCCTTTACATCGCGTCATCTTTGTTTAGAAGTCATCAGATAACAATTTCGAATTCCTGAAGAGCTGCGTGAACGTGAATTCTCGAAATTTTGTTGAGAAATGTCATTCGTTCTCTTTCTATCGCCAGGGCCGGACTAAGGGTCCCGAGGGCCCCTAGGCACTTCGACATTGGGGCCCCCTATTCTGAAGCCACTTTGGATTTTTTGCTAATAAAATGCCCCCCCCCCCCCGGCGTCTCATAAGCGCATGATAAAGATTTTTTTGTTATATTTGATCTATGACAAGTGACTATAAATTATAAACGCTCGAGATATTGAAATTTAGGGATTATAAAAATAGGGATAGTATTAAAAGTATAAAATGGCAAACATTTTGTGATGAGTTAGTGTTCATATACTAAGAAAAGATTTTTTAAAATTCGATCCTGGATCGGAATGGAAATAATCAATCACATGTTTTCTGTGGCTATTGAGGGGCTTTTACAAATAGAAATTCTTGGTAGATCACCACAGTTTTTTTTATACCGCTCAGTCAGACATGCTTGCTGGAGTTGACAGTCAACATACATCATTACAATAGCCACTGCATTATAACTAGGACTAGGTAGTCTGTAACTAGTCGATATAAGTGTCTAACTAGTTAAAAATCCGGTTGAACCAGCCAGAACAAAGTGTCAGCCAAAAAAATAATATTTTTTTCCCGACTCCGGTTGAGATTTAAACAACTCTTAATTTCGACCATGAAGATCTCTTCTTATGTAATTAACCCTCTGCGACTGAGGTGCCATTTTTGTTTTCATTATATTGAGGAGTAGTCTGACAGACGTGTAGTTACAGTACCATTTATGTTTTGGCTATTATATATTTTGAAATGAAACTTGAATTTATATAACTATTGACATGTATTTAAAAAGGAATAATAGCTAGAATTCGAATAAAATTCATATATAAGAATTTATAATAAAAAATGCAACATTTAATTGAGAAGTAGCTTTTGACAAGCATCTCTTTTAAAAATTAAAATAATAAAAAATAATTACAAAACAAACTTAATATTATCTTCTTCCGGATTAAATCTTTTAATAAAAAAATTAAAATGGAAATCCTTAGAGTGGTTTTGTTATAAAACATTCTCAAAGTTGAGTCTAAAAATTAGCGGAAACTTCAGCGGCGCGCACTGCAAGCAGCTGTTTTGCGCAGACGCAACAAGTAAATCTCGATTATTATTTCATTTTACTTGAGCAGATACAACACAACTTTAAATTTCCTGATGGCCAAGAGGTTATAGCGCCCGCCTTTAATGTAGAAGGTTGTGGGTTGGAATCCAAGCAAGCACCAATGTGACTTTTTCAATTCATATGTACTTTGTAGTTTTTTTTTGAACATCACTCTCATCCCGTGCCTCAGAAAGTACGTAATGCCGTTAGTCCCGGCTATCATTCATAGAACTTTGACCGGAGTAGTCAGAAACCAGAAAGTCAAACCAGTCTAACCAAGGGGTATCGTGTGGCCCAGTATCTGGGTTGTGGAGGTCTGACAGGCAGTCGCTACACGCCAAACACTGGTATCCAGGTAAATCCGCCTAGGCTAGAGCCTAGTTGAGAAAAGGCTATAGTTGGAAACATGATAACGATGATAATAATACGGCACCACTTTTTTGCTAATGTTGTGCCAGTGTCTTTTGGAGGGTAAAAAGACCTCAAGGAAAGACCCCTATATTGAGGCCGATTGACTAGAGACCGATAGAAATGTTTAATTGTACAAAAAATCTATGTTTTTAGTATCTCAGCATAAATACACTATGAAAATACTGACGTGACGTCTATAATACAGTATGGGGATATAATCATTTCACTGACAATACGTCTATGAGACACATCACTTATTACTGATGTTACGTATTACGTACACCACAGCTGAATTACTAGTCAATGGCTCACGCTACGGATTTCGTCGCCGCACTGGAAAGTTGGGTGGACGGGTTCAGGAAGGTACTGAGCGGCGCAAGACGATTCTCTGAAAAATGGCGGAATAGCAACCAAAATTCAATGTTGCGGTGTCTGTCAGACGTAACCTCAGTCGCAGAGGGTTAAAAAAAAACTGGTCTAAGTAGCCATAAAAAAATTTTGACCTATTTTTTTCCTGACCGATTTATTGATCCGAGAACGAGTATAGATCACAACGTATTTAAATTATCTACGAACAACGCAATTGTGTAAAACGAACCAATCTTTTATTTTTTTCGGGGTGCAAATCCTCATAGATGTCCTTCACCCTGTGGGGACCGGAGCGGTCTGTCAGACTCTTGATAACTCAAAACTAGTGTTCCTCCCGCCGTAAGTGGGACCTACGCCGAGCATCGCAGGAACTGATGCGACTTCCTCAATCCCCAGTCGGTGCCAGCCCGGCTCTGCGGGTTTCCTCAGGTCTGGGAGGGACTGACGTGTTTAACTCCCCCCGCGACACCAAAAAGGGATGCTCGGTACTACTACGCTCCACCAGCTTGGGTCCAGTTGAATGAGTGCGTCGGACTTCCCCAAGTCCGTTGCCCCTGATCCCATTTAGGGGGGCCGAGAGCAAGTAGAGATCCCTCTCTCCCTTTCCGCTGCTTCCTTTTGCACGATCGTCCCAGGACTGTGCACTGCCAGCTATTGAACTGACTAGGGCCGGCATCGACCGGACGCTACCTACTATAGATACGGCCATCGGCACACTCTGCCAGCGTTTGCCGCGCCGTGTCTTCCCGTCAGTTAACGCAGCGGTGACACCGAGCGTCCGGCTCACTGTTAATTCGGCACAGGTACCTGCCAAAGTAGCCATGCGCCGAGAGCATCTGCGTCGACTAAAACGTCAAGGGGTCGTGCCTTCTTCTGAGTGAAATGTACCTACCTATGAATCCGTTGTATGGATGAGATCACTATCCTGAAGAAAATCTTAACACCGCGATTCAGAAACTGGGTGGACTCTTCGTTCTACGCCTTAAATATGTTTATGCCTTAAATAAAAGCCCAAGTACTTATAACTTTTATCAGAGTGAACCGATTTGAATGAAATAGAGACTGAAATAAAGAATGCCCCTTTTTTCGCTAAGTCTTAATTAGTAAAATTATTTTCTTTCCTGTCAATGGGCAGGGAATCTAATTGGTCGGGGTGGCTGGGTGGGTGTGAGGGGCCCCTGTACTAGCTGGGCCCCTAGGCTAGTGCCTTGTTTGCCTAGGGGCTAATACGGGCCTGTCTATCGCGTACGTCGACACGCATGATGATTGAAATGGATGCACTCATGTTACCTGAAAGACCGAGATAGGGATGAAATCTGTAAAAATGATAATTTTCTAAATGTTTGTAAGTCGTCTTCTAACATTTACATTTTTTTTTTGTCTGAGTCTAATGTTTTCTGGGTATATTCCATTGTAATCTTTAGAATTCGAAAAAATCAATAGATGAAGAATGAGAAAAAAATGAGTATTGTTACATATATATGAATAAAAAATTATGTTTTACAAGATGTGAGACAGTTAATTACGTTGATTTCGATTGTGATGTTTATTTGTTTCATTTGAAAGATTAAGGAAGCACCAAAATTCATTAGGTAGGTACTTTAAATATTTATTTCAAGAAACATAAATTGGTTGCATAAATAGCTATAAGTACGATTTACCACTGCCTTTCCTGTGCAGTGCTAGAAGAGTTCGGATTATGATACTATCCGAAAATAATCCGAACCACAAAAACAAAACAACTGCTCCATTTCATCTCTTCAAATCGTTCCCAATAACTGATTTTAAACTAAGCTTTGGATAGGTAGCTACAAATATGTAAAAAAAAAATTGACATAGGTATCCTGACTGAAAACTTGCCCAAAATGGAGTGAAAGGGAACGAGGATCGCACGATCTCTGTTGTTCGTTGCGGCTAATGAGTTAACCGGCTTGTTATGTTAACTGTCTCGCTCGTCACGTTGGTACAGTCGCCGTTACTCAGTGCTTACCGCACCTGTCCCCGGTGCTTACATTTTCCTACCGGCTCTTTCTACATGACAACTTTAGAGCCTTTCCCCCTTTAGGCTTTAAGTATCGAAATATTATGCGAAAATTGCACAAAATAAAAAACACAATTATTTTCGTTTTACTAGTAACTATGAATTATTAATTAATTAATTATTAATTATTAATTAATTTAGAACTATTATATAGGAAGAGAGAAAATGTAAACGTTAAGGAGTCCTATCATTTAATCCTTGTAGGCTCGATTTCTGAATTGTGAGTGTCGAACCCGCGACAGACGCAGCGTAACTGTCAATCACTCAGCTACTACGTCTCGCGTCTGCGCTCCAATTGAATCATCCGTGGCGGGGGCGTGTCTTCGTAGATTTTACAGTATACGTTTAAGGCTTGGCTTATGGGAACAAGAGTCGGATAGTAATAGGCTTACTTAGACTGTTACTATATCCGACTCCTAATGTTCCAACACAGTGGCGTGCTTTAGACGCCAACGGAAATGTTGTTGTATGAGGGCCCTCCCTCCCACACGGGCTTTTCTTGATCCGTGTTTTTGACTTAATTCAGATAAAACCGATGCAATGGATTCTTAGAACTCTAGATAGGTTTTTGCGTCTGAATAACACCCGAACAATCAGGGGTCTCGACTAGAGACACAAAGTACATAACTTAATTCCAAAACCGACTGAGAGTCGGATACTTGAGATAAAATGCGATATCTTTTTACCCTTCTTGTAACACAACGGCTTCATTACATATATAGTTTAAAACAAAAACGGTTTCTGCTGTCTGTACTTATTTATGCTTCGATCTTTAAAATTGCACAACGTATTTTAAACCTTCAAACACACGTGATTCGAGACACAATAGAAAGACAATAGCAGCCAGCAGCGCAACTGCTAGCTGTCGCTTGGTTGAAAGGTTAATACCTATGTAAGATAGCGTAATTAAAGAGGAAGGTTATGTGTATAACACTGCTTATACAGTAAAGAAAATCCGAGAATTTCAAACATTTTTAAAACCCATGCGAAGTTGGGATGGGTTGTTTGTTAATGAGGATAAAACATAAAGTTCTCCCACCAACGGTTCTGCACGTGACGCAGGTGGCAGTGGGTGACGGTCTGCCTCCCCAGCTGTGTCTGCAGTGCGTGCACCAGATCTCGCGGTGCCACGCCTTCAAGGACCTGGTGGAGCGGAACGACATCACCTTGCGAGAACATGCGGCCAGGATGGCAGAGGAGGCGTTCAAGAGAGAAAGGGAAGAGGTATGAAACTGGGCTAGGAAGACTAACTTCGTTGAATAGAGATCTGTTGAGAAGCTACATTGATTTCATATCCGTTTTTGGTTACGCAGTTGTTAAAAAAAAGCTATCCTTTTTTTTAATAAAAAGATGTTTATACAAGGTCAAATAGATAACCTGCTGTCGCCTTAAACTTTTAGTTAAAAAGCCAAGAGATTTTTTTATGAATCGACACCAATAAACATTGTGTGCGGCTTCACGTCTCAATGCAGATGAAATCGCCAATTCTTGCAATCGCAAAGCAAAACTGCGCCGCATTTTGTGGCAATTCTGCAAACACTGAAAGTTCGAGTATTTGTCCACGTTCAGAAGGAGAAGTTGCTGAACCTGAACTGCACAGAGTCGTACATGCAGTACATGGAAGTACCCCTTAGCAACACGAGTCAGATCCTGGACGGGTTCTTCACGGCCACTCCGGAACAGCAGCCGGCCGCCGTCGCGCCCGAACCTGAACTTAAGCAAGACTTCGATGTCGCAAAGGTATTTGTGCTAAACCCTGAAATACCAACCAACTGTTGCATTTCTAATAGTAGATTAGAAATGCAACAGTTGGTGAGAATGGATTGACGGATTTTGTTTGATGAAAGCTTACAAGAATATAGTAGCCTTACATCACAATAACACAGCCCATTATGTGGGATCATTTTTGAACTTTTTTGGACGAATTGTGAAGTCCGCTTTTCCGCTCTTATTTAATTAGTTCCTAAATCAACATTCTTATGCATCGACCATACTTTTAGCTGGAACCCGAGCTCGTTCCTATAAAAGACAACAAAGAAGGCCTGAACTCTGACGAAGAGAACTACCTGCAACTGGTGCTGTTCCAAGCGACGTCCACGGTGTCGCCGGGCCGGCACGTCTGCAATCTGTGCCACAAGGAGTTCAAGCACGCGCGCTGGCTCAAGCAACACATGCGCTCGCACACCAACTGGATCAAGGCCAACTGTAAGAAGCCGCCGATGTGCTCCATCTGTGATAGGACCTTCAAGGTGAGGATTGCTATTCTGATTTGCTTGTTCTTGCAGGAATGTGTAATAGATAGGCATGTCATCCCCCTAGCCTTTTTTCAACTATGTAGGGGTCGTACAAATGATTATAAAAGTCACATTAGTACTTGCCCGGATTCGAACCGACAACCTCTTACATGAATGGCGGGCTCCTTATCCTCTGATAATAATAGATGAGCATGTATACTTGAAGACATGCTTATCTATTTTTATCATTGGGTCAAGTTATAATCAAGATAAAGCCAAGCTCCCATCCCAGGGCCCGGGCATGCTGAAGATGCACATGCGCACGCACGAGCAGCGGCCGGCGAAGCAGCCGACGTGCTCCGTGTGCCAGCGCACCTTCCCGAGCAAGACGCTGCTGTACCGACACAGGCAGACGCACTTCGAGCAGAAAACGCATTTGTGCTCTGTGTGCGATAAGCGCTTCTACAGCGGCTACGCGCTGCGCTCGCACATGGCGCGCCATCGCGGCGAGCGACCCTACGTCTGCACCACGTGTAATAAGAGCTTCTACAACCCCACTGACCTCAAGGTAACTGCCCTTTTTTATCCAGGATGAGAAAGCCTCATGGATGTCATCTTCGGGGAGAGGGCGGAAGTGTCAAACTTATTCTTTGCATTCATACTCTCTGGCCTAGGTACCTCTAGTTGCCGTGCTCTTGTTGTAGAAGGAGGAGGTGTTTGCCGGTTTGTTACTGACAAAAAAAAATCCCGTTGTTCCTTCTCCTTTCTGAAGGTCGCCAGTGCTCTGCTCTAATTCCTATAGCGCGTTAGCGCATTACAAGCTATGGAAGTAGGAAAGTAAAAAATACGTTAACTTGCCAGTAGTTTTAAAAATATTAGTTTAATGTATAAACTTATTGAGTGAGCGACTTCTCTGATAGTGTACCACACGGTAATTTTTCAAACTTTTTCTCCTCCTGATCTTTTACTCTAAACGCTTCTTCGAAAGCCTTTTTACTGCGTCTCGACAAGTATTCCGGGAATTCGACGCGAAATCTTAAAATAAGATTGCCTTTTGCCTTCATGGGACAAGCTGGTAACGGAAGCCCTTCATCTTCTATGACTTTCTCATAGGTAGGAGTGACAACGTCCGCTATTTTGATTCTGAGTATTCTATCATCTAGCGTTGTGATAGTTTCAATAAAACCGCACAATGCCTCTTCTAAACTTATAGTCTTTATGTAAAGCAAGTCGCTGAGTCCCGATCTGATGAACTTCGGATGCGGACGATCTTCAGTTATAAAGACGACGTCAGCGGGTATCCTCGTCGGCCCCTGATCGCCTTCCTCTTTGAACCTTACCTCGGTGTTCGGATATATACCAGGTTTGATCGGTATAGACAGAACTTTTTCTCGTAACTTCAACTCCGTGCACGTTTCATCTGTGAATACTAGCCGCTGTATCTTCATTTTCTTTAGTCCTCCAATGTAAACTTCTTCTAAGGATAGTGCGAGCGGTCTGATTATAGTTGCGTCCTTTTCCTTGTAGCCTTTGCCGAGGGGAGAGTCGAACATCGGCGGAGGGTTTTCATAGTAATCTAGCAAGTCAGCGTAAGGGTTGGTAGTGCCGAAGAACTCGTGGAATGTTTGTAAGGGTTCTCCGTGGTAGGTGAAGGGTTGTATGAACTCGGTGGGCCCGGGGACGCCGCGTTTCAGGCCTTCCTCCCCGTACTGGTCGTAGACGGCGCGGTGCTGGTGGTCTACCAGCACCTCGTAAGCCTCCGCTATAAGAGCAAAGATCCGTTTCATGTTCTCGTCGCCGCCGTGCCGCTCGGGATTGTACTTCAGCGCCAGGCGGCGGTACGCGCGCTTGACATCCAGTTGGCTACAGTTTCGCTTCAAGCCCAGTATCCCATAAAAATCAAACCCCATTGTGATTTATTTCTTCCTTATGACTTCAACAAATATAAATACCTTACGCCGTTTTATGTAAAATGTCATAGATTGTAGAATAAAATACGTACTACAAAACCTGATTACTTTCGTGAAAAACTTGATAATATTATTTTTTTGTCATTTTTGACATTGACACGGCATTTTGCTTCTTCAACTATAGGTATGTTTTCCGAAATCTGTAAGTAGGTTATATTTAAATTTACCGCCATGCCATATTAACCTATATAAGTGTTTCCCTAAGGTCCACTTCCGGCTGCACACGGGCGAGAAGCCGCTGAAGTGCACGGAATGCAACAAGACGTTCCGGCGCCACTCGACGCTGTGCCAGCACATGAAGAAGCACCGCGGCATCCGCAACCACGTGTGCACCGTCTGCAACAAGGGCTTCTACGAGGTCTCCAAGCTCAACGCGCACATGAGGGTGCATACTGGTCAGTGTTTTGTTAAGTTATCAGATATTAAACAAACTTTGTGTGATGAGCATGATTGTTGGTTCTGTGTCTGGGTGTAATTTATCTATAATATGTATGTATTTAAATATATAAGTATGTATATCAGTTGTCTGGTTACCATAGCACAAGCTCTAAGCAGAGCTTAACTTGGGATCAGATGACCGTGTGTGAGTTGTCCCAGTATATTTATTATTAAAATTAGGACGTAAAAGGTGTAAAGGACTCTTGACGGAAACTTTTACCTGTATCAGATTCTAATTCCGAACGCCAAATTTTTCGATTTATACGAATTTTTTTTTAATTTTTCATTTAAAAAAAAATTGTAGGTAGAATTAGGTACAGAAGTTCAGTTTCGGTGACAGGTTTACGGTTTATAAGCATTTATTTTCGGTTTGCCTGAATAGTATAAAAACTTGAATAGAGCTTTTAACCCTTGATTCTTGTTTGTATAATATCTGTCCGCCCGCAGGCGAGCGCCCGTACTCGTGCGGCTCGTGCGAGCGCCGCTTCGCGCAGCAGTCGGCGCTGATCTACCACCGGCGCACGCACACGGGCGAGAAGCCGTACGCCTGCAAGCTGTGCGCCGTGCGCTTCACCACCTCCTCCGCCAGGAACAACCACATGCTCACGCACACCGGCAACAAGAGGTACTCGAAAATTACACTAAGTACTTATGAATTTAAAACATCAATTTCATAATACAAGCAGATTCATCCTTATGTAAAACGGGGCCCTGGGCCAGAGAACATGAAGAACATCAGCGAGTTTTAAATTGATTCAAATATTCTTATCGGTAGAAATATTGTTTTACAATTTCACAATAGACTAATTACCGGATATATTAAAAAAGAGACAAAATTTGCATTCAATGACTTGCCAAATATTTTAACCAGAATTTATCGAAAGAATGTGAAACAGGCCAGGCAGATTCTTGTGTCAACATCATCTGCTAAAAAATATCCACTGCTGGACAAAGAGTTTTTAAATACATTGATTCTGGCGCCACCGGCATGCAACGCGACCCGGCGACCTTGACCGTGACTTCCTAGAGTAGAGGAACAACAAAAAAAAACAATACCAGATTATTCTATTTTTTATTTGCCTGAAGGGCTGCACGTCGCGCTCTTGCTGGTCAAAGACCTAAGATTTTCAAAATCGATCCTGCGCCATGGGACTTGGAGACCTTGACCTTGACTTCCTAGAGTAGAGCAACAACGAAGAAAACAAAACCAGCCCCCTAGACAAGTGGCATTGTAAAATAGATAGCAAAACGAAAACGATTATCAAATGTATGGAGATGTCAAATTGTTTAGCGAAAGCTTATGTCAATTCCATACATTTGACGATCTATTCGTTTTCGTTTTCTATTTTACAATGCCACTTGGCTAGGCCCTCAGTTTACAACTTCGTCTGTTTGCCACCAGGTTCGTGTGCGCGATCTGCCTGAAGGGCTGCACGTCGCGCTCGGAGCTGCGCGTGCACGCCAGCAAGCACACGGGCGAGAAACTGTTCGAGTGCGGCGCCTGCGGACAGCGCTTCAGCTCCGCCTCCTACCTCGCCGTGCACCGCCGGTACCACACCGGCGAGAAGAAGTACACGTGCCCCGTCTGCGGGAAGGGTAGCTAGCTGTTGTTACGACTATGAATAAACTAGCTTTTGCCCGCGGCTTCGCTCGCGTTAGAAAGAGACAAAAAGTAGCGTATGTTACTCCATCCCTTCAACTATCTCCACTTAAAAAATCACGTCAATTCGTCGTTTCGTTTTTCCGTGAAAGAAAGACAAACATACAGACAGACAGACACACTTTCCCTTTTATAATATTAGTATGGATGGATAATATCCTGCCAGGTATTCTTTTAAAAATTAAAAAATGATATAAGTATTGTACAAATTGCTGCAGGCTACATAGAATCGAGTTCGTTCAAGAAGCACGTGAAGACGCACGGCAGTAAGCCGGAGGAGGGCCTGTCGGAGAACAGCGCGGAGGCGCCGGACAAGGACAAGGACACGCCCTGTCTCACCGAACAACACACCGTCAGCGATGACCTGCCTGATGCACAGAACCAAGGTACCAATATATTCAAATAACCTATTGATTTCGTTTTTCATTTCATTTATTTATTCATTAACAATGTACATTGTGTTTGAATTTTACATAATATATAATACAGTTACAAAATTATCCATTCATATTTATAATTTTCATAATCATCATAATAAGTCATAAAACAAAAATAATCATAATAAAATGTCCTGTGAAATGTCAGTAATAATTATTTGTAAAAATAACAGTATTTATAAAAACGTTTTTGACCTTTTGAGTGCCACGTCAAAACAGCGTCGTGCCCTCAGCGCCAGGCTTTTTAAATAAGTATAGAATACTGTCACGGGATCGTAGCTGTGGCGTGCTGGGCACATTTTGGTGTGTCATCTGTACTACATGTCTTCTGCGGTGAAACGTTTAAGCGCGACTGTTGACTGGTATCCTGGACTCACAATAAACAAGAGTGGATAATGGGTTTTTCCCTAAAAGCAGTTCAGTGGCAGCCAGTTTAAAAGATAGTGGTGTGACTCCCGTACCACTGAAAGCGCGTAAAGGTCGTTATAGAACGCAGCGTTTTATTCCGGATTCTGTCCTGCGTTTTATATTTATTTATTTTTTATTTATTTATTTGATTCAGGCAACTGGGGCCCATAGAAAGAGATACCTAAAACTAGCGACCCGCCCCAGCTTCGCGCGGGTGTTGTAGTGTTGTGTACTATATTATGCATATATTATACATAAACACCTGTCACCTTCCTTTTGAGTCATTCTATCGATTAAAAGAAACCGCATCAAAATCCGTGGCGCAGTTTTAAAGATTTAAGCGTAAACTTATGATAGCGGCAAGCGGGCAGCGACTTTGTTTCAAATTATGTATTTATTAATTTATTTAAAAAGGTTTACCTACAACTGTTACACTAATAAACACTATAAAAAAGACACAAGCGATAGGCTAGCTAAGTGTACAATATTAAGCGGTGAAATACAATTAACTAGCTTTTGCCCGCGGCATCGCTCGCGTTAGAAAGAGACAAAACGTAGACTATGTTACTCTCCATCCCTTCAACTATCTCCACTTAAAAAATCACGTTTTGCCGTGAAAGAGAGACAAACATACAGACAGACAGACACACTTTCCCATTTATAATATTAGTATAGATTTAGTACAATTTACAAATTTCTATGCCTAAAAACCAGTTAGAGTAAAGAGAAAAGTTAACAAAGTGAACTTACTTTTGATTTGGCGGACTTGACGCTTGAACTGACAAAGTGAGTTGCAAAAAATATCGACTTGATCATCATATTGATTAATGAGCTTGCACATTCTCGGTATTGGTGAATTTGATCCTGAGACTTTTTTGCGGAATGGGGGGTGTAAAATTTTAATGCGGTTGCGCGGATATTTATAAGGAACGTTGAAATTTAACTTGCTCAATAGTTCGGGACATTAATGAGTATTACGTCATTCCAGTTCAACCCCAAGTTCAGATACAAGTGCAAGACGCTCAGGTGCTACAGCCGGCACAGCCGCAGGAGCGCACGCCGCAGCAGAAGATCACGCGCTACAAGTGTGCGCTGTGCGTCAAGACGTACATGTACCTGCACAACCTCAAGAAACACATGCTCGTGCATGACCAGGTCTGTATCTTTGGCCATTTAAAATGTACCTAGCTTTAAAGTTGCGTATATAGGGTGACTGGTAATAGGGATGACGACAACATGAAAAAAAAAAGGCATTCTGTTTAGTCCGTCTGATAGACCGGCCAAAAATAAGGGACACGTATTTTTTTGCTTGATCAAATTAATAAAAAGTACAAAGATAAAGAGCAACAAAGTTTCGGAGTGGGGGCTTTTGACGTCACCATCTTGTAAAAAATGTATGAGATCGTGACGTTAAGCGAAACTTCAACGCACTATATCTTCGTCATTTTACGTTTACACAGCTTTTATTATGGAACCAACTCTGAAATCTCGAAAAAAATATCAGCTGTTTCATATATTACGGTCGGAGGGCATTGAACTTTTGTTACGAACAACTGATATTTTTTTCGCGATTTCAGAGTTGGTTCCATAATAAAAGTTGTTTGTTTTCATGGGTAGAATCATCTCCTAGCGGGTGGTACAGGACTAAAAATTCACCTAGTATTAACATGTGATTGTGCTCATGATAAGATAACAATCAATTTTTGATATTGGAGCAATGCTGAAATCGCGAAAAAAATATCAGCTGTTCAGTACATTGGGCAGACATAAATGTATTGAACAGTTGATTTTTTTTCGCGATTTCTGGTTTGTTCCCATTGTAAAAGTTGTTGTTTATCAAGAGCACAATCAGGTGTTTAAGTATCGTACACTTATTACTAGTCACCTTATATAAAGATCATTTTGTTTTTGTTGTTTACCTATTCCTGACAAGCTTTATTATGTCCAGGAAAACGGCCGCAACTCGGAATCCATAATATTCATGCAACAACAGCAACCACAGCAACAGCAACAACAGCAGCAACAACAACAACAACAGCAGCAGCAACAACAACAACAGCACCAACAACAGCAGCAACAACAACAACATCAACAACAACAACAGCAACGTCAGCAGCAACAAGTACAGCAACACCAGTTGCAACATCAAGTTCAACAACAAGTTCAAGTGCAACAACAGGTGCAACATCACCAGCAACAGCAACAGTTGCAGCAACAAGCGGTGTTGCAGGTCGGCAACGTGCAACAGCTCGCCGTGCCCATACATGCGCAACATGTACAGCAGGGCATCACCGTGTCTGGAGTACAGGTAACATTTATTACTTAACTAGCGAAAAATTAAAAACAATTTAATACCCGTGCGAAGCTTGGGCGGGTGACCCAGCTTTTTTTTAAATCCCGCTTTTTCTTGACCAAAATATGCATGTATAAAAACCTTCTTACTCTACCGATGAAAAAAACCGCATTATAATCCATTGCGTAGTTTTAAAGATTTAATGTCTCATTTCACACGAGGGCAGAACAGTGAGGCAGAACAGTGGGCAGTACAGTACTGCTACTGTTTGAACGCACGGAACAGTACTGTCCGTGCTGTTCTGCTCTCGTGTGAAATGGACATAAGCATGGGAAGCGACTTTGTTATGTATTGATTGATTAATATTACTTATGCTTAACCATTTCGGAGAACATGCAGTACATTGTGAACACTAAAGTGTACTTTGAGTCAAGTTGTTTCTCTAAGTATATAACTATTGTTTGTTACAGAGTCAGCATCCATACCCAGTGATTTCGTCGGTACAATCGCTGCAACTGCAGCAAACACAACAGGTAAACACGGTGCTAGGAACTTTACGCGGACTAAACAGGATGATTAAAAGGCCATTATTATTATGAGTTACTTTAAAAAATATAAAATGGTCACACATTGTCTACCGAAAAGATCCCATTTGTGATTTGCCAAGTAATTCGCAACATGGTTATGAACTGCTCAACTGGTTTCAGGGCCTGAACAGCGGCCTGAAGCGCTTCAGGCCGCTGTTTTTATAATCGTGATGACTGTTATTTTATATGTTACAGCAACAGCCACAGCAGCTTCAAGTACAAACAATACAGATACATCCACAACATCAACCAATACAAATTCACGTAAGTTCTTGTTGTATTTTAGAGGTATGGAAACAGTGGGAGGTTCCACCTTTGAAAAAATTAAACTACCGAGCGGCTGGTGCGAAAACCTTTGTACTATCGACAAAATTGAATCATGACCCATTTCGACGACAAATTATTTGAAGCTGTCAAAATAATAAGAATAGACGTGTGACATTTTTAATACATGTGTACGCGATTGTCGACCTAATTGTATTTGAATGTCTGTAGGAAAATAAGCTTATGGTGGGTCATGATTCCGTTTTGTCGATTGTACAACGGTCTAGTCGGGAAGCAATACCACCTTTCTGTAGGCTTATCTTTGTATCATTTTATTCAATTGTTGAGAACATTACGTATTTAATCATATGAAAGTTAACATAACTTGGTTGTCCAGGCGGTGGGCGTGCAACAAGTGCAGCAGCAACAGCTACACGTGGCCACCTCCTCGTGCCAGACCATGCTGCCCAACATACTGCAGGTATGTCACTCCAAACTTCCAAAGTACTCAAAGTTCCAACAGTCTGGGACAAAAATACGGGCTGACGTACTTTTGAAGTCGTGATAGCCCAGTGGTTATGCCCGCCTCTCATGTAAAAGGTTGTAGGTTCGAATCCGGACAATGTGGCTTTCTCAATGTATGTGTTACGTACATAATATATATAATAGTTTCTGACATCCCGTGCTTTTGGTCGCGGCTGTCACTCGTACAACCGTACCCGTAACAACCGTAGTCAGAAGCCAAGTCTTAACAGTTCTAGCCAAGGATTATCGAGTCGCCCCAGTAACTGGGTTGTGGAGGTCTGATAGACAGTTGGTTCATCACTTCACGTATAACACTGGTGGTAAGATGACGTATTCGAGACGTCTCCAATGTGAAGCCAGAATTCTTTCGATAAATATTCAGTTTAGTTTTTCTCTTCAGAAACAACCTGTGTGTTGTCTGTACCATTAAGTGCGTACCCACCTCTTCATTCTTTTACCACGAATAAATGTTACTTGTACAGCTGCAGCCGGCCACTGTGGCGGTGTCTGGTCTGTCGCAACAAGAGCTGGGCGGCGTGACGCACCGCATCATCCTACAGCCGCAGCCCTCTGCCACACATCCGGCAGTCTACACCATTCACCACTGATGCACTGACACATGCTTCACCAACTAATATGTGCATAATAATTTAGAGGAAAAATAAGTAATGGAGTGCTACTAATGCTTACGTTTGATAAATTGCTCATACTATAGCAGAATTTGAACTGTGTATCATTTAGCAAAAAATATAATAATTACAATTTTGTAAAGCCATGTCTCGAGGTATGCGCCCCGAATGGTTCGGGTTGATGCAGGCGTGACAAACCATTCGCGGCTCATGAATAAGTTAATAGTTCGATATTAATCAAATGGCAAAACTCATGCTTTTTAATCACAAAGAACATGATTTTGCACACAAGGATGTGCAACACCATGTTTTCCTACTGATAATTAGATATTAGTCAGTAGATAATTTAGAGAGAAATCAGAAGTCTTATTGCACTGGTGCCTGAATATATTGAGAAAGCTCGACTTTACATTTGTATGTTTAAATTTATATGTACCATTGTAGTAAGTAGTTATAATATTATATCTACAGCAATATCTAGTGTATGTGTATACTCGTAGTATGTAATTAGTAGAAATAGTTATTTGTATATTCTTCAATGTAAATAAGATATTGATATAATTAAAATGTGTAGCAATTTTGTAAATAGGCAATTGTTTTATAATTGATAATTAAATGTTTGTTTCGCTAAATGTATTTTAATTGTTTTAATGGTATTTAGCTTCTTTTCACGCTCATTGGTTGGTGGTATAAATAAAACGTCAAATTACTAAAACTTATCATTAAATTTTAATTAATTTAAAATTAAGATAATACCTAAATTAATGCAATTCATTCTTTATTCATAATATCGCTGAACAAATACACACAGTGGTCAGAAATCCGAGACAGGGATAAATAATTTTACATTATTTTCAGTTTTGTTTTTTGGCACAAACTAATCGAATATCAATATTTACAGTAACCTATTTATATTCTAAGAATGGTTAAAAATTCAGCTGACCACTGTGTTTTCACAAAATTAACTAAATCTCGCACATTTACCATAAGGCTCTGCAGGCATACAACACAATATTTTATAAGAACGACACTAAAATTCACCATATAACTTAAGACTGCGCTACACAAACGCGTAAATTAAAGAACTTCCACGAAAAAGACAACACACATGATACCATGCATCAGATATGCACGCACAAAACATCTAGTACCCAATCGAACACTTATTTTAAAAATAATTGTGTAAGTATCGGTTCCCGATGTTAGCGACCAATACCATGCAGTAAATATAAAAAACATCAAACCTAGCCGACGACGCTTACAAAATAATTCCGCTACGACAATTTATTTACATTACGATTATGATACACAATTTGAAGGCCACATGTTTCATATTTCAAATGAGATTTTATTATATCAAATTCTATATTTTCAATCATAGGCGTAATTAACGTTTTGCTTCACTGATTTAGGAAATGAAGAGTATTCTCAATAAGTAGAAGAAGTAAAGGTTTCGCAGTATTATGACATTAGTAAGACAAGAATAGTAAAGAATGGTAAACAAAGTTATGAAGAAGCACTGCTTTTAAAATCCTGAGGAAACATGAATCTGGAATTGCTAGTATAATTAGTTTTATAGCACCAGCTATGCGTTTATTGGCATTGAAGATATACAATACATTTATTAGGGCAAGACATAAAATGTTCCTTTGGACCAAAATTTTATCTCAATTGGATTTTTTTGTCTGTCAATCAAAGAAATTTGAAACTACTTTGATGATCTTAGTCATCTGTAGAATAAATGCATTTTATTTGTCCAATTTGGCAGACCTTCAGAAATTGTAATGTAATGACTGAAGTTAGTCAATTCACCTTATCCAATCGCCTACTGACACGGCTAATAGCACGTACGATCCGTAAAAAATATATTTCGATCGTCACATTGTATATATTCATCTACTTCAACAATGTGTCGATTTAAAACGAGTCTGATAAAATTGTTGATATCAAGATATTAATTGCCGCAATCAAATCATAAATAACAAATTTTTGAGTTCGCCCTCGATGAGTTATTGTGTCCCGAACGACATACTGTAATCGAAGTCAAAATAGCGTTAATACGTGGGTGGGTACTATACGCTCTGAGCGCTGCAGTCGCTGTCTGGCGAGTGTTCGGGCTCGTAGCGAATGTACGCGTTGTGCAGCGTGAGGCCGGGCGGCAGCTTCACGTCGCGGAAGTACCGGTGCCGCCGCGCGTCCTTGGCGGAGATGCGCTTCACTGGGTCGTACACTAACATCTTCTGTAGCAGATCCATGCCAACCTCGTCAAGGTTTTGAACCTAAAAAGACAAGTATAAGAAACTTTACAATGGACCATATATTGACGTTATGTATGTTATCAAAATCCGTTCAGTAATTTTTGCGTGAAAGAGTAACAATCATCCACACACATACAAACTTTCACATTTATAATATTAAAAGTAAGAAGTAGTATATATAATATCAGTAATATTTATTTTGTTGTATTTGCAATGCTCAATCACAGTAAGCTTCTAGGTTGATGGGTTTTAGAAAAGATTTATGACAGAAAACTATAAAGGTTCTGTTTTTCTTCTAACAAACCAAATTATGACGACATACCTAGGCATATAACTTTTATAGTAATATATTTATTAGCAAGAAATATGGTGCTTACAGATCTCATAATACAATACATAGTACTTCATATTCCGCCTACTAAATTCAGCATGCAAATTTAGTTTGTGTCCATAAATTTTATATGTTACTAGCTTCTGCCCGCGGTTTGCTCGCGTTAGAAAGAGACAAAAAGTAGCGTATGTTACTCTCCATCCCTTCAACTATCTCCACTTAAAAAATCACGTCAATCCGTCGCTCCCTTTTGCCGTGAAAGAAAGACAAACAGACAGACAGACAGACAGACACACTTTCCCATTTATAATATTAGTATGGATTGTTGACTTTGAATTATCATACCGGCGGCACAGCTGTGTGAAATAAATGTATTTTCTTTTTCTTCTATATCATTGAACACTTACATGATTATGTAGGTTGAAAGTGGTCCAGTTGGGGAATGTAGGTTTGTAGTCTGGCAGAGAGGACACTCCGGGCCAGATGTCCTCAGTAGGGGTGCGAAGCATTCTGCAAAGTATAACCATAGATTAAGAATGTATACGAAAATTTGAAAGCAAAAATACGAACAGAAAAAGTAGGAGAATATTTTTCTATTAAGCGAGGGGTTAGACAAGGAGACCCTCTCTCACCCAAACTTTTCTCGCCAACCTTAGAACACGTATTCCGGCAGCTAGATTGGAACGAATATGGCATCAATGTAAATGGCGTATTACTAAACCATCTAAGATTCGCCGATGATCTTATACTGATAAGCGAAGATCCAAAGAACTTACAAAATATGATTGAACAACTTGTATATGAAAGTGAAAAGGTTGGATTATCAATAAACGCAAGTAAAACAAAATTGATGACAAACTACAATAAAATTCCTATTGTAACCAACAACGTGGCTGGATTGGAATACGTAAACGAATATACATATCTTGGTCAAATAATCTCCCCCACAGAGCTCACAACAAAAGAAATAAACATTGGATGGAAGAGATACTGGGCTTTAAAAGATATCATGAAGAACTCAGATATACCAATAGAAGGGAAGAAGAAAACATTTGATGTATGTATTCTACCAAGCATGACTTATGGATGTCAGACATGGAGTTGCACAAACAAAAATATCAAGGCATTGGAAACCTGTCAACACAGAATGGAGAGAAGTATCTTGAATATATAAAGTTAAAAGACAAAGTTCCATTGACCACAATAAGAAAACAAACTAAGATTATAGACATTAAATATCGAATAAAACAATTAAAATGGAGGTGGACTGGACATATTCGGGCGGAAGCGACGCCTGGGTGTCACCACTGCAGTAATGGTCGCCTGGAGGACACGGTCGAGCACACGGTGGAGGTGTGCCGCGCATGGGCGGACCATCGACGTGTCCTCGTAGAGGCGATCGGCGGCGGTGACCTCTCGCGCCCGGCGCTGGTTCAGGCCATGCTTCGGGGCGAGACGGAATGGGATGCCGTCGCCTCCTTCTGCGAAGCAGTTATGCTAGTGAAGGAAGCGGCGGCGCGCGAGAGGCAACGACGAGCCTCTCGCCCCGGACTAAGACCCAGGCGAAGACGTCGAGAGTCGCAAGACGACTACCGGCCACCGTAGGCGCGGTTCTGCGGATGGCGAGCTATGGGTAGCTCGCCGCCCGGCTAGGACCAGGACCGCGTAGACGGCGCGTTTTGTTCCACGCGCGCCTCAAAGAGAAGGAGTCAGCACAGGGAGGGGCCCAACAGGGCCAACGCCTGCCGGGGTTGCGGAATGTTTATAATAGTTACCGTGACCCTGGAACATAAAGGGCAATCGAAGGAACATGAGTGGGTTTTAGTCAGTAAGAGTCTGACACGCCCTCCCGTCGCACCCAGGACGGGAGAAGTCATTGGATGATTTCCCACTCACCAAAAAAAAAAAAAACAAAAAAAAAAAAAAAAAAAAGGTGGACTGGACATTTAATAAGAAGCAAGACAGATAAATGGGCAAAAGAAGTGACAGAATGGTGTCCAAGATCCAAAACTAGAAGAAAAGGTAGACCACATCGTAGATGGGAAGATAACATAATACGAGTGGCAGGAACAACCTGGTCAAGGAAAGCCAGGAATAGATCTTTGTGGAGAACACTTGGGGAGGCCTATGCTGGAAAGCAAGACAATCTAAAAGAAAGAAAAAAATGATGTATAAGGTATAATTCAGTATATGTATGTGTATTGTAGATTGTTAATAAAGGCTTATTATTATTATAACCATAGATATTGAATACACACTCAATTTTACTTTAGCAAGGTTTTATTCCAGTTCTAGCCTACTGTGCTAAGGAAACAGGCTCATAGGTAAATTACCTGAATATGCGGAACAGTTGATCAATCTCAGAGTCTCCTTGGAACAGTGGTTTCTTTGAAGACATCTCTGAAAATATGCAGCCAACTGACCACATGTCTATGGGGCATGAATACCTGTAAAACATTACAGTACATTCAAGCATGAAAGGAAATAAAATGTTAACATATTATTCCAGTAAAAACATATGCTGTGTTTTACCTCTGACTGCCTAGCAAGACTTCAGGAGCTCTGTACCACAGAGTGACCACCTCATGAGTGTACACTCTCACGGGTACACCAAACGCACGGCCCAGGCCAAAGTCAGCCACCTGTAAAAGCCAATCATAGTATTATTAGAACAATCAATACAGCAAAAAATTTAGTTTTATGGTTGTCATAGTATTAATTTGTTAAAAAAGTTCTCAAGTGCCACACATTTCTAAAAACAAGCACTATGAAGCCAGTTGGCTAAATTCTACCTATGTGCTAGTTCTTATTGCACTTAAGAACGCCAGTGTCACTTATTTATAACAGGCAAATGCATACCCTGTACCCATCAAAATATGGTATACTACTTATGGTTATTTAACCATTTTGTTGATTAACATTAGTAACAAAGTTTTGAATTCCTATCTTTATTGAACACATTTATGGTTGGAGTAGAGAGCATATACATAATATATATTCTCAAGTTCAAAAGGTTAATCCATACTAATACTATAAATGCGAAAGTAACTCTGTCTTTTCTTCATCCATAAACCACTGAACTGATTTGAACAGAATTTTTTACCGATATAGTCTAGGACCCGAGAAAGGACATAGGATAGTTTTCATCCCAGAAATCCCCCAGGAACGGGAACTATTGTTCCACGAGGACCAAGTCACGGGCAAAAGCTGGTATTTTATAATTGACATAAATTGTCAATTATACATATTATACTTCGACAAACAAACTACAGCTGGCTGTTGTGCTGCTATTGCCTTTTATTGCATCGAACCATGTGTGTTCGAAGGATTAACCGCCAGTCATTTTTTAGTTTTAGTTTCGCTGGGCTTGTCCGCACTTAGCCTCCAGTCATGTATAGATCAATATGTGCCTAGCACGCCACTGTCACAATCCAGTATAAATTTCTTATAATTTTAAACTGCTGTTTTGACATGGCGGTCAAAAGGTTAAAGTAAAAATCTGATTGACTTTACAATTTAAAACTTACCTTGATAATTCCAGTCTTGTCAATAAGCAGGTTTTGTGGCTTGAGGTCCCTGTGCAGTATCCGTCGCTGGTGGCAGTAGAGGATAGCATTGTTGATCTGGTACAGGTAGCTCTTCACCACACCAGGATCCATGAACTGGAATAATTGGGAGTTTATACAAAGAAATATATTGAACATTGACTTTATATTATTTATGGCAATCCAATGAGTTTTCAGTGATAATGTATTATCTGAATGATGTGTAAATTATGTAAAATATTTATTATTAGCAATAGCAAAATATTGTAAATAGGAAATATTTAAAAAAAATATGTAGCCTATCCTGAAGATAATATAGACTGCTAGAGACCATCAAACTATATTAGAAGGCATTTAGAAATGTTATTTATTTACAAGTTGTCCAAAGTACATGGACACCGAGAGAAACAATATAGTAAGGTTTGTTATTCTAGCAAGATGTGTTTTGTTATATTACATTACATTTATAAGTAGTGACATCAATCGACTTTATCCAAATAGGGCAAATCTAGGCAATAGCTAGTGTCAAGTAAACACCCAAATCAGAATATGTTGTAAATTTGCCAAGTATACACACTTTGCCAGATCCAAGAGAGTCCATATATTTCTTCAAGTCCATGGAGAGGAACTCGAAGATAAGGTACAGTCGGCTTTCCTCCATCAGGACATCTTCTAATTTCACAATGTTAGGGTGGTTTAACTCTTTCAGTAAAGAAATCTCTCTGTAATGAAGAAAGAATGCAATAGGTTATGTTGACTTGCACATGACAAGGTTTTGTCGCAGATAATGGAAAGCATTTATGTTCAAAATTGCTAAAAAAGTTAAATAATTGATGGGCATGCCATATTACCTGATCGCAGTGGATGGGATGCCTTCATCTTCAGATTCCAAGCGAATTTTTTTCATGGCCACAAACTGCCCAGTTATTTTGTTCTTTCCTTTGTACACTACACCGTAAGTACCTTCACCAATTTTTTCGATTTTGAGAAAATCATCCATCTTGTGGCAGGGAATTTTGTAAGATTTCTAGGCAAAACTGTGAGAAACTTCCTCACCAAACTTTAGGCGGCTTCACAAAAGTTACTAACACATCAATAATGGATAAAGACAGATAAGAAAAAGATTATTTATTTTAAGCCAGTAATTAGAAATTGTACCTATTACAACATAACAATATATTAATTTGTTTATTGGTAAAATTGCTAAAATATCGTTAACGTTTCAGTTTCACAACGACTTTCAAACGTAATTTTTTAAACTATTTGAATTGTTTATACCTTTGCCAACTTTTCTCGTTATTGTCTATGAATTTTCGGATGAGTTCCGACGACACTTAGTTCATATTTAGCATAGTTTAAAGTTAGTATTAAAGCGTTCAGAGTCTTTTAATGCTTTAAATATAACATTTTCAAATGTTTGTATCTGAAACGCACCACTATAAACCATAGACAATTGAAAATACTTTGACAAGACACTCTATAAGGGTCCGTTCACACAGACCGGCTCGGAGAGGAGAGCAGATTCTTGTCACGTTGAAAACAGAGTTTTTAGTTTATTTTATTTTTGTATGTGCACTGCTTTTGTCATTAAAATGCTTGAAGGCGCTTTGTTGTGTTTGCTTTGTGTTTGTGAAAGCTGACCGGATCCGATCGCGTACTTTTTCTCGATCGTGCAGCCGTTTGCCTTCGATTGCATGCTCAAAGTCAACATTTTATAATAATGTCAATGGGTAGGCCTTTAGTGTGGGACGCTACGTGTGTCGATACTCTTGCGCCATCCCACCTTCCTAGTACGGCGTCCTGTGCCGGTGCTGCCGCCTCGGCTGCGGAAAACCTCAAGCGGCGAAAGTATAGTAACCTTACTGGAAACTATATTTTCGAACTGTTTGGGGTTGAAACCCTTGGGCCATGGGGTCCGAGTGCCCACCTATTTTTTAAAGAGCTGTCTAAAAGACTAGTTCACTCTTCTCGTGACCCAAAGGCTGGCTTTTATTTTGGCCAGAGGCTTAGCATTGCCATCCAACGTGGCAATGCTGCCAGCTCAGATTAGTAAACAGAAGGCTGCCAGCCTCTTGGGCACTTTACCGGTTGACAGCGATGCGGAGGAGTTTTTTGATGCCATTTTATTTTAAATCTAGGGTTTTTAATTTAGTTTTAGTTTGTAAATATTGTGTATAATTATAATTGTTACTTACTAATAATAAAGAAGAAACAGTCTGATATTAAATAACTCATTAAATAATGTCAATAATTTCGGAAATAATCGCTCATAAAGTAAAAAACAATATTATTATGTTCCTCTCTAACTTTTGAACCATAAGTTTAGAAAATATAAAAAAAATCTGAAAAGTAGAACTTTATAAGGACTTACTAGGAAAATTATTTTGAACTTTATGGAACAAACAGGTTTTGTACAAAACAGACAAAAAGGTTGTACAAAATAAATTCTGGACTAAGTTTGTAGTATAATCGTATTTGCAAGCATTTTTTTTAAACTACGTTTACATATTTTATTATCCTAAACAAATCTTTATTCAAACATAAAAATAATTATTAAAATCGGTTCTCGCAATCCAAAATTACCACCCAAAACTTCTTCTGGTACCTATCACTGAGGCTCATGCGCAAAACGTCTCTTTCGCAAAATGTCCCCTGGTCGCAAAACGTCTCTTTCGCAGAATGTCGCTTTCGTAAAATGTCTCTTTCGCAGAATGTCTCTTTCGCAGAATGTCTCTTTCGCAAAATGTTGCGCCAGGGACTTAGAATAAAAATCAGATTTTCAAAACAAAAATCATTTATTAAAATTTAAATTATAGTGCAATTGTGATGCTAAAATTTTGGTCCTTAATTTTACTTATGGATGTATTAAAAAAAATATAAAATATATATTGAAACAGTTAAAAATAATATTTTGGTACAATTTAAAGTTTAGTGATGGCAACATTTATAATGATATGTGAGGGTAGTTCGAAAAACCTTATAAATATATGTGTCATTCATTATTGCCTAGCTGTGTTTTGTCTGTTACTTCTTATTGAAAAACAGTAGTGAATTTGAGTTTAAATATGGATCAAGAAATCGAATACATCCGTAATCAAAAAGGGCATAGAACACTTATACATTGTGAGTACAGATATCATGAGAGCAAAACAAATAAAAGTGGAAGTACTTTCTACGGTGCATAAATAGCGTTTGTGTTTGTGCGGTGTCGTTGGTAGGCGCAACTTAGTAAGGTCGTACGTCTTTTATATCATTTTCTTCGTAAATTTGCTGTATGGGGTGAAAATCTTTGCAAACAATATGTTTTAATAATGTAATGTGTTCTTTAATTATATTTTGAAATTCCATTGACTCACATGTATGCACTGATTTCAGTTTAATGATATGTTTACATTACAGTCTCGCCTATTTATGCACCGTAGAAAGTACTTCCACTTTTATTTGTTTTGCTCTCATGATATCTGTACTCACAATGTATAAGTGTTCTATGCCCTTTTTGATTACGGATGTATTCGATTTCTTGATCCATATTTAAACTCAAATTCACTACTGTTTTCAATAAGAAGTAACAGACAAAACACAGCTCGGCAATAATGAATGACACATATATTTATAAGGTTTTTCGAACTACCCTCACATATCATTATAAATGTTGCCATCACTAAACTTTAAATTGTACCAAAATATTATTTTTAACTGTTTCAATATATATTTTATATTTTTTTTAATACATCCATAAGTAAAATTAAGGACCAAAATTTTAACATCACAATTGCACTATAATTTAAATTTTAATAAATGATTTTTGTTTTGAAAATCTGATTTTTGTTCTAAGTCCCTGGCGCGACATTTTGCGAAAGAGACATTCTGCGAAAGAGACATTCTGCGAAAGAGACATTTTACGAAAGCGACATTCTGCGAAAGAGACGTTTTGCGACCAGGGGACATTTTGCGAAAGAGACGTTTTGCGCATGAGCCGTATTAATTAGTAACCCAATTCCCTGAGAGATGGCGCTGTACTTTGGGCTATTTCGCGTTCGCGCTGTTAGGATTTTCCTGAGTTGATGAGGTCGGGTAAATGGACTTGTATAATTTTCATGTGCATAGTCTGAAATAAATATTTCAATTCAATATCAATTTTTGTGTAATTTTAACCGATTACGCAGTGCATGCTACTGAAGCTCTGAAAAGGAATATTTATTTCGTTTTGCCACATTTTTCTTAGCGTTGCATGAAAAATGGCAGGTATATAAGAAAATCTTAAATAAAACCCTTTACGACAAGGATTTTTAACAGCTTTTACACGTTTTTTTACGGATGTATCCGAATACATATAATTTTCGATACGCTGCTTACGACCTTAAAAACATAATAGATAAGATATTTCACCTTGTTCCTTTTACCCCTTAGTTCCTGATTAAATTGATTTGTTTTATCCGCTGATGAAAATAATTAGTCCTTTACTACACGTTTGAATTTATTTATTTATCCAACTTTTTGTAAGCTGTTAAGGATGCATTTTCGTCGATAATTAAGTTTGGTTTATTTTAATACTTTGAACGGATAGAACACGAATAAATAGTTGGGGTTTCTTTTGACATCATGAATGTTGTTTTGATACTTATAGTCGTGTAGTTTTTGAAAGAATGTAGTACTTTTTTTAAACAGATATATATAAATATTTTCTTTTCGTTTTTCGGCTCTATTGAAAATTCATGTTTTGTCCTTTACGGCAGTTGCAATCCGGTATCGATAATAATAGTTTAGATATAAGCTGAATCTATCTATTTTCCATATTATATAACTTTGAAAGTTTGTAGTTTTGGTTGAAGGCGCTAATCTCAGGAACAACTGGTTCGAATCGAAAAACTATTATAGGGTTGGATAGTCAATTTATCACGAAAGGCTATAGTTACCACCTTGTATATAAATATATATATATATAATAATATAAGTTTCAATGTGTCCTGGAGATAAATAACTTTCAACTAAACATCCCTTACTTTTTTAAAAGAATCAAAATTGCATTCTCATATTTCTTGATAGGGCTCAGTCACGCAGTAGATATCTCGGCCATTCTCGGCTGCTGAGTTTTCTCCGCATTATAATTATAATTAATGATTTTCGAAGTGTATCGGGCGATGCTTTATTAAAGCTAATTTGCACAGTCCGAATGCAAACCTTTTTATTCACAGTACAAAATAAAATAAAATAAAATTATTGTGTACGGCAAGAGTGAAAAGATTGAGTGTGGGCCTCCTGGTCTGGGGCTAACCATAGACCAACAATACAGCCACAGCAATTCAATTTGGTAAGACTGATTGACTGTTCTTCTTCTCCCTAGCCTTTTTCCCAACTATGTTAGGGTCAGCTCAGGTCGGCTCGGCGGTTTTCAGCTGGATACCGGTATTTTACATAAAGCGACTGCCTGTCAGACCTCCACAATCCAATAACTAGGCGACACGATACACCTTTGGTTATACGATACACTTTTCTGGCTTCTGACTACCCATAACGGCTATCAAAGTACAATCAATGACCGGACCAACGGTTTCACATTCTTTCCGAGGCACGGGATGTCTGTGATGCCCAAGATAAACTTTAGAAAGTATATATGAATTAATGAAGTCACATAGGTGCTGGCCCGGATTTGAACCCTGTTGGGCGCCTTATCCACTGGGCCATAACGACATTTCCGACTATGCGTTATGGCTGTCAAAACCCTGAGAATGACAACAGCGTCCAACGGCTTAATTAGTGTTGTACTATCTGAGTATTTTTATTATAACATTGTGGAAAACCAACCCGTGCAACACAGCAAAGAAGTCACACGAACTCTGAAATTGCCAACAAATTATTAAGTTTGGAATCTTTCTTCATACTTTGGAATTCAGAAGCACGTAACTATCCCATCCAACTATCATTTTTCCAAAAATTCCTACTTCTCACTTCGATGCATTCTTAACTTTATCTTTATTATCTCACATACATAAAATAGATCACATATTGAAGTTCATGTTCCACAAAACTAGATAATTTATCGATGTTGATATAATTTTTGCTGGGACAGCGATTCTGTCACGTTTGCGTGTCGCGAGTGCGATGCGCGCGCGCCGCTTGGTGATAGCGCCGAGATCTAATGATAATATCTACGATATTAAGGTGATGGTCGGAAGGTGATGGTTCATTTGGAAGGTATGTGAGCTCACAAGATGGGGAGCTGGACAGTGCTTTTGTCTCTACTTATATTTTATGGACATGTAAGTTTCAATTTTATTTTTTGTTATTTTAACTTTTTTCTATTTATTTTTTTGCGATCCATTCGTGATGGCAATTTGCTTTTATAAGATCAAATGATTTAGCTCCCTTTCGACGGGGAACTGCTATATTTATTATAGCCGTTAAACGTTTACTTATTCGCGTAATGATAGGTTTTTGGTTAACTGTTCTGGTCCTGTGGATTATAAATACATATATGCATATAGGCAGGTTATTTTTATTTATACCTTTTGGTCATAGTGTGATATTATACAGCCTGTGGATTATAAATACGTATATGCATATAGGCAGGTTATTTTTATTTATACCTTTTGGTCATAGTGTGATATTATACAGCCTATGTTACGCGCTAATAACGTAGCTTAATATTAATGAAAGATTTTTTTTAAATCGGTGAAGCATTTACAGAGCCTATTTAATGCAAACAAACAATTAAATGTTTACTTTTTATACTTTGAAGTGTATACATAAGGTTGCCGGGGTGCGGAATGTTTATAATAGTTACCGTGACCCTGGAACATAAAGGGCAATCGAAGGAACATGAGTGGGTTTTAGTCAGTAAAAGTCTGACACGCCCTCCCGCCGCACCCAGGACGGGAGCAGTCATTTAATGATTTCTGGCATGTCAATGTACTAGGTGGTTATTGACTCTGACTGCTAACCGGGCGCGCTGTTAGCAGGACAACAATTATTTGTGTGTCTTATAGATGGGAAACCATCAAACGACTTCACCCGTCCAGGGCAGGGAGGAAGGGACTGTCAGATTTTACTGACTAAAACCTACCCTTGTTTCTTCGGTTGGCTTTATGTTTCGGGGTCGCGGTAACTATTAGAACTATTCTGAAACCCTATGGTATTGGCCCTAGGGGGCCCCATCACGTGCTGACTGCTCTTTGAGGCTTATTAGCGTGATTGTTTATTCTGTACCTTTGTAGCTATCTGACTCCTGCAGACAATGTCCTACACATTGAGTATAATCTTGATTTCACAAAAAGATCCCGTAAAAATGGGCTTTCAGTAGAATTCGACAATTTTCCGGTCGACTTTTCCTTTTCTCTTTAAATGTGTAAATATTTGAAGAAAGTAAAATTAGACCAATCGATTTTGAGTTTTCTGCTCCGCAATGTGTCCGAAACACTTTTGCAGTTCATTTTTATTTTTATAGATATGCATGTATATATAAATTATATTTGGATTATTGTCGGGTGCGTCTCATAACGTATAAAATCATTTGGTCTAATTTCATTATATTATCGTTTTTTAAGATATAACCAACGTGAGATATACCAACTGTTGAAATAATTTCTTTTCATATAACATTCATTTATTCTACTTAAAACTTAATTAGTATAACGTTGTTTGATATAACGCTTATGTAATCGAAAATCGTTTGGTCCAGCTTTAATACGTATATCGTTTAATTAATTGAAAGTCATTACGTCTTACGTTTAATTTGCCGGCCAAACCCAATTTCAGAAAACCTAGTTTTGCCTAGGCTAAATTAGTTCTTCCTCACTCCGACTCAGGGCACCCGACTCAGAGCACCCCGACTCGGACAGGTTAGGTTAGAAGACTAAGCGGAGCTCCCGCCCTAGCTTTAGAGGTAATTTTTTTTCAAGCCACCCAAAACAGGAGTCTCTCGGAGTGGGGCTCTGTCGACCTCTTTTAGTTTGTTTTCATCATATTAGATCAAACAAGTTTTATATCTTTTGAGTGGTATGTCAAACGATTTTATATTTAACGTATGTTATGGTTATAAAAAATAGTTATTTTCAATTCTTCTCTATTTTTAATATTTTTTTTTTTATATTATCTGCAAATTCGTAAAAATGGTTAAAATTCTAGTAGGTTATAGTAAATTATCTGGTTAATCGAATCCTTAACGGTGGACCACTATTTACGCCACACCCTGTATATCCAAAATTAATATTGAAGGATGATTGGTGATCGATACTAATGCCAAAAATGCAATTAGAAAAATTTTTGTCTGTCTGTATATGCACGCATGGGTTAAAAACTACTGAAGGGATTTTAATCAAACTTGTTGAAGTGAAGTTACGCAAAAATTATAAACCAAAGAATTGTTCCCCTTAAAAAGTTCTAAAAAAAAGTCCGCGACAGCATTTGTCTAATATTTATAGTTCACTCACTATAACGATTTTTATGACAATGAAATTCGTTCTAAAATAGTTCATGTTTTGCAAGGGTGTTTTCATGAATATAACATCTTTATTAATATACAATCAATCAATAAAAAACAATCTTTATTAATATAAATACGTTTTTCAATACAAGTTTTTAATTTTGTTAAAAAAATATCGTTTACATCATTTAGTTATCACAGTTTTAAAATTACTTCGCAGCAATATAATGATGGTACGCACGGGTAGTGACAAGGCTAACCGATAGCTTAGCAAGATATTCGTAGCTTATTATACATCAGAATAAGAATGATTGTTCTACATAACATTGCGCCATGAGCCACGGGAGCCGATCAGTAACCAAAAACCTAACATAACGCGGGTAAGTGGGGATTGTGCGGTCCATGGACCTCTGCGGGGCTCCGGTGTGGGCGCCCAACCTGGCCTTGGCTCCAGCCCGGTTAGAGAATGCGATTGTCACAACCCAGTGCTGGGTGTAGGTGGCTGGTGACCACGGCGCTCTTACGTATCGCAGGACACAGGTCCTTACCGGACACGGACATTTTGGGAGTTTCCTGTGTCGGATTCGGGCATAAACGATGTCTGAGTGACACGGTGGAGCGTACGGTGGAGGTATGCCCCGCCTGGGCTGACCACCGTCGTGTCCTTGCAGAGGCGATCGGCGTGGGTGGTTCAGGCCATGCTCCGGGGCGATACTGAATAGGAAGTAGTCGCCTCAGTTATCGCGGTCCCGGAACATAAAAGACAACCGAAGGAGTCATTTGATGATTTCTCATTCATAAAAAAACATAAAACCGCGTTATATACATATTAATAAACTCACCGACTGATATTAACGCGTGTGTTGTTATTTAACTAACTAGAGACATGAAACTTGGAGGGTTTATTCTTTGTGAATAGTGAATAGCCACTTAGAAAGGTTTTTTTTAATTCAACCGTAAAGGTTTAAAATAGTGGATATAAGTTCGACATCCACGCAGGCGAAGCCGCGGGCGAAAGCTAGTATTAAATAAAATTATAGGTCTCGTTGTTATATGTTTTAAATATTAGAGATTTTGTTGTTATATCATCTATTACTTACCCGTTATTGTCTCCAGAATAATACTTAATAAAATTTTTTTTTGATTGGGCCTACTAGTCTGATTGGGGATTTAGTACCTATAGTTTTATTGTATATTTTATTTTAGTACCTATCGTATTCTTCATACACAGAACTGAAAAACCCATGTAGTTGCCTTCACACAAACCAAAAAGCCTGGTTTATACTAATAAAATCAGTGATCTTCTCCTGTAGAGAAATATGAGAAATTAAAAATAAATATAAAATAATAGCTATTAAGCTATTGATCAAACTATCTCAGCGACTTGCCGGGGTAGGTAGAATCATAAAAATCGCCACTGGATCACTTATACATAATTAGGCCTCAACGAAGATCAAGCCAACGTCACAGATTCTAAATATACACTTACAAAAATGCAATTGTAATTAGGTATTATTACCTTTCAGACATCATCACAACCACTAACAGATGATGCTGAAAATGCCCGGCAAACTCGTCAGCTGGACTTCGGCGAGTGTTGCCCTTGCCCGGGTTCTGGGCAAGGTTTCGGAGTGCCGGAGTCAACGATGGCCAGTAGTGACGCCAGGTTTGCTATCGCAAGGGACACAGATGACTGCCCCTGCAGGTCACGGAGTTCGGACTCCGAGGGAGCATCTTCAATCTTCATGCCAACTTCGATGCGTCCTGATAGGAATTTCGCTAGGTATGTTTTTTTTGTTGTCACTTATGCTGCCATTTGCCATTAGCAAAACCCTCTAACAAACATGTTTTAATATTCATTGATTCATACTTATTAAAAACTTGGACTACCCCAGGCTAAGCTAGAGTAATATATTTATATAGGTATGTATTTCTTGCGCCTTTAAACTATTTTAGTGCAACGATTAAGGTAGTCGTCCTTATTGCTCCGTTGAACGTTTACATCCGAACTACTACAGTACCTACATAACTTTTAGGAAAATTTAAAACAAAAAAGATAACTTTATTTCGATTACTTGTTTTATTAATACCTAATTGCCAATATAATAGAGAAAGACTTATAAATGTTTATGTTTTTTTTGTCACAGGCCTGTAGACACAAAGGAAGACCTTAAACCACTGCTGCACCCCGAGGTCGATCTCGCTTCATCAGTTTTACAAACCTTACGTGAAGCTACTGATGAAGAATACCAGGATGCCCTCGCAAGGGACGCAGCCAGGAGTATGGCTAAAGAAGCAGAAGAAGCTATATTTGGAGACGCCGTTCCTGAGGCAAGTAATGGTAATATGGTTACTATCATAGTGAACCCAAAACATGCAGATAGCTTAGAGGATGTAATACCCCAAGAGACTCATTTAAAAGAATCTCGTTGTATACACGCACCATTAGAAAGCGTTAACACTAATCTCGGCAAAATGCGTGCTGCTCAGAAGCCTCCAAATCTGTTGCGAGAAATTTTTGATCTACCAAGAATAAGTAAACCAACTGGACTTCCACATATGAATTTATTAGATATGGATAACGGTGCAAGCAATATTCAAGAACAGGTTGTTCATGCCGATGATGATCAGGTGAATAATAAAAGTATAAAAGGACTAAGAAAGTTCGCCCCATTTATGAAGATCGATAAAAACATACAAGATGAATCCACGAATATGAGAAGTAGTGTACATGACGTAAGCAGTATTAGAAGGGTGCCAGATTTAAAATTACCCCCATTAAAAAATAAATTGAAGGATTTAATATCCAATAAATCTGCATTCGAATCCAAAGAAAAAGTGAATTCATTACCCATTATACCAAAAATGAGATTAAATAATCCATTGTCGAAAGTAAAAGGGAAAAACATTGAAGATCTGAGCTTATCGCCAAGTAATATTCACGAGCAAGCAAAGAAAAACTTCTTCCAAACAAAGTCACATTTGGATAATATTTTACAAAATACCGGACCAGTCAGTTTAAAAACTTTGTTGAAATTAAAAGACGTTGAACTCGTTCCATTAAAAGATCTTATTCCAAAAACAACAGCTAGACCTATACTTAACAAGTCTACACTTGTTTGGCCCGACATTTTAAAAAAAGGAGTTAATAATAAACTAAACCTAGTTAAACCTACGGATATATTAGAAATAGACAACAAGCGAGAAGGTTTTGACGTCGATGTTAGTCCAAGTAATGTAATTCAACAAATTATCGACAACGATTGTAAAAATGAGGCATTAAAAACAACTCCTACTGATGGTGATGACATTGAACCATCGATAACTTCACCTGATATTATAGACTCGTCATCAAGTCCTTCTGAAATTGAACAGGTTGTCACTGATACAAGCAAAAAAGTTGATAATACACCAACGAGTGATTTTTTTAAAACAACAGACGACTGTAACAATCAATCTGTGCTTAATAAAGAATTAAATTCCCCTCAGATATTAGAAAATTCTATTGAAAATGAGGCACTAGGCTCTAATGATGATGAACTAGTTTTTGAAACATCCCAAGAAATAAATACAGTCGATACTAAAGCAGAAAATGACACAGAAACTGAATTTGCATCTAATGATGAAAACTGTTTCAGTGGCAACAATGACGGAGATGCAATGTCTGCTACAAGTAATAATGTAGACGATATATTGCAACCTAATGATGCAGATCTAATAGATGTTAATGATTCATTAGTTAACACTGATACATTAACAGAAGAGTCTAGTCAAAAGCTACCTATCAATGAACGCTTAAATACTCTGGACAACAACTCACAGACATCATCGACAACGCCATTAGATAAAACTCTATCAACTATCAAAGAAAATATATTAAGACATATAGAAAACTTAAAAAAACCTAAAACAAACTCAAATAAAGAAACACTCGTTAAGGAACCCTCCATGATTTCAGATGAACATATAGATTCTGATTGTCAGAATGAAGAGTCAATTCAAGTTACGACAGTAAAACCAGATACCAGTAATGATGAATTGGATGTTGAAAATGAACAATCTGAAACAGTCAGCATGCAAGATTTACAAAAAATGTCAGATGAGATGTTACAGGAAGAACAAGAACGAGAATCAAAATCTTCGGACTGCATTTTAACAACACAGGAAGTGTCTGAACCTAAACTGGAGATAGATTTAACTAGCGCAGAAAATGAAAATATAGATTCTGAACAATCTGCAAATACCCAAAATGAAGCAATAACAGATTCACAAAACGTTATCAATATTGATGAAAACAAAGAAAACGATCTTACAAGTACTTGCCAAAGTGATTTAATATCACCAAAACAGTCATTTAAGCAAGAATCAGACGCAGATGTTGAGGCGAGTGAAGTTGTTATGAATAGAACACCTCTCAATAATGGCATCTTAAACTCACCACTTCTGTTTGACAAAGTTGTACAACCAAAAGAGAACGATTTTAACATATTCAATGGACCGTTACCAGGCATACAAGATATACAATTACCACCTTTACCTACACTTGACGACATTAAAGTCGGTTTTACCAACTTGTTTGATGTACCTGCACGTAATGTTGGAGAGCATTCGGCTAAAGAAGCAGTTTCGATGGCTGATACGTCAAATGTGTTAGCACCTATGTCATCAGACGCCAGTGCCAAACATTTTCAATTTAAATTACCTCATTTAGGACTTGAAGATGTAGATTTAGATATTCTTCAGCTGAAACCGCAACCGAATCTATTCTCCACTCCTAAACTCGATTTACACTCCTTTAAACCTAAACTGCCGTTACCAACAGATTTCAATATTAAACCAATAAAGTTGCAATCACCATTTGAAGACAAAGGTAGTTTGCTAGGGGCTCCTCTTTCTTTGGGACTTAACAATCTACGGGAAACTATACCTAGTTTGGAAAATTTCGGGGCTAGAGTGAAAGCGAATACGCAGAAAGTAACGAAAACGCTTAAAGCGAAGCCTGACACTCTTATACGTAACCTAAAATCAAGTCCAGGAATAGGAGTTTTATCTGATCCTAAAAATTCGTTGAAAAGTATGTCGTTGCAATCAAAAATGAGAGGAGCAACGATAAAACCCGTAAACTTACAGAGTAACGACTTCTTAGAAACTTTATCTAGGACTCATGAAGATGTTAATGATAAACTTAAAGCTCTACATGTCGATTTTAGTGATAGACTTGAAACAATGCGTAACAATCTTTTTGACAAATCTATATTTGGAAGTGGTGAATCATACGGTACCAAATCTTTTAGCACTTTTAGTAACAAAAACAAAGATAAAATATTGTTGAAAACTGCTCAACCTTCGTTGTCAAGTAGAAGAGAATCGAAAAAACCTTTTAAAACTCGACCTAGGCTTGATAAGCAAAGAGAAACCAGAATCGGATCTTCACATGGGTTACAGAACAAGTTGAAAATGCCAGCTGCAGCAAGCGTGCCAGTGCCGAGAACTATTGAGGTTCCACAACTAAAAGCAACGTTGACGAAATCACCAGGACTAGCCATACAAAGAACATCAGGCGTAAAACCTGATCTTCAAAACAGAGATTCTTCGCAAGTTAAAGAATCAACAATTACGTTATGGAAACAAGCGAGTAAAAAATTACCTATTACAAATACCAAACTATCAAAGCCAATTAATCCTTTCAAAGACAGCAAAATAAAGGTGTCATTTTCAACAACACCGCGGCCAGGACTATCAGCCAAGCTGCCATCTAGGCAATTGTCAAAATCTCCAGCTCAATCACTGACAACTAATTTAGGAAGAAACACAGGGAAAAATAGTGACAGACTGGATTGGAAAGGTTCTCCAAGTGAAACGAAATCGTCAATCATTTTACCCCCTTTTTCTAGTGATGAACAGATCCAAGAAGTTATTGGTATGGACAGCCAAAACAGGCAAGCAAGCACTTTATCTGATGATTCAACACTTAAGTTAGGTGGCGGGCAAAATGTTGAGCAAACTAAAATTAATAAAAACAACCTTGGCAGATTAAAGTCTTGGCCTAAATTTTCAGAGAGTGCTTTTCTGTCAAAGGTCAAAGAGGCAGTGAAAGCCAGGCTATCGCATGTTAGTTCACCTGTAGCATTCAAACAGTCAGATAATACATCTGTGACTAGACCCTTGAGTGAAAATAGAGTACTTAACTCAAACACAGACATGGCTCGGACTGCGTCAGAGAACATTGACGTCATTACAGGACAACCGCTCAAAGAAAATGTCTCATATAAGTGTACAATGGTGTGTACCAAAGAATAAGCTATCTAATATGTATGAATGTATGTTATGAAATTGAATGACTGTGTGGCTGATGTTAAATTATTATTAGATATACTTTATTAACTTTAAAATTTCAGGTTAAGTTAGTAGTAGAAGTTTTTGTAAATATTTTTTATACAAATCTCACGAGAAAAATGAAATTATTGTGATGATGGTTTATACTTGATTTGTACTTAACTAAGTAAAAAGATCACGCAACAAAATGGGTTTTATTTCTCTCTTAATTATGTTACCAAAATGACGCATAAAATAAGGGTTTCAAGTAAAAATAAATCGCTGGCAAAACAACGAATACCGCAATATTATTAATGCACCAAACAATCAGAATTTACGACAACTTGTTTACATATCACTTTCATTTTATTGTTGTGGACAACTCAGCTGTACAAACACTTAATAGCATAGTTACTATGGTTAATTAAATATTATATTAGATACAGCATGTCCTATTTATGTAAGAAATGAATATGCCTGCTCGCTCAGAAAGTATAAAACATAGAGGCTGACTTTCTCTATTGATGATTTTAGATTTATTATAATTATAACAATTCCATATTTTGGTGATTCCTTCACCGATGTCAGTGATGTTTTTAAACAAGTGTAGAAAATATGTGAAACGCGCCTTAACCGGTAGACTATCACGACTGTTAAGTTTTTTATTAAGATCTTCCTCATCCCTCCTCTCTTCCAAAAGTCATGTGGCAATTTATTGTATTCTTTAGCATATACTCAATTTATTAAGTTTGATTACAATCATACTTTTCCTTAACACCCTGTGCAACGTGTACACAAATAAAATATTGTTAAGATTTAATAAATGAAAAAGAATATTTACGTTATAATCGTGACTGCTCGGTGCCATACCATCAGATCGCAGCACAAAATACAACAATAATTCGAAAAATAATAATAATCTATTAATAAGTTTTTAAAAATAACTAGGTATGTCACTAACCACTGTTTGTGACTGGTTGGGACGTATTTTCTTTCTATTAATAGTTTTTGTGTCAGAGATAAAAAGTGGTAAGTTTTCTTTATAATTTAAAAAGATTTTTTAAAATATGTTTTACTAGTTATTTTAGGGATGAAAGATGAGGTAGACCTTCGTAGTGACTATATATTAGGATGATTTCATAAGCCAAGTGTGATTGAAACAATACAGCAATAAATTGTATATTGCTATGAACTGTTAGCAAAGTTGTTACACCCACTATTTTTTTTTTATTGATAAGTTTTTTGATCCAGTTTCTAATAGAAAAAAAACTATGCTAATACTATATAAATGGAATAAAAATATTGATATACAGGGTGTCCCACGGCTATGCCACATGGAGGGATACTACCTTAAATCTTGAAGATAGAAAATTTTACTGAAAGAAGACATTATTTGAATTTCAAAAACAACTGAAATTGCATTCATAGATTTTTAAATAATTAAATGGTTGGGCCGGGAATCGAACTTGTTCCACGAGAAAAAATGATCACCCTGTAATTTTATCATACCGATCAAAAGGTTTTATCACAAGGATCATTTTTTGCTAAATAACATAGTATCACAAATAAAGGGAAAACCGTGAAATTTAACATTTGATGTAAAATTTTGTTCTGAAACGTTAAAAGCTTACATTGCCGTAAGGACATACAATTGACAATCATTACTACTTATTACTAATTAATCTACCCACTTGAGTAGTACGCATCATTTAAATAAATAAATATTCACCACAACAAGACCAAAAAATCGTCAGGGAACGAAATAATCAAAAGTTATCACTTTGTATTCAAGAAGAAGGGACTCGTTTTGAGCATTTGAAAAATTGACAAATTTTGTATTAAAAATGTTAAAATTCATGGTCTTTCTTTTAATTTTGACACTATGTTATTTAGCAAAAAATAATCCTTGTGATGAAGCCTTTCAATCGGTAGGATAAAACTACAGGCTGATTAATTTTCTTGAGTAACAGGTTCGATTCCCGGTTCAACTATGTAATTATTTAAATATCTATGAATGCAGTTTAAAATGATTTCAAAATTTAAATAATGTCTTCTTTTAGTAAAATGTTCTATCTACAATATTTAAGGTACTTTCCCTCCATGTGGCATAGCCGTGGGACACCCTGTATATTTAATTGATATAAATACACTACAGAGTTTGTTTGTTTGGTTAAACGAGCTTATTTCAGGAAATATTTAGGGTATATTGGTTCGAATTGAAAAAATATTTTTGTGCTTGATAGCCCATTTATCTAGGAAGGCTAACTGGTAGCTGGACATTATAATGGTGCTGATTCTCTTGTTCACAAACTTAACTATATTTAAGTTAAATGCATATTTCTAACATAAGATACATTTTAGTTTAATCCTGTCAAATTCAAGGGCGGATCCAGCTTTATCGCCAGGGGGGGTCACATAGTCGTGGTCAAGTCAAGAAATTATAATTTAATTTCGATAATAATAGATACGATAAAAAGTAGGTAGTTTATTCATGTATGTAAATAATGTACCAAAAGTACATAAGTACGAGTATATTAAAGCCTTCGAACACACGTGATTCGAGACACAATAGGAGCCCGACAGCCGGCTGTCGCTTGGTCATCAAAAGATCAAATATTAAAATAAATGTTTTGTTCTTCCAAAATTGCGTTATTACTTGCATCTACTTCAGTGGGTACGTATTGATGGAAGTGGAGAAGTGCCAATCCCAGTGCCAGATTAACCATATTTCCACCATATGGTTAATCTGGCACTGGGATTGGGGTGGCATTTGCCTCAGGTCCCGTGCCTCAAAAGGGCGTCGTGCCTCTGAGGGACCCCGCGCCCGGTAAAAAGAAGACAAAGACACACTTACGTCAAAGTTTATAGAATTACAATTTGCAGTCTAAAATTCAGGGTCTACTAGTTAACCAAACAAGATTCAGTCACTGCACTCCATTGCTCAACGTAGCCTACGTTCGGCAATGGACTACACGTCCCTCACGAAGCGCCAAACATCTCGTCCAATGGTGCGACGTGTGGCAGACTGGCCCTCAACATGTTTTGCTTGTTTAAAAAATCTCCACTCTAAAACAAGTCTAGTCCACCGCCGATTGTCCTGCTGATATGGCCGGTCTACTTCCACTTGAGCGTACTGATACTGCGAGTGATATGGGTGATACTAGTTCTCTTGCGAATTACTTCATTTAGAATTTTGATCATCTGAGATATTCTATAGATAAAACTAAAGAGCGTGTGATTGAAATTCAGAAGAGTGGTGGATAAAATGATAGAGATGAGGACTTGATTGATGCAAGTGTGAATGAATGTTGGAATGCAATGGCGGAATGTATTCGGTGGACAGCAAAAGATATTTTGGGAGAGACGAAAGGGAAAGATACAATAGATAGGGATTTATTGTGGTGGTCAGTGTGGCAAGTGCAGAATGTTCTGAAGGAAAAGAAGAGAAAATTTAAAGAACGGCAGAGTGTGGATGTGCTGGTTGGAAAGCGGAAAAGAAGAGTAAGTATGATAAGTGTGAAGAAAAAAGCCAAAAAAAAAACGTTCATATAGCGCGGGCAACTGCACTAACAAGATTGTACGACTCATTAGACAGTTCAGAGGGCCTAGCCAAGGAGCATTGTAGAATAGAAAACGAAAACGAATAGATTGTCAAATGTATGGAATTGACATAAGCTTTTGCTAAACAATTTGACATCTCCATACATTTGACAATCGTTTTCGTTACGCTATCTATTCTACAATGCCACTTGTCTATGGCGACAGTAGGCCAAAAATACCTCTATCGGCTGGCTAGTGGGAAAAAGGCGAAAGATGTGTGTTAGATAAGATGTGTGAAGGATGAGAGTGGAAAAGTTCTTTCAAATGATGAGGGAATTAGAGATAGGTGGTATAGTTATTTTGATGAATGAGAAAAATGACTGGGGTGGTGGTATGCTAGAAAATAAATTAAGAAATGAAGGGCTAGTCTGAATGATAAGTGTGGATGAAGTAAGAATTGTTAAGTATAAGTAAAATGAAAAATAGTGAAGCTCGGATAGAATACCAGTTGAAGTGTGGATGTTATTGCGAGTGGATGGATGGACGTGGTTAGCTTTGTTATTTAATAAGTTCAAAGTTGTTGCTGAAGGAAGCCACACCGTGTAACAGTTCCTTTAAAAATTATAGAGGAATAAAGCTAATGTCACATAGTATGAAAGCTTGGGAGAAAATAATTGAAAGGCGGCTGAGAGAAGAGAGTGTAATTTCGCAAAACCAATTCGGTTTTATGCCTGGTCGGGTAAAACGGACCCAATTTTTGCTGTCCGTCAGCTGTGCGAAATTTCGACAGGTCACTGGAATAACATGTGACCCACGGATGCCCCTCAAGCTAAAGGGAAAAATATACAAGTCCGTGATTATAACTGGTAATGTAGTAATAATATTTTTTTTTCTTTTATTATACATATCTCAATATCGTAATTTAACATAAGGTCAATTCACAAAAATCATATTGTGACAAAAAATATAACAATTTTAATTAGTGGTCAAGAACTGGCTTCACGGCCTAGCGGCCTAGGTCCTGGACCCGGCCCAGGGGGGGTCATGACCCCCATGACCCCCCTAGATCCACCCTTGGTCAAATTAGACAGCGCGTGAAGAAAATTGACGTATATTTAGTCGCCATGTTTTTAGGCCCGTATTAATAGACGTCACTCAATTCTGAGACGCTCTCAAATTTATTGCTGTCCTTATTTTTTCCCTTTAGAATGACAAGGACAGCAAGAGACTTGAGAGCGTCTCAGAATTGAGTGACGTCTATTAATACGGGCCTCGAATCCCGTCTAAATTATCTATGGAGTGTCTAAATTTGACAGGACTTAACTAATATTTTATCTTCTGCTCTTTTCTTAATTAAATGGAAAGAGAAAGATGCACTTAACTTAAATTTACGTTAGTTTGTGAATAACAGATTCGGGACCTTATCATCATGCTACCCACGGGAGGGGAGTAGTAATCAAAGAGCGGATGACACCGCTCGGATCAGCTGGAGTACTCGTATTATATGAAGAAACTAGCTTTTGCCCGCGACTTCGTCCGCGTGGAATAATAGTTCCCGTTCCCGGGGGATTTCCGGGATGAAAACTATCCTATGTCCTTTCTCGGGTCCCAGACTATATCTGTACCAAACTTCATTCAAATCGGTTCAGTGGTTTAGGCGTGAAGAAGAGACAGACAGACAGACAGACAGACAGAGTTATTTTCGCATTTATAATATTAGTACGGATGAATTATTTCTCTGAACAAAACCTTTACAGACTATAAAATTCCACACATTTCTAGACAGAGTATGTGCGGCGAGGGATGTCGGCGGTGAGTCGGTGGTCTGTGTGTGCAACACTACCTACTGCGACACTATCACAAGGGTACTTCCTGGTGATAACCAGTACGTAGCTTACACCAGTTCAAAGGTACGACGATACTGCAAACAGGACAAACATTCCTTATTCTGAACATTATGTACAGTCAGCAAAGTATAATTATAAGTATACAGGGCCGTCATCTACAATTGAGGTTTTCTTGAAAACCAATGAATGTATTCAAATGAAATTTGACCTAATTAAAGAACTAGTCATTTTCTACTAAAGTTTAAATTTTTATTAGAAAATATCCGTGGGTTTTTGAGAAAATTTAAACTGTTTTTTGACTGCCCTGTATACTTATATACTTTGCTGACTGTATATACACGCACTATTTCTGAGTGAAATTCGATTATTTTTAACCGACTTTCAAACAGAAGGAGGTTTCAATTCGATAGCTTTAGTATTTTTATATTACCGTTAGTTTCGTACATAGTATTCATGTAGTTTGAAGACTGCCATAAATTGTATTAGTTATCCATTATTATGATAAGATACTCCATCCATCCATTGTTAGTCTCGATTTTTGAATCGAATGCTTTACTAGTGCATTCGTGCTTGACCTCCTGGTATATTGCAAACGCGTTATTTTTTTAATGAATACAACTATTTGAATTTACTAATGAATACAACTATTCCATGTTTTTAGGCCGGATCAAGGTTTAGAAAAATGGCAGGAAAATTTGTTGAATCAAGAAGTAAGTTCTCCTTAACTTTGAGTAAATTAGACAAAACAAATGCTTTATAAACTTTTTCAAAAAGACATTTATACAATAAGTATTCTAACATCTAGATATCACTTGTCCACTGACGCTAATCTTGGAGCCAAACGTACTGCACCAAACGATCAAGGGTTTCGGGGCTGCGATCACCGACTCCGCTGCTATAAACTGGATGAGTCTACCGTGCCAGCTCAGGCAGTATTTAATTGAGTAAGATATAATTTCACTATGTTAAGATATCAGCAAACCAAACCAAACTTTACACACATTGGAAATTAAATAAAAACCTTTTTCCAAAAAAAAGATAACCGACTTCAAAACCGAAAAGCTCAAAAATAACTATTTCGGAAGTCGGTGGCTTCTCTTCTGCCGGTCGAATTGTGTTGCCACCGACTTCCGAAATAGTTATTTTTGAGCTTTTCGGTTTTGAAGTCGGTTATCTTTTTTTTGGAAAAAGGTTTTTATTTTATACTTTTTAGTTAGAGTCCCAACTACGTTTTAGAGTAACTTAAAAAAAATGTACCATTTTCTATAAAAAAATTTAGGAGTTCCCTCGATTTCGGCATGATTCCATCATCAGATCCTGGTCCTGATGACAATGGGACCATTTGGGAAGTCTATCCTTTCAAACAAAAAAAGAATTGTTCAAATCGGTTGGCAAACGACGGAGATATGCGCGAACAAACATAAAAAAAAAAAAAAAAAAAACATACAAACATTCGAATTGAGAACCTCCTCCTTTTTTTAGAAGTCGGTTAAAAAAAAAACATACAAACATTCGAATTGAGAACCTCCTCCTTTTTTTAGAAGTCGGTTAATGAATACTGAAAACGTTGTACCGTCCGTTGTACCAAAATATGCGTTGGCTACGGCGTAGCACGTAGCACATCCTGGCTACACCCGTTACGCCGTCGTAGCGGTGCAAACATTCTTGGTTTGTGTTTGGTTTTGGGCCCATAACGATAAAATAGAGTATGATAAAAATATATAAATTTATTTATTATTAATATAAAGTAAAAAACTATAAAATTATTATTTGATTCGAGGGCTGTATACATTTTCTTTTTATAGCTCATACTTCAGCGACGGCGGCTTACAGTACAACGTGTTGCGAGTACCAATCGGTGGCACAGACTTCTCTACGCACAAGTACGCGTACAACGAACTGCCTCAGAACGATATTTTTCTTAGCAATTTTTGTCTATCAGATGAAGATTATCAGTATAAGGTAATTTTCAATTGTTGGATAAAAGTAGTATAAAACTGAATCACTCGATCTCCGTTCTTTATTTACCCCCAAGTGTGTATTGCTAGATTTTTAAAACTACGCGACGTATGTACATATTTTAATGCAGTTATTTATATAGATAGTATAAAAGATTTACATGTATAATGCATGTAAATTATAGTAGAGGAAAGCCGAGATAAAAAAAAGATTTGTAACGATTAGCTAGTAAGTGCTAATTTCGTCCATCAGATCCCCATGATCAAGTCAGCGTTCGCGGCATCAAGCCAGAAGGTGTACATCCTGGCGACGGCGTGGTCGGGCCCGGCCTGGATGACGGAGCCCAGCAACTACACCACGTGCGGCCGGCTGAAGACCAAGTACTATGGCACCTTCGCCGACTATCACATCAAGTAAGAGCATTCGTGTTTATCTAAAGTACTGGGTTAAAACACTAAAGGCCGTTTGCTCTCATCACCGTCACGTCAACGAGAATAAGATGACGACGGCGGAGTGACGATATCACGGCGTGACAACTGCACGTCACACCACCTCATACTAGACTTTTGGTATTTTATGACTACTTGAATATAGAATAAAAACTTTTTTCAAAAAAAGATAACCGACTTCAAAAACTTAAAAGCACAGAAATAACTATTTCGGAAGTCGGTGGCAACACAAATTGACCGGCAGAAGAGAAGCCACCGACTTCCGAAATAGTTATTTTTGTGCTTTTAAGTTTTTGAAGTCGGTTATCTTTTTTTGAAAAAAGTTTTTATTTTTTACTTTTTAGTTAAGAGTCCCAATGTCTGTCCCAATCGCGGTCAAACATACAATCGTCGTTGAAAATCTACAATCTAAGAAAGAAGAAAACGGGATCTATGCAGGCAACGCCACGGGATATTCATTAGTGTTATATACTAAAACCTTTCCCAGAATGTAACATACACTATTTTAAACCGCATCAAAATCGATTCTGTCAAACGCGAGATAATCGCGGACAAACTTACATACATACATACATACAGGTCGAACTGAGAACCTACTTTTTTTTGAAGTCGGTTAAAAAGGTTAAACATGTATAGTTTTTTACTTGTGGCGGTTATTTAATTAGGATACATAGTGTTTTACAATCACTACCTAGTATAAAACAAAGACACCGCTGTTTGTTTGTCCCTGACATAGAGTGATTTAAAAGGAAGGTTTATATGTATAACACATGCATAATTTAGTGGAAAAAGGCTTGATACTCAAAGGTTTGTATTGGTAACACCCACGCCAAGCTGGGGCGAGTCGATAATAACTCATTAATTACGTAATTTGGAAATGGCCCCATAAGACTAAAAGTGTCACAAATGCGTCGCAGTATTCAGTTTTATTTACCTTTGGTTCGACCTTCACAGGTTCATAGAGCACTACGAGGAGCAAGGTATCCCGATATGGGGCATCACTACCACCAATGAACCTGCTCTAGGGTTCCTCCCACTGAAAAAGTTTAATTGTCTTTCGTGGACTGCACATCATATGGTAAGGATTGATTTGACGAATTGATTTTAGAAGTTGATAATGAGTTTATTTTCCGTTAAAATTTGCGGTCGTCTAGCAAAGGAAAGGAGAAGTAGACTGTATTCCGTAGAAAATTGTCCGTTGCTACAGAAGCACGTTATATCGTTTCGTTTATTTTTTATCAAAAATATAATATGGGAAGATAAAATGAAATCTTAGTTATTGTATGAAAAACAATGCGTAGTTTAGTGTCTATTTAGTATTATTCGACGTTTTTGCTGTTTATTTTGCATACTATTTTAACTCTAACTGTTTATGAAGTATGCCATCATGCTACCAGTGCGTAAGCATGGGCATAAGCGCCATCTAATTTTCGAATATTAATAATGTTGGCATTCATTTTCAATGTTATTATGTACTAGCTTTTGCCCGCGACTTCGTTCGCGTGGAATAGTGACTTCCGGCAGATTTTTACTATTTATTTACATTTTTCCGATGAATTTTCAGTACTCAATTGATGCCGACTCTTGACCAATAGATGGCGCCGTATGTCCGAAATAAATTGAATTTTTTATTTTATTTTTTGTAATAAAAACTATCCTATGTCCTTTCTCAAGTTCCAAACTATGTCTGTACCAAATTTCACACAAATCGGTTCAGTAGTTTAGGCGTGAAGCAAAGACAGACAGACAGACAGACAGAAAGACAGACAGACAGACAGACAGACAGAGTTACTTTCGCATTTATAATATTAGTTTGGATGTCAGTACTACGTATAACGTCTTCCTGTATTGTTTTAGGGATGGTGGATAATTAGTTACCTGGGGCCAAGAATACGCGGCTCCAGGTTTAAGGATGTACAGATATTGGGCGTTGATGATCAGCGTCACACTATTCCGCTTTGGTTTGTTGAGGTAAGTAGATACCTAATAAAGTCTTTTAAATGGCGCGACATACCGTTAGAGGACGCAATGTCCGTTTCTTTAAAAAGGTTAAAAGATTTCTCTGGATGCGCGTCTTTCTTTTATGTGGTTTTTTTGGTTATAAATAATAATAATAATAACACTCCAAAAAGCCGCAATCTTGAACACCTGCAGAATCGTCCGAAAGTTCATGCAAATAGACGAAAATGAAATTTCTCCTCACAACACCCAAACATAAAACTCACCACACGCTACATTGACTTGGTCTGAGACCCGTTAATGTAGCTTAAAACTAGCTAAAAAGCTAAGAAACATATACGTTTTCCCAAAACAATAATAATATATGGATAAGATTACCAGTCATATTTATCGTTTTTTATAAAATAAATAACGGCTTCCTGTGGTTACAAGAAGTTCCATGTTCCATTGAGTTAAAGTTAAAAACTCCCTTTTGCCTACAACTGGTACAGATGCTAGTAGAGCACCCTATGGTGCTGAAATACCTGGACGGCGTGGGGGTGCACGTGTACAGCAACACGTTCGCGCCGCCGGAGCAGCTCACCCTCATCAGCAGACCACATCCTGACAAGTACATCATGGCCACTGAGGCTTGTGAAGGTATAACAGCTTCTTGTATCGGTAGGCGAGTCACTAGCTCTAGATACCGACATAATAATAGGATGTGAGATGAAATATAAGTATGTGACAAGAGTAAGAGCAAGTAGTTGTGTACTTGGTTAAAAAGTGTCAGCGATTAGTTCCGAATTCTTAACTGAGTTTCTTAGTAAACAGGTGAGTATAGTAGACGTAGGTCAATTACTAAAGTGCTTACTTTTATATAAAACAGAATGACTACTATCTATAATTAGGAAATGAGACATTCGAAAAATTCCGAATTTTCATTTAGAAGAATTTGACCAATAATATATATTTTGAACATTTTTTTCTAAACTTAATTTTCCTGGTGTAAACCAGGAAAATTAAGTTTTGAAAATTAATTGCTGACACCGGTTAAAATGGATATTTGCTGCATCGTCCTGCGTATTAGGTTTAATAGTTCACTTTTGTTAAATTTTCTTCACAATATTTTTTAGGGGCATATCCATGGCAAGAACTCAAAGTGGACTTAGGATCGTGGGAGAGAGCAGCAAGCTACATATCTAATATACTTACCGTACGAATAAACCTTATGTATAAATTGCTTTTCGCTTTCATAGACATTAGGTAACGAGCTGAGCTTGACCAGCTTTCACGTATCTCTGTGCCTATTTTCTGCAGCATCATTATTCTCTTGGGCGTGAATTATCGCTTACAAATTTTCTTCAACCAATCCTACGGTAGATTCTTTAACATTCTCTATTTTTATATTAATTCAGGATCTTAACTTCGACGTCGTTGGCTGGTTAGACTGGAACATTTGCTTAAACGAGGAAGGTGGGCCAGCTTGGAACGATAACTATGTAGATTCTCCCGTCATCGTGTCAGCAGAGAAAGGAGAATTTTATAAGCAGCCCATGTTCTACGCCATGGGACATGTGTCCAAGTTTATACCGCGAGGTTCTCGCAGGATTCATGTCAAAACTGTCAAATGTTATGAGAGTACTGAAAAACCGAAATTTACTCTGACGAAAAAGCAAGAGCAGGTCCAGCAAGTGGCGTTCTTGACTCCGCTGAATACTATTGTTGTTGTACTTCATAATAGGTGAGTAGTTAGAGCAACGTTATTAATAAAATGTAAAGGAATGGAATGCCCAAAGAATGCTAACTATGTATTGGACAAACATTAGGAGCTCCTTATTTTCGCCGAATCCATTAAAGTTTCATTTGCGCCCTGTTCTAAAAAGTAGGTCCCAAACTCTTTGGTTTTGCTGTGATAAGGTGACAGAAATCATTAGTTTCTTTTGCAATTATAATGTAGGTGTGGTTGTATGTCTTGTATAACTTTGTTATAACTATTTCTTATTCCCAGTGGCCCAGCAACAGCCGTGGGCATCCAGCTGTGTAATAAACATGCTTCTTTCTACATCGAAGAGAAGTCCATTGTCACCGTCGAATTTACGTGGAAAACTGAAACATAATAATTTTTAATAAACTTAATAAATAAATGTGTTATCTTTTATTTACAAAAAAATGTCTCACACAGCAGAACTCGTAATAAAAGTTGTTATTAAAAATGTATATCAAATACCCATACCATCCATCCATAGCGCATCCATAAAATATGCAGGCGAAAAAAAATGCTTACTTCCTCATACTATGAGCATAGTCTCGGCACTTTTTAGACATATTATTGACCTTTGCATGTACGTTATTGTAAATAAAATGTTACTATTATAATGAAGCTCGTTTCTGGAATTTCAGTAGATTGCACTTTCACCTCTGAAAACCAATCAACGACAAACGGTTAGTTAGGTATACATAATTCCTAATCCATACTAATATTATAAATGGGAAAGTGTGTCTGTCTGTCTGTATGTTTGTCTTTCTTTCACGGCAAAACGGAGCGACGGATTGACGTGATTTTTTAAGTGGAGATAGTTGAAGGGATGGAGAGTAACATAGGCTACTTTTTGTCTCTTTCTAACGCAAGCGAAGCCGCGGGCAGAAGCTAGTTAAGTATAAAGCAGTATACACAGACGACCGCCATACATGCTATGAGCAGAACTCACACATGTGCAGAAGTATAAAACCTCGTCGATTTTCGTTTGATTTGTATTGTATTACCAACTATACAATGTCACTTAACGAGATCTGATTTAAATTATTTAAAATGGACACTCACAAAGTTAGTGTGTGGTTGGGGACTTTTCTGCTGAGCCTCTTCACTACATCGAGTGCTGGTAAGTTTGTTTGTATGTTTATAAACAAGAAGTATTGCGAATTGTAACTTCCTTATGGGTCTCGAAAACGTATATTAAATACAAAAAAAAATCTTTTTATTCTATTGTATCCCCAGGCTTCGGTAGAATATAATAGATTGTTAAATGTATTGGGATGTCAAAATACTTAGCGTGCTTAGCGTATTGGGATGTAAATAAATAATAGGTTGTTGGGTCGCGGAATGTTTATAATAGTTACCGTGACCCTGGAACATAAAGGGCAATCGAAGGAACATGAGTGGGTTTTAGTCAGTAAAAGTCTGACACGCCCTCCCGCCGCACCCAGGACGGGAGCAGTCATTTGATGATTTCCCACTCACCAAAAAAAAAAATAGGTTGTTAAATGTATGTTATTTTCTTCAATCTATTCCACAATGCCACTTGTCTAGGAGGGCTGATATGCTGATATACATATGCTTTATTGAATACTAAAAAGATATGAAAATAAGCCTCAAATACAAGACATAAGTTTTATTTTGAACTTTTCATTTTCACTAGGATCGAGTTGTACCTGAATTGACACTTTCATGTGTGAGTCTTACACGTGGTTTTTATTTATATTTATTTTAACCTTGATCTTAAACAAGGCAATACCGCAAAACTTCTTATTTCGCTCTCATACGTAGAAGATAAAATAATTAAACAATGGCTATGACCAAAGTACTTTTGCCTCGGTCAAACCAATTTCTGATAAGGTAATCCCGTTAAACTTATTTAATTTAGTTGGATTCAGACGATTTCTGTTTACCGGTACTACGGTTCTATCATCAATACCGTCACCGCGGTTCCAGGAACCCAGGCGTAGACGGCGAGAGTCGCAAGACGACTACCGGCTATCGTAGGTACGGGTCTGCGGACGGTGAGCGATGGGTAGCTTGCCGCCCGACTAGTGCGTGCCTCAAAGAGCAGTCAGCACATGAAGGGCCAAAGGGCAAATAGGGCAAATGCCTACCGGGGTTGCGGAGTAGTTATAATAGTTTCCGTGGCCCCGGAACATAAAGGGCAAGCGAAGGAACATGAGTGGATTTAAATCAGTAAATGTCTGACACGTCCTCCCGCCTCACCTAAGACAGGAGAAGTCATTTGATGATTACCCACTCTTAAAAAAGCCTTTATCATTAAGATAGATAGTGTGATGGTATATAACGATTAAACGACCAAGAGACAGCCGGCTATCGCGCTGCTATTGTCTTTCTATTGTATCTCGAATCACGTTTGTCCGATGGTTCAAAGGAACATTAAAGTCAGTGCAGTGACGTAAAATTAACATTTTCTCTTCAGACGTACCATGCGCGGCGCAAAAGATAGATAACAAGTCGGTGGTGTGTGTGTGCAACGCTACGTACTGCGACACCGTCACTAAGCAACCACTCGCACACAACCAGTACGTCGTGTATATGAGCTCACAGGTGCCATTATATTTATTTATTTATATACGACGCCTTAGTTGCCCCTAAGCAGGGCCGTCTTTAACTAAGCTGGGGCCCTTGGGCACATAAGAATTGGGGGCCCTTTTAGGAAGTAAAAAACGCGAATTATACAAACGTTTTTAAAATGAGTACATACAAATTCTGTCCCGCTCTTGGGCAAAGGCCTTCCTCCACTTGTTCCATGTATTGCGAGATCTCGCTTCCTTTTCGCAATCCCGTAGGAATCTGTCCAGTTTGTCCCGCCATCTCCTTCGTGGCCTGCCGCGACCCCGTCTTCCCGTCTCAGGGCACCAGCTTTGTGCTATTTGAGCCCACAGTTTGTCTGTTGTATGCGGCAGACATGGCCTGCCCACCAAGTCCCATTTTAGTTGGAAAGCCTTTTGAGCCACATCAGCTATTCCTGTTTTGGGGCGCAGTATAGATATATAGATCTGTTAATTTAACACCTAATATACTGCGCTTCATTGCTCGTTGGCAAACCTTGAGTTTGGACTTCTGTGCGTTTGTTAGTGACCAAGTCTGTGCGCCATAGGTTAAGACAGGGAGGATGCACATGTCCATGAACTTCCGCTTCAGAACCATGGGCAAACCGCATTTGAATAGTTCCTTCATAGACCAGTAGCTCTTCCAGGCGTTATCAGTTCCTTTAGACTTCTTTGTCTTGCCTCGCCTGGAAAGAGACTACTTGGCCCAAGTAAAGGTATTCTTGGACATGTTGCAATACCTCCCCGGCTACTCTATGCTTTGTGGGGGGGTACGTTGGATATAATTTTGGTCTCCGACATATTAATCTTCAGTCCAAAGGGCATCCATTATCGGAAGGTTTTCAATTCCGGAGTTAATTTACGATATTGGGCTCTCAACTCCGGAATTCCGGAATACCGGAACTGGATTCGAAATTATTAAAAAAAAAAAAACAAAAATACCTTGAGTAACTTTTAATCATTTTTAACATCAGTCTTTAACTCAGTCTTGATACGATATTACCAATTAATTTTGAGTAAGCCAGTTAACAATATAATTAAAATTAGGAGTCTAAACTTTTTAAAAACTTAAAAATTAACAATTTTTGAGCCTATAAATATTAGTGAAAAATAACATAATTAAATTAATACAAGAAATATCACGCTTTAGAGTAGTTTAGACATTACTAGGTAGTTAAAATCAAAATATTAAAATGAGCATTTAAGTCTTTCCTCAGATTTATCATGTTTATCAACAATCTTGACATGACTTACTTGAAAAATTTAAAATTCGAAATTAGAATTTCATTTGTTTATCCTCTAAATGAAATGAATCACTGTTTTGAGACAAAAGTGCGTCTACAGTTGGAGAACATTTCACGTTCAAAAACTAAAAATTTGCGTTTATCTTTAACGTTTTTGTTTTTAATTTGTTTACTGTGACGACGTCTGAAAAAAGTTTTATTTTCTAAAACATATGGATACTTCGCCCACAGAAGCCGCCCAAGTAGTGGCATTGCTGGATTCTGGACTTAGTCAGCGTGTTGTGGCTCGAACATTGCATCTAAGCCTGTCATCTGCTCACAGAGTCTACAACCGCTATCGAGAGACTGGTATGTTCACGCGCCGTTCTGGATCTGGCAGGAATCGGGTCACTTCTGAGAGAGATGATCGATTTATTGTAACAACTTCTTTGCGAAACCGGCGCCTTAATGCATTTTGACTGCAACAGCAGCTTCAAGTTGTACAAAGGGTCATTGTGTGTTGAGTGCGTCACCAGCTGCCGAGAATGCATGCGTTGCAACGTGTGCCGCGGTCGTCCCTGCCTCGACGCCGGTAGAGACGACGACGTGTGTAGGTTCAGCGACCCCCAAACGAGCCTACGCAGCAATTGCAGCCACCGCTAAAAAGTCTGTGGAGCCACTAAACTCGCAGGTTAAATTAGCGGACAAAGCGAAAGGGGGTAAACGGAGCCTGTCAAAACCAAAACAGGTTCCGAAAAGGCAGGGTCCAGAGAAGGACAAGAGCGACAAGGATGGTTTCATCAAGGTTGAGAAGAAGAAAAGCCTCCTTGTCGGAACCAGTGTGGTACTGCGCTGGCAGGACCCAACATGTTGCTGCGTCCAGCAGTACCGACAACGCTGCTCTACGTGTCCAGATTGCACCACTCTACGAAGGTTGAAGAGATCGTGGAGTACGTGCGCGTGAAGACCAACTGGACCTTGAGGGTCGAGAGGTTGGAGCCGCGTCACAACACGAATTTCAAGTCGTTCGTGGTGCGCGTTCCGACACACCATCTCGAGAAGTTCCTCAAGGAAGAGTTCTGGCCGAAAGGTGTTGTGTACCGCCGGTTTCGTGGCCGCCTACATGACACCAGTCAGCGAAACACGACGCCGACACTTCGTGTGCACTAGTTTTAGTTTTGTTTTAATATGTATTAGTTTATTACTGTTTATTCTATGTATTTTATTCTATGGGCCTCCGTTGCCCGAAATAAATGGATTATTATTATTATTATTGTAATTGACTCTACAATTAGAAGAAGGTTGAAGGAACGTGGACTGGTAAGTACAAGGTGCAAGCCAGCAAATGGACCGAAATTAACTGCAGACCATCAAAGAGCGCGCCTTGATTTTGTACGCGAGCGCCTAAATTGGTTGGAACCTACAATGGAGCAAAGTTCTCTTCTCTGATAAATGTAAAATCATGCTCTATGGTAACGACGGAAGGAACAAGGTCTACAGAAGAGATGGAGAACGCTTTGCACAATGCTGCATTGAAGAAAGGGTCAGTTATGGTGGTGGTTCGTGGACGGTTTGGGAAGGAATCAGCGCCGACGGTAAGACAGAGCTTGCCTTCGTGTCTGGGCCAAGTCTACCTACTTTGAACTTTCATCGGTACGTGGAACAGTGCCTAGAGCCTCACGTGATGCCCTATGCACACTTTATCGGCAACGGGTTCACATTTATGCATGACAACGCCAGAGCCCACACCGCGTGCGTCGTACGTGATTATCTTACCGAAGTCGCTATCTCCATAATGGAATGGCTAGCAAGGAGCCCGGACATGAATCCAATTGAACATCTCTGGGATCAACTAAAGAGGCAAATCCGAGCGATTCTGCCCCAGACTCACTTGACCAGCTGAAAAGTGCCATTCAGGAAGAATAGGACAACATCCCACAGCATGTCATCGTAACTCTCATCCGATCGATGAAAAACCGGATGGAAGCGGTAATAAGAGCTCGAGGAGGGAACACTAGTTATTAAACGTTATTTAATAAAAGTATTTCATTCAGATTTTTTTTTCACCTACGTGTGTTGTTTCATTCATTGCCTTCGTTCTCCATACAAAATAAAAATGATTTAAGTATTAAAGAAAACACGAAACCTATGAAAATTTAATTTGAATTTAGAACAATAACATTAGAATTTAAAAACCTCATAAAACTCACTAACGATGAGTTGAAAAATTATTAACCGACTGAAAAAAAAAGTAGGTTCTCAGTTCGACCTGTATGTATGTATGTATGTATGTTTGTCCGCGATTTTCTCGCGTTTGGCCAAACCGATTTTGATGAGGTTTTCAGCAAAGTGTTTGTTACATTCTGGGGAAGGTTTTAGTATATAGCACTAATGGATATCCCGTGACGTTGCCCGCATAGATCGCGTTTTGCTTTCTTGGATTGTAGATTTTCAAAGACGATTGTATGTTTGACCGTGATTATCTCGCGTTTAGCTATACCGATTTTGATGCGGTTTTCTGAACCGATAAGCCTTTGTTACATTCTGTGGAAGGTTTTAGTAACACTAATGGATATCCCGTGACGTTGCGCGCATAGAGCCGTTTTCATTTTATAAGATCATTAGTAGTTTTATTTTGAAAGTTACACTAAAACGTAGTCAGACATTGGGATTCTAACTAAAAAGTAATAAATAAAAAGCTTTTTCCAAAAAAAAGATAACCGACTTCAAAAACTAAAAGCTCAAAAATAACTATTTCGGAAGTCGGTGGCTTCTCTTCTGCCGGTCGATTTGTGTTGCCACCGACTTCCGAAATAGTTATTTTTGAGCTTTTAGTTTTTGAAGTCGGTTATCTTTTTTTTTAAATTAAAAATAATGAATATCGCAATACGATAATTTGAGCCCAATTCCGGAGTTGAAATATCGGAAAAACTATCCGGAATTCCGGAGTTGCGAAATTCCGGAATTCCGGAATGGATGCCCTAAGTCCAACCTACTTAGGTCTTGGAGCATGCTTTCGAGCTCGGTGGCTGATGAAGAAAAGAGGACAATGTCCGCGAAACGGAGTTTTGTCATTCTCGTCTCTCCAAGTACAATGCCTCTTTCCCTCCATTCGGTTGCCAAATTCCTGAAGATTTCTTCAAGGGTACTGGTGAACAGCTTCGGAGATATGGGTCGCCCTGTTTGACTCCTCTCTCTATTTTGAATTTTGGACGTGTGTTTTTTAGTTTAATGGCAGCTGTACTGTTTTAGTACATTAAGCGGAGTAAATTGATGTAGGTGGAATCAACGTCTTGATTGTCTAAAGGCGTCAAAAATGGCCGATTGTGTAATGCTATCAAAGGCCTTGGAGTAATCGACGCAAGCAAGGTGTAGTGGGATTTTGTATTTTTGATGCTTTTCTATTAGTTGATTGATTGTATGAAAGGTATTGTTGAGAGTAACTCGAAAAATAATTTGGCATTTTTATGTCAACAATTTTGTTAGGCCTTATTAAGACGGTGCAGCTAGAGATGTGAGGCGGGTCACTGTAGGATATACTGGTAAATTTTGGGTAAAATACCAGTCAAAAACTGATAGTTGGCAGTTCGTATAATTGCGAATTCGCATTATTGTGGTTCAATTTCATTAACATCTCATTAACTCTGTCTGTCTCATCCCTAAACCATTGAACTTATTTGAATGTAATTTAGTATGGATATACTCGGGGAGCCAAGAAAGGACATAATATGCTAGTTTTCATCCCGGAAATCCCTGGGGAACAGAAACTATAAGTTCAAGCGGTTGAAGTCGCGGACAAAAGCTAGTATTTAATAAAACAAAGACACAAGTTTTATGAGAGTTTAAAAAGCGATGTACAAAGTTATTCTATTTTTATGCGTAAGTAGTAATATGTTTATTTGAAACTGATGAATGTTAGATAGTATATTTTGCAAGAAATTGTAGGTCCTTCGGGGCCCCCCTGAGAATGGGGGCCCTGGGCACGGGCCCCGTGTGCCCTTATGGTAAAGACGGTATTGCCCCTAAGGACTTGAGCCTAAAACTATGTGTCATAAACTCTGGGTAATTTCAAATTTTATTAATATGTTTCAGAGTGGATTACGGTTTAACAAAAGCAGAGGCGACCTGCAGCCATTAAACGTTTCCAGTAAGTTTTTATGAATATGATAAAAAAAAAACATTTGGAACAAACTAATGCCCAGGAAAGGAAAACGACATAACTAAAACCGCTTTTTGGATGGCTAAGAAGATTGTTAAGTTATCACTATCACCTAAGTATAATATTTTTGTATCGAAGTACTGTCACACTCAATGCGTAGCCATTCCAGATACAAAGATATATATGTGTCACGTGTCTCTTATTTTGTCATTTGTAATTATGATATGGGGAAACCTGAAGTCGGGTTTTTTGTTTTTTAATAATTTTTATTTTTCATTTATATAATACTAGTCCTATTGTACTCGTATACTTTCTAACTAACAGTGCGGAGGCATTTCATACTTTGTAACAGGCTAGTTTCGAACTGGCGTACATCGTACTTGTATACTTTCTAACCTTTCTAATTAACAATACGTCGGCCATGCTTACTTCGGTCCAGTGAACTTTCGAACTGGCGTACATCGAGATCCTGTACATTAGAATAGAACTAACATCGATTTCAAACTTCGAACTTCCGTAGCGGAGTCGAAATAAATAGCTTTTTTTAAATATTACATCTAAGTAACTAGTTTCAATGAAGGGTTTATCCAATGTCCCTTAAATAACGTACACAGTAAGTGTTATATTACTGATGTAAAAATATTCTACCTAATGGAATATTACTCTTGACATGGGATTTAAAGTCAGGAAATAATTTTAACCTCATCAGTAGTTTGTGACCACTACGAAATATCTAGTATGGACAATTATTTTTACAGCATCAGAATGTACGCCTGCATTAGTTCTGTATCCGGAGAAGAAGAATAACCAGACAGTGAAAGGTTTCGGAAGCTCCGTGTCAGATGCCGCCGGAATCAACTGGAAAAGTTTGTCTGAACCAGTGCAGAAGTACTTGATCGAGTAATTACTGTTTTTGTTAAACGATTTTGGTTACTAACCTACCTACCCAGAGCTCAATTTTGTCGGATAGGTACCGGCATAATTTGACACTGAAAAATATAACTTTTAAAATCGTGGTTACCTTGACGTGGTGTAGTTTCAAATCTTGCAGTAAAATCATATCTTATCGGTTCCTCAAAAACGATTGATGAAAATAACGAACTATTTAAACATTGCTTATTACTTTGTATGCTTTTCCAACAGCTCGTATTTCAGCGACACTGGTCTGCAGTACAACATGATCCGCGTCCCTATCGGCGGCACAGACTTCTCCACTCACGATTATGCTTACAATGAGCTCCCTGTCGACGACATTAAGCTCAGCAACTTTTCACTCACGTACGAAGATTTTCATTATAAGGTGAGTACGCGATCGTGTTCCAGGCGCACGTCATAAAGGGGGTAAGAGCCGACACCTGTCGGGGCTGCGGGTTGTTCGAAAGAGATACCGCGGCCCTGGACACAAAGGGCTAAGAAGGAACATGGGTGAATTTTAGTCAGTAGGAGTCTGACACTCCCTTCCGCTCCGCCCGGAGAGGGGGAGTCATCATGATGATTTCCCATCCCAAAAAAGGTCAGTTATTTATAATTGATATTCATCACGAGCCCACGTTCGGCTCCACAGCTTATGAGTGGGTCGAGAGGAGCACATAGAACTTTGGAGTGAGCTATGTTATTGAGCCACACTTGAGTCATTTAATTTTAATCCTTCAGATTCCAATGATCACGTCGACAATGCAAGCATCAAGTACTCCAATACACGTGTTAGCTTCCACATGGTCGCCGCCCCCATGGATGAAGACCAACAAGGCGTACAGAGGCATTTGTCAACTCAAGTGGAAGTATTACCAGACATATGCCGACTACCATCTCAAGTAACGATATAATTACCGCTTAATAGCTACATATTCATATAATGGTCTGGCTCATCGTCTGCAGTCAGCCTTTTCGCTAGTCATGCTGGCTTTTAACTTGAATTGTCTTCTATTTTATATACATAGATATGACAAAGTATTAGTAGAAACTATTCTGAAATATCGTTATCCGTCTCCATCAGGTTTATAGAGCAGTATGCGGCAGCGGGGGTCCCTATATGGGGCATAACCACCACTAACGAGCCTAATAATGGATTTTTAGGATATGTTGATTCCATGATAGATCTTGGATGGACCGGAAAGCGGCTGGTACATACGAGCATATATTTTTTAAACGCTGTTATTAGTACTCCTGTATGTTTTTAAGTATGTAACCGACTCTTTTGGGTTCGATTTTGCCTTATTTTTTCCTTTAATATAAATTATTGTAAAAAAAGCGTGGGGTGCTCTTATATTATTAAAATGACCTTTCTTTATTGATATTCCTCATATCCGCACGCAGCGCTTCTCAAAATCGTTCATAATGCGCACCGCAAAGGAATGGAATTCCCTGCCGGCGTCCCACGGCTATGCCACATGGAGGGAAAGTACCTTAAATATTGTAGATAGAACATTTTACTGAAAGAAAACATTATATGAATTTTGAAAACATTTTAAACTGCATTAATAGATATTTAAATAATTACCTAGTTGAACCGGGAATCGAACCTGTTACTCGAGAAAATTAATCATCCTGTAGTTTTATCCTACCGATCGAAAGGCTTCATCGCAAGGATTATTTTTTGCCAAATAACATAGTGTCAAAAATAAAAGAAAGACCATGAATTTTAACATTTTTAATACAAAATTAGTCAATTTTTCAAATGCTCAAAATGAGTCCCTCCTTCTTGAATACAAAGTGATAACTTTTGATTATTTCGCTCCCTGGCGGTTTCTTGGGCTTGTTGTAGTGGATATTTATTTATTTAAATGATGCGTATAACTCAAGTGGGTAGATTAATTAGTAATAAGTAGTTATGATTGTCAATTGTATGTCCTTACGGCAATGTAAGCTTAACTTTTCAGAACAAAATTTTACATCAAATGTTAAAATTCACGGTCTTCCTTTTATTTGTGACACTATGTTATTTAGCAAAAAATAATCCTTATAATGAAACCTTTCGATCGGTATGATAAAACTACAGGATGATAATTTTTTCTCGTGGAACAAGTTCGATTCCCGGCCTAACCATTTAATTATTTAAAAAACTATGAATGCAGTTTAAAATGTTTTCAAAATTCAGATAATGTCTTCTTTCAGTAAAATGTTCTATCTACAATATTTTAGGTACTTTCCCTCCATGTGGCATAGCCGTGGGACACCCTGTATAACCCGGAAGTATTTAAAAAACGAGTGCATAGGCATCTATTGGGTAAGCTCGCTCCATCGTAGGCTCCGTTTATGCCCACAGGCTAGTCTGTAAATAAGAGCAAGCCCATAATAATAATAAAAAAAATGATGATCTTTTTTCTCATAATAGTCAATAAAATTTTTAAACGCAGATAATTCTAGATCTCTTTATAATGTTAACAGTTGTTAAAATATAATCCGCAATGGTTAATGAGGGAACTCTATTCTATACTTAAATATACGTTAACTTCAAACATTTTTCAGGGTACTTGGATAATAAACAATTTAGGACCCACTATAAGAAATTCGAAGTTTGGAAACGTACAAATTTTACTTGGAGACGACCAGAGACAATCAATTCACTACTGGGTGAAATACGTGTGTATACTTCTGGCTATATTTTATCAAGTTAATCCTTTTAGTTTGATTTCATTATTTAATTAGAATGCTACGCATAATTATTTATATAAAGTTGAAATGTTTCATGATCATCCTCTTCTTCCTCTGAACTTTGTCCCAAGACCTGTGATCAAGTACATCTCTTTACTTTGCCACGTCTTTTGTTGTTGATAACAGTGCAAAGATCCCCTTGATTGCAGGAATGTGTACATGTATAAAGATATAAGACACTATGAATATTATTTGATAAAACACAGGTGATACAGGAGCACCCTAAAGTTCTGAACTACATAGACGGAATATCGATTCATTTCTACACAGATCAGACATGCGATGCTGATGTTCTGGCAGAGGTAGCTGCATTATATCCGGATAAGTTTATCATCTCCACTGAAGCGTGCGAAGGTATGCTTTTAGGTAACTTAGCTCTCTGACGGATAAGCTATCCGTCAGAGAACTGCTCCGAACTTTATCCTTCAAAGAGACTAGAGTTCCCTTACTTTGAACTTGTATGCATTAAACATACAGTTAGATTTCATATTTCGGCACCATAAGTTACGTCAAGAACAGTTCAATTCAAAGACTTTCGTCTTCACCTAGCTACTACACGAACGATAACCGAAGTCTTTATTGCACCTTTTTGAAACCGCGTGGGATTGGGAGGGTAGTTAAAAATAATTTTACTTTTTAGGCATTGGGATGTTTGACACACCAGTTGACCTAGGATCATGGGAAAGAGCTGAAAAGTACATTGTTGATATAATAGACGTAAGTACAAGTAGCTGAGTATTTTATAGCTAACTTAACGACGACGCGACGTAAGTAAGCTCATTCGTGCAAAAGCACTTGAGTTGTATTGTGAGGCAAAAGTGTCAGTCTGTTTAATCCTTCGAACACACGTCGTTTGAGACACAATAGAAAGACTATGGCTAAAGTTTCCATTATGAGCCGTCGAGTTGGAAGTTCATATTTTAATTGTAGATAGTACACACTAACTGAAGGCTTTTTCACGTATTTTTAAGGTTAGGAGACTCACGGTTTACGAGTTTTTTTTTTTGAAGTTTACATATTTCCATACAAAATGAAAAATAATACGCCATTTTTAGGTTAGATAAATTGTCAAAGTAAATGTCAAATTTGACGTTTTACGTTTCGTTCACGGCGGAGGGGTGTTTCGTTCAATTTTATCGTGTCTTTAATACAATTATATTTTGAAAACTAATAGGGATCGTCAATCCGAGAGCGATCGATCAAAATTTTAGGGCGCCCCGACTCGGACAGGTTAGGTTAGAAGGAGGTGGCGGGGTCGTAGTGAGCGAGCGAAGCGAGCGAATAGACCCCGCCACCTCCTTCGTGGTTATTTTTTTTTAAACCACCCAGAAGTAGGAGCTTTGATCATCGATATCTTCGTAACAATGGGGCTCCTAAAGTTGGGAGTGGTATGGGGGGCTTCCCCCTACCCCCCCTACCCCGCTCACCCACCCCCACCCCTGGATTCGACGGCTCATAATGGAAACTTTAACCAAGACTATAAGCAGCAGTCAATAACAGCCCGACAGCCGGCCGTCGGTTGGTCGTTGAAAGGTTAATTATATTGCAAAAGAGCGATCGATTTTTATTTATAAAAAACGTAATTATTTAAAAAAAATATTTGTTATAACAGGATTTCAATCATGGTGTTGTTGGCTGGATAGACTGGAATATGTGTTTAAACATCGATGGCGGTGCGAGAAATGTACCCAAGCAAGCAGATTCTCCAATAATAGTGTTTCCTGAGAAGGACGCGTTCGTCAAGCAGCCAATGTTCTACGCTATGGGGCATTTCTCCAAGTTCGTGCCTCAAGGGTCGTGGAGGATTGACATCACACAGGAGTGTATATGGGGAGAGTCTATATGGAGCGTTGCTTTTGTTACCCCTGAAAACACTGTAGTTGTTGTGTTGTATAATGAGTAAGTACCTTTGAGATCGAATTTAGCATCAAGGGGAGGACAGCATACATAATATTTCTTTACTCTCAGCCTTTGGAAAAACCGGGTTTTAGCAGGCCTTCAGTGTAGTGGAAGGTTTGCTTAAACTTTGTACGCGTATTTTGGAAGTTTCTGAAAGTAACTATTGGTCGTTGCCATTATGAGGATCGCCTAGAGGATAATACGCAGCAAAATTAGCGCACGCAGCTTAGGACCGGCAGCGGTGTGACCTCATAGTGACACCGCTGCCTTACATCAGAGATGCGTATGAGTGGCCTCTTTTGTTCTTTTTCCTGTTGTCTTCTCTTGTGTGAAGGTGATCTCGGGTCAGTTCGTCGCTCGACCAGAAATAGGCCTGTAATGAATGACATAAAAATATTTAAGTATGTAAAAGGATTTTTGTTGTAGTGTGGGGAATGTGTGTAGTGTAGCGTTCGTGTGGTCTACCGAAGAGCGATCTGTTATCAATTTCGATCTTCTAATTTTTACAATACTTTAAAAGCCACTGTTTAATAAATAAATGTCAATTTACCTAATAACATAATAAATAAAATTATCTGTTTTCCGCAGTGATGATGCAACCGAGGTGAGAATACAGTTAGGCAGTCAGCAAGCTGTGGTCCAGGTGGAAGCCAAATCAATCGTCACTGTTGAGCTAAAGGCCAAGCTATAATTATATTTATAAATGGTAAATGACGCACGTGCCTCGATACTTGAAGTTTCGTCATGAAGCTAATTGAGATTGTATATAAAATTAAGCTGAAAGTACGGAATGCTGTTTATTTTCCAATCCTACTCACTACATAAATAATTTGGTTTCCCGAAAGAAAATAGCCGCCCAAAAGCCGGCTGTCGGTTGGTCGTCATTTCGTTTTTTTATTCGAGTTCTGATATGAGTACAATCCAAGCTGCTATGACTGTTGGAAATCATCCTACACAAGCTTTCAGCTCTACTTTTGGGCAATGAAACTAATTTTGTCGAAGTATTTCCGTCTGAGCACTAATATTTAAAACGGTTCTTTGGTACTCAAACGGGAAATAGCATCAGTCAGTATGGTGCGGAATTATGCAGTCCTCCAAAATCTCCAATCGATATATGATAAGTACCCATTGCATAGCTTTGTAGTGTAACAATAGATAGTTTTGACGATATAATTTGATTTTAATATCGCAAAGATATCCATACTAATATTATAAATGGAAAAGTGTGTCTGTCTGTATGTTTGTCTTTCTTTCACGGCAAAACAGAACGATGAATTGACGTGATTTTTTAAGTGAAGATAGTTGAAGGGATGGAGAGTAACATAGGCTACTTTTTGTCTCTTTCTAACGCGAGCGAAGCCGCGGGCAGAAGCTAGTTTCATATATATTCGTAGTAAACAAAATTGACTATTGCTATACGATGTAATTAATAAAGAAACAGGAGAGTCGCTATAAATAATTTAAATTTTTTGTCTACTGTATAGTGATCGCCCCATTACGTATATATGCACCGAAAAGTAAAGGAAACTGTAAGTGAAGGAGTACACCTTCGTGATAATATTGTCTTCCATTTATATTTTTTCCATGATTTGTGTATATCCTTTGTTGGAGATCCTAAATAAATAAATAAATAAAAGTTTTTTTTTGGAAATTAATTCCTAACGGTGTAAATAGGGGATGAAAATTTGTGTAAAATAGGTTACAAACGAAGTCGTAGGAAACAGATATACATAACCCAACAAACAGTAATACGTAGACGACAGTCATTCATGCTATGACCTCACACATGTACAGGTGTATAAAATCTCGTCGATTTTAGTTTGATTTGTATTGTATTACCAACTTATACAATGGGCCGGTCATTGCAGTAGATAAGTTCAGATTTACATTAATCAAAATGGACGTTCACAAGGTTTGTGTCTTGTTTGGGATTTTGCTGCTTATTCTCGTCAGTAAATCGAGTGCTGGTAAGTTATTTAAGTTTTTTGTGACATATAAAATCGAGCTAACTGTAACTACTAGAGATCTACGCTTTGGAGCAAGGCAATTAGCGTCACTTTTCTGACTAACCGACCGACTCTTTGAAAATTCCAAGGTGCCTGTATATAGTCTAAGTGAAATAGTTAAATGCTTTGAATTTGAATTACTTCGCAAGGTTCAAACCATTTCAAAATTCTGGCACCATGAATTGGCAATGTGTCTGCCGATGGCCTGTTGGTCAAAAAGGTGACGCTAGTTGCTTGTTCCAAAATGTATATTACTCCGGAGAAGAACAAGCAAGAAACAAGCATATTCTTTTCAAAACTTCATGGTTTACAACTTGGTTACTTAAGGTTATTTTTGGTGGTTTTACTTATATTGTGAAAACAGTGTAGATAATGAGTAAACAATTTAAAAAATAAAGATTAAAGCCATGGTAGTTAAGAGATGACCAATCTCAACTGATAGCGCCCGTTCGCTTGACGCGCCCCTGCATCAATACTAAGTTAAAGTATTCGAAGGTAAATGTAATGGCCACGTGGCTTTTTACTAAGAGAGAGAGAGAAAGTTATCATTATTGTTGCGATGTGAAAGTAGGCAATAACGACCATATCAAGCCAATAAAATCTCAAATACTTAAAAGTATGAGATACCTATTTTTTTCGATGTTTTTGGAAACATGTGCAAGTCTTACTTGTTTGTTGTAAAACTTTAAACTTGGTCTCATACATGGCGATATCGTGAAATATAGTTCTCATTTTATTTCGATCTAAATCGTACGGTACTAACACATGTGAATGACAAAATAATTAAACAATGGCTATGACCAAAGTGCTTTTGTCTCAGTCATAGGAACTTTCTAATAAGGCAAACTAAATTTGTTAATTTAACCTGATAAATTTTATATTGTATTTTAATTTTAATTGAAGTTACGTGATTACCTTCACACAGTGCCCCGTTTCTGGTATTTTTTTTTTTTTTTTTTTTTTTTTATTGTCATATCAGACTTAAATGTGCGGCGGGCGGCTGCGATATGATGACGAGTAGTAGTTTTCTTCCAGGGCCCATCAAAACTTTCCACCCTTTATGTACCAAACAAGGGTTAGGGCTGCTTAACATCAAAATCAATAAAGAAACATTAACATTATTACCTCTTTAGACATACCCTGCGCTGCGCAGAAGATAGAGCACAAGTCGGTGGTATGTGTGTGCAACGCTACGTACTGCGACACCGTCACTAAGGAACCTCTCGCACACAACCAGTACGTCGTGTATATGAGCTCACAGGTAAGATAACAAGTCGGTGGTGTGTGTGTGTGCAACGCTACGTACTGCGACACCATCACTAAGGAACCTCTCACTAAGGAGCCTATTGAACACTGCGCATCGGCCCGTCGCGTCGCTCGTTATGAAAATCGGAGCCGTTGTCCGTTGTCGTCAATAAGAGGCCTAAGGCAACGACATGACACCCGCAAGTCAAGGTCAGCCTACGGGAGAGAATATAACATGATCAAAAAAATCTGATTACATTCTCGAACTAATCGAATCTACGAACACGCCCCGCAGTTGCGTTTACAACTTTAGAGAACTTCTTTGACAGCAGATAAACAGCTCAAGTAGGTTGTACACGTTCATTATTTCTAACCAACGAGAAGGAAGATATTGCATTTAAATAAGCAACTGAGACATGTGTTTATCATTCAGAAACATACTTAAAAGTATCTCAAAACTGTAGGAATGTACTAATTTAAGCCGTACTTTTTTTGTTTATAAATGAATCTTGGAATGAGTTTTTCGCCTAAAAATAGGTTTATGATTATATAGAGGTTTATAGTAAACTGGCTATTATCCACCGCTTCGCCCGCGTTAGATAGAGACAAATAGTAGCCTATGCCACTCTCTATCCCTTCAATTACGCACACCAAAAAAAAAACATGTCAATTCGACGCTCCGTTTTGCCGTGAAAGACGGATAAACAAACTCACACACTTTCCCATTTATAATATTAGTATGTATATTTAATTGGCTGTTAGTGCTTATAATTACAAATTTCATAAATATATTTCCAGAGTGGATTACGATTCAACAAAAGCAGAGGTGACCTGCAGCCATTGAACGTTTCTAGTAAGGTTTTAATGGATATGATAAAGTCGCTTTCCGCAATAAGATTGCTATCAGATTATTTGAAATCAGGAATATTAGTCTCATCAGTTACTTGTACCCACCAATACCAATGCCATTTGATATTGTGATTATTTTTACAGCACCAGAATGTTCGCCAACATTAGTTCTGCATCCGGAGAAGAAGTTACTGACGGTAAAAGGCTTCGGGGGCTCCGTGTCAGATGCCGCCGGAATCAACTGGAGAAGTCTGTCGAAACCAGTACAGAAGTATCTGATTGAGTAATTTCTGTTATTAATTATATTTGTAGTTTGTTTCCATTTTATTATAAATTGTAATTACAGTTTAAGAATCCAAAGTGTTAGGCAATTTTCGCTGCTGAACTATCTGCCTAACTACATACTGTATAATAATATGTTTTATTTTTCTGGTAAATAAAGCAACTTAAAACTGAGAAATGTAACTTTAAATTCCGTAGTTGCCTTGACGTGATGTAGTTTAAATCTTGCAGTTAATATTTTAGCGGTTTCTCATTAAAGATTTATGAAATTAATGAATTCCTTATTCCTTAACACAAACTTGTACGTTTTTCCAACAGCTCGTACTTCAGCGACAGTGGTCTGCAGTACAACATGATCCGCGTCCCTATCGGCGGCACAGACTTCTCCACGCGCGCGTACGCTTACAACGAGCTCCCTGTCGATGATGTCAAGCTCACCAACTACTCGCTCGCTTACGAAGATTTTCATTATAAGGTGAACCTCATTTGTAAATAGCCCTTATAGTTATTACTTAACATACTAAAATTAAAGTCATTTCGTTATTGACGGCACTTAAGACATCGTTTTAATTCTTTAGATCCCAATGATCACGTCTGCCATGCAAGCATCAAGTACTCCAATACACGTGTTAGCTTCTACATGGTCACCACCTCCATGGATGAAGACCAACAAGGCGTTCACAGGCATTTGTCAACTTAAGAGGAAGTATTACCAGACATATGCCGACTATCATCTCAAGTAACAATATTATTACCGATATCAATAAGTTCTGACTCATTAATGTCTGCCTTAATGGTTTACCAATTTATTATGATAGAGTATTAGTATGGGACCTAGTCAAAGGTGTTGATTCAATTTTTTTTTGGGGAGTGGGAAATCATCAAATGACTTCTCCCGCCATGCGTCGGACTTTTACTGACTAAAACCCACTCATGTTCCTGCGGTTGCCCTTTACGTTCCGGGGTCACGGTAACTATTATAAACAATCCGCAACCCCGGTGATTCTCTTGTTCACAAACTTTACTAAATTTAAGTTAAATGCATCTTTCTCTTTCCATTTCTTAAAGATAAGGACAGAAGAAACATTTTAGTTTAATCCTGTCTAATTAGACAGCGCCTGAAGAAAATTGGCGTTTATTTAGTCGCCATGTTTTTAATCGCGATTAAATTATCTTTGGAGTGTCTAAAGACAGGACTTAACTAGTATTTTATTTTCTGTCCTTTTCTTAATGAAATGGAAAGAGAAAGATGCACTTAACTTAAATTTACGTTAGTTTGTGAATAAGAGAATCGGCGCCATTATCTGTTTTCCTCAGGTTTATAGAGCAGTACGCGGCAGCGGGCGTCCCTGTATGGGGCATCACTACTACTAACGAGCCTACTAATGGTTATTTAGGATTTGTTGATGGCATGATTAATCTTGGTTGGACCGCAAAGAACATGGTACGAGCGCATATATTTTTATATTAACACGAAATATAGGAAATTTACTTTGTGAGTCAAAATTATAAGTACACTAGCTTAGCATTACTAAATTTAAATTATTTATAAAACGTAAACTTTGTCAGAAAGCTTTTTACTCTGTCAAAGATTACATTGAGGATTCAAATGCTTGGGATTGAGCTGTTTCGATTAATACATTGGCCATTATTTACTTTATTTACATTTCTTTTTACATTTCTTTTCTCTTTGACATTTCAATTATTATTTTGACATTTATGTGTACTTTTTAAAGTATATAATCTTTTTTATGTATTTCTATTTGACATTGATGTGTACTTTTTAAAGTATATAATCTTTTTTTTTAATGTATTACTATTTGACATTGATATGTACTTTTTAAAGTATTGTGTATATGTTTTTGTGACATTTTTTTTTGTGAATGTGAGGACTATGGAAGTCGTTGGTTTTTTTTTATTAAATATGCGGTCTGACGGTTTGAGTATTTAATGCGGCCTACCCAAATGTCCTTACTTTGGTACTGTTCGTCAAGACGTTGGGCTCCTTAGTTTTTAGTTGAGCTAAACGATTACTGACAAATGCTTGCACTGTCTGGACAGGTCCACTCAAATCTGTGTCCTCCTCTCATCAAGAGAGTGCCTCAGACATTAACCTCCATGGTTCTCGCACATTTTTGACCAATACGATTGTATGGACTTTAAAAGAGACTTTGACCTCTGAGTTTGTTTCGGATGTTTCTTCTCAGAGCAGTCCACAGAGTATATAATCACTACGTTGAGCAGTCCAGCTACGAAACACCGGCCCCATCGTTCGCTTAAAATAAATAAAAAAACAAAATATTGACGTGTAAAAGTGTTATATATATACCCTATTTACAAAATAAATATGATTTTATGATTTTTGACAAAAAGTAGCCTATGTTACTCTCCATCCCTTCAACTATCTTCACTTAAAAAATCACGTCAATCCGTCGCTCCGTTTTGCCGTGAAAGAAAGACAAACAGACAGACAGACAGACACACTTTCCCATTTATAATATTAGTATGGATTGACTATTTTCAGGGTACTTGGATAATAAATAATTTAGGACCTACTATAAAGAATTCGACGTTCGGAAACGTTCAAATATTAATTGGAGACGACCAGAGAGCAACAATGCACTACTGGGTAAAATACGTTAGTTTGCTTCATGCTATTTTTTAATCAAGTTAATCTTTTTTTATATCAATATTGTTTTTTAATGATACGCAAATGATCTTTATATATTGTATCAAGTTGTAACATTCCTGGTCACATTTCCTTGTTCTGAACTCCACGCCAAGACCTGTGATCAAGGAGATCCATTTATTTCATCACTTCTATCGTTGTTGGTGGCATTGCAGTGATCTTCCTAATCTCAGAAATGTGTAATTATATTTGTTTACACAGCTGCTAGATAAGCAACCTGAAGTTATGAACTACATAGACGGCATATCGGTACACTACTACACAGACCGTACAAGAACTGCTGATGTTTTGGCAGAGGTGGCTGCATTATATCCAGATAAGTTTCTCATCTCTACTGAAGCGTGCGAAGGTGTGTAAGATAACGTAATAATTTCTGTGTGTTGTGCATCTATAGAAATGAACTTTGCCAGAAATGTTAGTGAGCCACAACAATGTTAGTGAGATACAAAAGGAAGGTTTATATTACGCGTATAATACGTCCATATTATAGTAGAGAAAAGCCAGAATTTAAAAAATCTGTGTATGAGAGTCGTTACAAGTTGGGTCAGGTCGCTAGTATTATAATAATGCAAAATCTGATGATATTATACAGAAAGTAGGTTCGGTCTGAGGCCACAATACAAAAGTTAGCATGGCTGCTTGACTCCAGAAGCAGGTAAAATGTGACGGAGACAGATATAACCAACCCACATGGCACTTCACTGATTCGAGTGGATATGTCGGTATTTTGGTTCTCTGACGAATAATATTTCATCCATCCGGGATTTTCCGAGCATAGCCTTCTCCATAGTTACATAGCAACACATAGGTTGCGAATCACGCTATGGCCCAAAAGACCTAATTTAAAGTTATTAGGAACCACTGGGGACACTATTCACAATTTTTTTTATCTTCTAGGCATTGAGAAGTTTGAGACTACGCCAGTTGACCTAGGATCATGGGAAAGAGCTGAAAACTATATAGTTGATATTATAGACGTAAGTATAAGCAGTTGAGTGTTTTAAAACATACTGAGCGAAGAAAGGAAACTCATACCGCAGCAAAAATGTCAACCATTTAGTTAGATTGCAATAAGATGGAGTGTCTAACGTACACCAAGAAATATTGGGGGGCACGATCGTGCCCCCGCCAAGACAAGCAAGCGAAGCGCAAGGGCGCTACCTGCCTTTTCTCGAAGTGTTTCGCCGTTTTTTTGAACCCTCATAGAGTTGGTTTCCGATGTACCAGACAGTTCATATTCACAAGATGTGATGTCAATAATATACTCATTAAACATACAAAGTCTCAATTGAATAGCTCTAATACTTTAGATTTTATTGATATCTAAAATACACCGATTTCGTCACTGACACACGGACACACTGATGATCATCAAAATGTTTGGCTACTTCCTGAAGTGCTAGAATGCTGAAATTTGGTATGTAGTCTGAGTTTAGTATACAACCAACAAAAAAATCATAAACTTATAACTTTCGCCCTCCATCCCCTAAAATGGGGGGTTGGAAGTTTGGTGAGGAAACAAGTTAATCATCTAAGTAAAAATGCAAAGACAGAGAATGGGTTATGAAAACCGGCACTGCTGATGTAAAAGAAATACACTCCAAAACAAGAAGAAGGACGACAAGAAGAAAAAAGACGGCCTTGCCACTTACAAAAAGAACTGATATCCCACCAAAAACATTTTATGTAAAATGTTGCCAAGACAACCATGATTATTTAAGGCTCCAGCACACCGAATGCGTATGCGTAGACGTCAGCGTCAACGTTACGTAAACGTGCGCGTACCACTGAGTTGTAATGTATGGAACTGTATAAGGCAGGACACACCGCTTGCGAGCACGTGGACGTGATGACGTTACGCAAGCGGTGTGTCCTATCTTATACAGTTCCGTACATTACAACTCAGTGGTACGCGCACGTTTACGTCACGTTGACGCTTACGTCTACGCATACGCATTCGGTGTGCTGGAGCCTTTATGACGGAAGTAACGAAACAGCCAAGCCATACATTTTTAAGGTCGGTCGGTAGATTTAGGCCGTGTAGATTCAGAAGCTTGGCTCTACATAAGATCTGATATATTTTTCACAGGGCAAACCTTATGTGGTTATAAAATGTTTTTGGTGGGATGTCATTATATTTTGAAGTAATAGTTAGTGAAAGAAAAATAAATAATTGTTATTGCAGGATTTCAATCATGGTGTTGTCGGATGGATAGACTGGAATATGTGTTTAAATAGTCACGGAGGACCTAGCTTCGGACCCAGCATTGCAGATTCTCCCATCATAGTGTTTCCTGAGAAGGACGCGTTCGTCAAGCAGCCAATGTTCTACGCTATGGGGCATTTCTCCAAGTTCGTGCCTCGAGGGTCGCGCAGGATTGATGTCACACATGAGTGTGGCTGGAGAGAGTCTATATGGAACGTCGCTTTTGTTACCCCTGAAAACAATGTTGTTGTTGTGTTGTACAATGAGTAAGTATCTTTGAGATCGATTTTTAATAAAGGGTATCAAAAGGTCTTTAGTGAAGGTGAAGGTTTGTTTAAACTTTGTATTCATATTGGAATTTCTGCGTCTCACAACTTGAAGACTTTGTAGTTACACACTCACACACAGCAACACAGCAGCAAAATTTGAAGGGGGGTGTTCCTGTCTAATATAGGGAGCATTGTGACCTTGTAGTTAAATTTACCGATAATGAACCTAGAACTTAAAAAGCAACGTTACAACGTCCACTGACCTACGTTTAGAAAAATCGAGCAGCCTTGCTTGTTATTTAAAGATATTTCCGCCTCAGTACAGGACAGTGCTTTTCTGCACGCGTTAAACTGCCCAAACTTTGATGATGATTTGGAAATAAATAATACTGTCGCGTAAAATTGCGTTAAGACGGAATTTACCAAGGACAAATATTTTTATAAATTCTGTAGTGCTCGAGCTGCTTTTCTACCAGGTGGCTGGGCATTGATTGAAAAATTGCTACGTTATCAATTTCGGTCTTCTAATTTAAAAAAATGGTTAAAAATAATGTTTTTAAATGAACTTATCTGTTTTTCCGCAGTGGTGATGCAACCGAGGTGAGAATACAGTTAGGCAGCCAGCAAGCTGTGGTCCAGGTGGAAGCCAAATCAATCGTCACTGTTGAGCTAAAGCCGGAGTTGTAGATACATTAACAAATTGTCGATGACACAGGTGCACCGATACTCGGAATGTCGTCATCTAGCTGCCTATAGTTACATAACATTGTATAAAAATGATATCATGGAGCACTGATTTTATTTCTCCCAATTCTGTTTCCAAGATAAATAATTTAGTTTGTCGATTAAATAATACTCGATGGCTACACCATCGAGTATTATTTAATCGACAAACTAAATTATATATCTTTTAACTCGAGAGCCCGTGAAGGTATCGAATAAAAATTAAAACTGTATACTCAGTTTCCGACCCCTTGTAGCTAAAAAAATCAAACCTTTAAGTTCAAGAAAAAGTAACGGGCGTTTATTTAGCAAAAATCGTATATTTCGTTATTCTCAAGGAAATCAAAATTTGGCACAGAGTAATGTCTTATAATACCAGTAAAGAAAAATATCTGAAAACCGTACTTAACATATATCCTGAAAATACAAATTTTTCAACCGCAGACGAATCGAACGGGGAGGAAAGTTTGTGGAAAAATGGGCGACCGATGCCGCTTTTAAAAGCTAGTTAGGTGTACAATAACAATTATCAAGCAGTATACAGACGACAGTCCACCATGACCAGAACTCACACATGAGCAAGTGTATAAAACCTCGTCGTTTTTAATATGATTTGTATTGTATTACCAACATATACAATGGGGCGGTCACTACAGTAAACGATATCTAATTTAAATTATTTACAATGGACGTTCACAAAGTTAGTGTGTTGTTTGGGACTCTTTTGCTTAGCCTCTTTGGTACAACGAGTGCTGGTAAGTTTGTTAAACAAATCATAATAGTTATACAGTTTAGATATATTATGAAATATAACAGTGAGGACTTGCTGAATACCTTGTGTTCTCACAGAATAATATTGTTATCTAGCGATGACATGAAATTGAGAAAAATCGCCCTAAAAATATCTAAACACCATTAAAAATATATCTTCTTATATGTTTTCATGGGATTTTTGATCATTATTCTTTCTCAATTCTCAAGTATAGACATGAATCACTTTACTTCTTTTTGTAAAATTTTAACCTTGGTATCATGCAGTGCAATATTATGTTGAACTTACACTTTTTATTTTATTTCTATAGGTGTCATAACTTCGTGTATTACTTTGTATAATTACCCACATGTATAGACATGTGGATGATAAAATAATTTTACAATGGGTATGACCAAAGTACTATTTGCGTCGGTTAACTTTCTGATAAGGAAAACCCGCTGAATTTCAAATATTTTAATTGGAGTCACGCGATTATCTGTCATACAGTATGCAGGTTGTAGCATCTAGCTAGTTATTCAAGGCATTACGGACTGCCAAGCCCGTGCTGTATATTAATTGTACTGTTTTACTACTTAAGGAAATGGAGCATTATCGTGAAAAGCCTTTTTTTGTGGATAGGAAATCATCAAATGACTTCTCCCGCCCTGGGTGGAGCGAAAGGGAGTGTCAGACTTTTACTGGCCAAAAGCCACTCATGTGCCTTCGGTTGCCCTTTATGTTCCGAAGCCTCAGTAACTATTAGAACTATTCCGCAACCCCGGCAAGATCGTGAAAAGCCTTTTAGGTCAATCTTGATATTTCGTACTTAAACATATGGCGGGCTGATGCCATATGATGATAGATTTGGAACCTACCAATACAGGGTGTGTTTGAAAGTAAGGATCAAATCGGACAAAGGCGTGCACAGGTCCTTTTCAATTGTTTTTTACTCTTCAGACGTACCATGCGCGGCGCAGAAGATAGAGCACAAGTCAGTGGTGTGTGTGTGCAACGCTACGTACTGCGACTCCGTCACTAAGGAACCTCTCGCACTCAACCAGTACGTCGTGTATATGAGCTCACAGGTAAGATAACAAGTCGGTGGTGTGTGTGTGCAACGCTACGTACTGCGACACCGTCACTAAGGAACCTCTCGCACACAACCAGTACGTCGTGTATATGAGCTCACAGGTAAGATAACAAGTCGGTGGTGTGTGTGTGCAACGCTACGTACTGCGACACCGTCACTAAGGAACCTCTCGCACACAACCAGTACGTCGTGTATATGAGCTCACAGGTAAGGTAACAAGTCGGTGGTGTGTGTGTGCAACGCTACGTACTGCGACACCGTCACTAAGGAACCTCTCGCACACAACCAGTACGTCGTGTATATGAGCTCACAGGTAAGATAACAAGTCGGTGGTGTGTGTGTGCAACGCTACGTACTGCGACACCGTCACTAAGGATCCTCTCGCACACAACCAGCACGTCGTGTATATGAGCTCACAGGTAAGATAACAAGTCGGTGGTGTGTGTGTGCAACGCTACGTACTGCGACACCGTCACTAAGGAACCTCTCGCACACAACCAGTACGTCGTGTATATGAGCTCACAGGTAAGATAACAAGTCGGTGGTGTGTGTGTGCAACGCTACGTACTGCGACACCGTCACTAAGGAACCTCTCGCACACAACCAGTACGTCGTGTATATGAGCTCACAGGTACCATAACATGACACTGTAATTCACCTAAAAGCTTGGGACTAGGACATCGACTGGCCGACCAAGTTATGGTCAAGCTTTGGATGAGAATTTCACGACAAAGAAAATCACACTTTTGAACATGAATTCGATAGAATTTAGAAACACGTTTCGCAGTCGTGCTTACGACTACGAGATGTACGAAAAATTATTTAATTCTGTGATCAATTTGAAGTGGTTTCTGATTGCTGGGCTGATTAACAGTGTCTTAATTTTTAAAGCGTGTAACTAATAATTCAAGTATCATACTTTTCTGTTCAAGTATGCATAAGAGATTAAATAGCTTTTTCATACTAATAGTCGAAGTATACATCTAATTATTTTTTTTATAAATTATTCCAGAGTGGATTACGATTCAACAAAACCAGAGGTGACCTGCAGCCATTAAAAGTTTCTAGTAAGTTTGCATATGATTAAGTTGCTTCCCTTTAGTTCTGTAAGAAAATCTTTATTATTTTCCGAGAATAAGCTACATGGTTATGCTCGGAAAAAAATAAAGATTTTCTTCGAAAATATCAAAAATATATTAATTAAGGCTTATGTCCCTGTAACAACACCTTCACACCCGATTTGGGGCAGAAATAGATATGGTAACTAATAAAACATCTCCTGACTAGCTTATTCACAAATAGCTCTAAATACTTCTTAAATACTTGATTTTATTAGCAGAAAAATAATTTTCTTATAGAATATCATTAAGCTCTAAAAAGTTTGAGTTAAAGGCGCAGGAGTTTTCTAACAATTCCATTTAATTTTACTTACGTAAGATGCTATCAAGTGAAGCAAGAACCACTTCGGACCGTAGACTCATTTCACTCATCAAGAGAGCATAAATACAAAGAATTAAACGTAATTTAATAAAAGTACTCGAAATTTACAAAAAAATTGTTGAGTCAAGTGTTATAATATCGTGTTTATTTTTACAGCATCACAATGTATGAAGACATTAGTTCTGAACCCGGAGAAGAAGTTCCTGACGGTAAAGGGGTTTGGGGGCTCCGGGTCAGATGCCGCCGGAATCAACTGGAAAAGTTTGTCTGAACCACTACAGAAGTATCTGATCGAGTAACTGTTGTCATTATTTTTTCGTAGGATTTATTTTATAAACTATAATTATGATTTGACATTAAGAGATTTTGGTTGCTGGTTATGCCTGAGTTTATTGTTTTATTTAGTACAGCCCTACCTTGACACTGAGAAACAAACCTTCAAAATTCGTTAATAACCTGACGTAGATTAGATTCAAATCTTGCAGTTAAAATTTCAGAGGTTCCTCCGTTATGATTTATACAATTAACGAAGTGCGTATTCCTTGGTTAATAAACTTGTTTGTTTTCCCAACAGCTCGTACTTCAGCGACACTGGTCTGCAGTACAACATGATCCGCGTCCCTATCGGCGGCACAGACTTCTCCACGCGCGCGTACGCTTACAACGAGCTCCCTATCGACGATGTCAAGCTCACCAACTACTCGCTCGCTTACGAAGATTATCATTATAAGGTGAACCTCATTTGTAAATAGCCCTTAAGGTTATTAGTTAACTTACTAAAACTAAAGTAATTTCGTCTTTGAGCGACCTTAAAACATATCGTTTGAATTCTTCAGATCCCATTGATCACGTCAGCCATGCAAGCATCAAGTACTCCAATACACGTGTTAGCTTCTACATGGTCACCACCTCCATGGATGAAGACCAACAACGCGTTTACAGGCATTTGTCATCTTAAGAAGAAGTATTATCAGACATATGCCGACTACCATCTCAAGTAACCAGTCATGCTGACTTATATTAGGGCCCGTATTAATAACCGTTACTCAGATCAAAACTCGTACTTGATGCCCAGCTTAAGATCTTGTTCGTATTAATTACCGAGATCGATTATGAGCTCAACTTCCGGATTAAGTGTACGTCATCAGCTAAGTGTAGACTGATTAATAAACGAAACTCGACACTTAAGTATTGTACTCAATGTGACGTATTTGTTCACTAACTGAGATGCGTTTATTAATTAGCGACGATCTTGAGCTCCTGTCATCGCAATTATCCGGTATCAAATGATATCGCACTTGAGATCGTATTTGAGTAACGTCTATTTATACGGGCCTAAGTGTTTGAGTAGTAAAAGTATTAGTTTAAAATATATATCTTTTATACCATTGTTTATGTATATAATTTTGTTCTCCATCAGGTTTATAGAGCAGTACGCGGCGGCGGGCGTCCCTATATGGGGCATCACTACTACTAACGAGCCAACTAATGGGTTTTTAGGATATGTTGATGATGTGATGAATCTTGGGTGGACCGGAAAGACCTTGGTACGAGCATTATGTTCAGATAAATATTTACAAAGGTTATTAAGGTAACAAAGGTTATTCATTTGATTTAAAGCTGGTAATAACAATGAATTATTTTCAGGGTACTTGGATAATAAACAATTTAGGGCCTACTATAAAAAATTCGACGTTTGGAAACGTTAAAATTTTATTGGGAGACGACCAGAGACAATCACTGAAGTACTGGGTGAACTACGTAAGTGTGCTTAAAAAGCTGTAATCATATTTGATCAAGTCAATCTTTGGTCTTCAATTTGATACCATATTTAAAAGTTGGTATGGTTGTTGTTGCATTGGACTGAAAAAACATGAGACCCTCGTATTCATGGTAAACATTTGTTTAGCAAACTGTTGATCAACTGAATAGATGTTGTCGCCCGCCGGGCGTCAACTCTGCAATATGGCGTGATCAACACCGCAACACCAGTGTTGCCCGTAATATGATGACAGCAACTCGTCAACCTGTTTATGCAACCATGTTGCTAAACAAAATGTTTACCATGAATACGAGGCTTAATGATATTTGTTTATAACAGGTGGTAGAAAAGCAACCTGAGGTTCTGAACTATATAGACGGCATATCGGTACACTACTACACAGACTTTTTCAGCTCTGCTGATATTCTGTCAGAGGTGGCTGCGTTATATTCAGATAAGTTTATCATCGCCACTGAAGCGTGTGAAGGTATGTTTTCTAAGTTAAAGCGGTTCACCTAAGTGACCACTACGGTCACCTATCTGTGTGTTTATGGCTTGGTACAAAATAAGAATTCCATTAGTAATTATATTTTTGAGGGTTGTTTTGTACGGGACTTTCTTAAATCAGTTTACTGATTCGAGTGGCTATGTTGGTACTCGTAACACTGATTCGCTGACGAATAACTTTGACCACAGCAGAGCCCAAAGCGCGCAGAACGTCTTTGAACGTGTGGATCTAATCTCATTAACTATTTTCACCTTCAACGCCTCCTTCTTAGCTTATAGGCCTGCCACACTATGCCCGTCACGCTGCTCATCGCCATGCCCCTCGCGCTGCCGCGATGTTTGTAATGACGAGTGGCATGGCGAGTATTGCGGCCACACTACGTCTCTGCCTCCTTTCCTCGTTATTCCCATGTCACTCGTCGAGTATGTGGCAGGCGCATTAGATAAGAATTACAAATAGGCTATGTCGCATTACGTTGCGACGAGAGCCCAACTTAACGGTATTACGAACTTAAGGATATAATTTTACCTTCTAGGAATTTCGAAGCTTGAGCCATCGCCAGTTGACTTGGGATCGTGGCAAAGAGCTGAAAACTATGTAGTTGACATTATAGACGTAAGTACAAGCAACAGCTGAATGTTTTCTTGAAAGTTCAGCGTTTCGTTTGCGTTAATATATCAACCAGTCAGTCAGTTTACCATTTCATTTTTTATATAGATTTTAAAGTAATTCTTTTAAATGTCCATTTATATCTACAGACATTGAGCGTGATAGACACGCGTGCCGTGGCAGACTAAATAATATTCTTTTTTACAGTGCCCAATACCGTATTTATATCTATCGTGTGAACAGAGCATCGGAACCGTACAGACGCCTTTGTTGCCTTTACCTGTCGGAATCACGCAGGGGTCTTTTTTTTGCAATGGTCAAAGAAAATCTGATAGAAATAGGGTATTACACTGTATAAGAGAAAAAATATAAAAATATATTATTGAGGTAGCTTAAGCAAAAAGCAGCCGAACAGTGTTAGTTTTAGTTCATAAAACTAGAAAATATTTTTTTAAATTCAATTCAAAGTTTTCAGTTTTTTTTACCTGTTCTTGAACACACCGAAATACAGACCATAGACAGTGACAGCTGTCGACTGTCAACAGTGTCAACTAGACGTCACTATTTGTTTTATTTATAACCTCCTAATACGATCTTTATTATAAAAATATACTTTTTCATGGAAGTTATTGTGAAAGATATTTTAGATGGCTAATGCACATGTGTACTTACATCAAAGTGATATTTACAACAACAGTACAAACGGTACAAACGGGTTTTTATGGTGTAATAGTTAGAATACTCTTCCCACAACTTTTAACTAAGTTTTTCTTAAATTTGAATCAGTTAACACTAGAATTCACAATTATTCCGATGTTTTCTTGCATTCCGAAACGTACACCAACGGTAAGTCGAACAGTAACTAATTTTTGAGATAAAATCAATAAAAATTATGTAAAGTGTCACAGCGCGTTTGTTTATTTACATGACGTAAGGACGTCATATCGCCAAAGCAAAACCACGCCCACGGCGTTTTTCGTTTTTCGAAATTTCCGCGCGAAATTTGAAAATTCAATTTTTAAAAGCGTTTTTAGGGTACTTAGCGCTTAAATAAAAATTTAGGATTTTTTTTAGTGGTTTCTTAGTACTGTAGGAGTTATTTGAAATACTTAAAAAAAAAGAGTGTAATACCCTATTGTTAGTGTTGTATATATAAACATTTAAACTAACGGAGAACGTACATGTGAAGCATTCATATTTAATTGTTATTGCAGGATTTCAACCACGGGGTTGTCGGATGGATAGACTGGAATATGTGTTTGAACAACGACGGAGGTCCCAGCTATATACCTGACCGCGCAGATTCTCCTATCATTGTGTTTCCTGAGAAGGACGCGTTCATCAAGCAGCCAATGTTTTACGCTATGGGGCATTTTTCCAAGTTCGTGCCTCGAGGGTCGCGCAGGATTGATGTCACAAAAGAGGGTGAATGGGGAGAGTCTATATGGAATACGAATTTATACGTCGCTTTTGTTACTCCTGAAAACACTGTTGTGGTTGTATTGTGTAATGAGTAAGTACATTTAAAACTTGTAACCAAAGTTAAAACGCAGTACAGGCTTATCAGGACTGAGCAAACGGTTGGTCTAAGAATGAAACTCACCTATCATACATTACATTCTGGTACACAATAAAGATTGAAAATTGAGTAGTTATAGAATATGGTTTGGAATACTTCAGAAGGCGCATTGGTAAATAAGGTTTGAAAATGTGCCAGTATATCCTTTTTTTACAAATCGATTTATCTGTTTTTCAGCAGTGGTGAGTCAACCGAGGTGAGAATACAGTTAGGCAGCCAGCAAGCTGTGGTCCAGGTGGAAGCCAAATCAATCGTCACTGTTGAGCTAAAAGCAGAGTTATAGTTATATTTACAAATGGTCGATGACACAGGTGACAATGACTTGCAGTTTCGTCATGTAGCTGACTAAACATAACATTGAACATAAAATTACGTTTAAAATATAGAATACTGTTTTTTTTTCTTCCAATCCCACTCTAACTAGATAAATAATTTTCGACTAAATAATCCTACATTTGTCGATAAGTATTTGTAAACAGAAATATTTAAAAGCAGCAAGTGTTTATTATCTTTGTTAGATGGTAATTAAGTAAGTATAATATACATATTGTTACAAATCTAAATGAATCCATACCAGGGATGTTAGGGAGCTCCGTAACCGTAACCGAATCCGAAATAAAAGTTTCGGATAATATCGGATAGGGGCGGAGCCTAATTGAGACACGTTATGTAATAATTACTCACAGACTAATTGTAATTCCTACCAAATGGTGACATATAAATAAAACCATTATATTCGCTATTTGTATTTTACTTTTGAAATTCCTTAAAATTTTAATATCCGTAACCGAAATTATCCGAAACTAACGGATAATTCGAAATAATTTCATATCCGTATCCGTAACCGTATCCAGTATACCGTATCCAGTACGGATTCCTATATCCGTATCCAATCCGTATCCGAAATTTCATATCGATAACATCCCTGATCCATACTACAGCTACTATGGCAGCTTAGGCACTTAGGCAGTATTCAATTGAACAATAAACTAATAATTTATTTATTTAGTATATAAGAATGACATAATTGACATAATGTATAATAATAATTATTAATTTTTAAATTAATCTATATCAACAAATTGTATGAATAATGATAGCATGTTAAATTAATTATAACCCTATCGCCTATGCATTGCTGTGCCCTTGCAGGGTTCATTGTTTGGAACTATCATAATGTAACAACCTGTAAACAACATGAAATGCAATAAATGAATGATTATGATTATGAAACTATTAAAGCGAATTTATCAATAGGACACTTCGGAATTCCAGAATTTAAAAAAATCTGATTAATAAATAGATGCACGCTTTGACTACGGCGTAGCACGTAGCACATCCTGGCTACACCCGCTACGCCGCTGGCGTAGTGGACATACGTAGCTTTAAGGGCTATATTTCATTAGGTTATAAAGTTGCGCAACTTAAACATATAGGAGTAAAATAACCACTCTTCTCTTTAGGGAGTAGACCTTGACAGAATGAAATGAAGCTGGTGGCCCAATTGCAACCTCTAGCACATCGGCGTAAAGTTGCCTGCCTGGCGGTGTTTTACAGATTGCACTTCGGTGAGTGTGCTCATGAGCTACACGAGCTCATTCCCCCGTCTCCGTTTTACCACCGGACATCCAAGACGTACGGCAGGATACCACCCTTTCTTGGTCGATATTCCTCAAATCCGCACGCAGCGTTTTTCGAAATCCTTTACTATGCGCACCGCAAAGGAATGGAATTCTCTGCCGGCGTCTGTGTTTTCAAAAGCATATAACCCGGATGTATTCAAGAGAAGAGTGCATAGGCATCTTTTGGGTGAGCTCGCTCCATCGTAGCTGGGACTAGTCTGGGACCAAGAGCAAGGCCATAAGTTATAAAAAAAAAATGAAGTCGCTCCCGCTGCCTGTTTGCTGAGATATTTTAACTACTTAAGAATTTAAATGCAGTTTTTAGTAATAGCTGGAGTGAAACGCTGGTATTTTTTAAGGCTTGTAATATACTTGACAGATAGTGTATAATCCTTAAATCAATACTTTGAGTGCAAAGGTTGCTTGAATCAATAAATGAATTATTATTTATTTATTATTTAGCAGTCAGAGTCACTAACCACTAGACCAACAGGCCCGTCTAATTAATTTCACTATTTTCGATATGGGTTCCCTACGCGAAATCGAATGACGACAGCTCGAATAACATTTGCTCGAACACGTTAACTCATAAATTTTGGGTGCGTGTGTTCACTTCCTCGATACATCAAAATATCTAAAACATTGTAGTTTCTAGTTCTGTATAATTATAAGTATAATATATAATAAATATATTGTAATAATATAATATATTTATTATTATATTATTATTGTTACGAGCTGGGGTTCGGGATAAATAAAACTTGCAGTTTTAACCGAAAAAAAACACGATAACTTTATTTAAAATTCACAAACACTTTACTAGAATTCACTAACACAAACTAACACAACACTACACAAAACACACACTTTGTATCGCAGTCGTAGTTCCGCTTCGCGGCGATGTTCACTGTTTCGTTCCCAAAACTGAACTGAGTCCCGTGCCGACACGTCCGCTATTTATATCTCCGGTCACATTTTCTAGAAAGTTCGACAACCCGAGGTACCCAGGTGCATTCGAGAACATTCCAGTAACATCGCGAATGATCGACGATGATCTGGAAGTTTCTCGAATGACCCCTCGGAACTCCATCGAACGTTCTAGAACGTCGTGGAACTTTCCCGAATTTTCTAGTAAATGTGCCCGGAACAATCGACACTTACGTCACCTATACCTACCTACGTAACACTGCCCCCTCCTAAGACATGCTCGTCCCGAGCATCATTATTCCCGTAGTATCGTGCCAGCCGATCTACGTGAACAATTTTAGGCGCAGTTCTCGTACTCTTCCGTATCCGGTAGGTGACGTCATTGATTTTGGTCACAATCTGGTATGGTCCATCCCATTTTGCCTGTAGTTTAGGCGACTTCCCTTTGCTACGCACTGGGTTATGCAACCACACCAGTGAACCTTCATCAAATCCGCTATTGTTCATCTTCCGGTCATAGCGAGTTTTCATCCTTTCAGACATCTGCTGGCCTGACTGTCTGACATGCTCGTATACGTCATTCATTTTGTTACGCAAGTCATTTGCATAATCTGTTATGCTGCTTGGTGAATCAGGTGGGATGCCAGTAATTAGATCAGCTGGTAACCTTAACTCTCTTCCAAAGTTTGCAAAGGCTGGTGTCACAGTTGTGCTTTCGTGAACAGCACTTCTGTAGGACAGAAGAAACGGCTGTATGTGCTTGTCCCAATCCCGTTGTCTGCTCGCTACAACTTTGGCCAGATATCTTTCCAGTGTTTGATTAAATCTTTCTACCATTCCATCAGATTGTGGATGGTATGACGTGGTTCTAGTTTTATGAGTACCCATTACACGACATGTTTCCTGGAAAACTTGAGATTCGAAATTTCTTCCTTGGTCGCTGTGGATTTCCAGGGGTACCCCGAACCGACAAAAGACTTCGTGGACTAATTTATCAGCTACTGTCGAAGCCTCTTGATTAGGAATGGCGAATACTTCCGGCCATTTCGTGAAATAGTCCATAACAACCAAGAAGTACTTGTTTCCGCTTTCACTTTCAGGGAATGGGCCAGCGACGTCTAGTGCTATTCGTTCCCAGGGGGCTCCTACATTGTACACTTTCAGTGCTCCTCTGCTGCGTGTTTGAGGTCCTTTTACTGCCGCACAACTGGTACATTTGCGACACCAATCTTCAACATCCTCTCGACAATGGATCCAATAAAACCGTTCTCGGATCTTCAACAGAGTCCTTTTTACCCCCATGTGACCTCCGGAACTTCCATCGTGGTAGAGCCGAAGAATTTCTGGTACCTTCGATTTCGGCACGACCATTTGCAGATGGCACTTGTCTCCACGAGCATTTTCCCATTTACGGCACAAGACACCATCTTGGAGTACCAAGCTCTCCCACTGTGCCCAATAGCTCTTTATGGTTGTACTCATTGCTGCAACATCGCACCACTTCGGTTTAGCAGCATTGGCTTTAATCCATTCGAGGATTGGTTTAATGTCCGAGTCACTTTGCTGAGCATGTTGTAGAGTTTCCTTCCACTCATCACTAAGGTCTGTTCTTAGCATTCTGACAGGAACTGCTTCCTTAGCTTCTTGCCTGACACAATGCTTGCAATCTTCAGGACAAGGCCTTCGTGATAAAGCGTCTGCATTACCATGAGACTTTCCGCTACGATGTTCAATTGAGAAGTGAAACTCTTGCAGCAATTCAATCCATCTTGCTACTTGCCCTTCCGGATTCTTGAACTGCAGCAACCACTTCAACGCAGCATGGTCAGTTCGAAGGTGGAATTTGCGTCCCAGTAGATACTTGCTGAAATGCTGCAAAGTCTTCACAACGGCGAGGAGTTCGCGTCTCGTGACACAATAGTTCCTTTCTGGTTTCGATAACGACTTGCTGAAGTAAGCTATGACAACTTCATGATCTCCTTTACGCTGAGATAACACACCTCCAATTCCAGTATTACTCGCATCCGTGTCAATTATGAATTCATTTTCTGCATCAGGATAGCCCAAAATCGGAGTATTACACAATCGTTTCTTTAACTCCTCAAAAGCCATGTCACAGCTATCATCCCAACAAAAAGGTCTCTTCTCCTCGGTAAGTTTATGTAATGGTTTGGCGATGTCTGCAAAATTCTTGACAAACCTTCGATAGTACGAGCACAAACCCAAAAATGCTCTGACCTGCGTCTTATCCTTTGGAATAGGCCAATCCTTGACAGCGACGATTTTCTCTGGATCCGTTTGCACTCCTTCTTTAGACACAACGTGCCCCAGAAAACTAACCTGCTGTCTAAAGAAGGTGCACTTCTTTGGACTTAACTTAAGATTAGCTCCTCGGATTTTAGACAGCACTCGTTCCAGATTTTGAAGGTGGTCTTCAAATGTGCGGCCCACAATGATGATGTCATCTAAATAGACTAAACAGGCGTCTCCAATTAAACCAGTGAGTACCTGCTCCATTAACCTTTCAAAAGTTGCAGGAGCGTTGCACAATCCGAATGGCATAACATTAAATTGCCAAAGTCCTTTTCCCGTAGAGAATGCGGTTTTCTCCTTATCTTTAGGGTCAATTTCCACTTGCCAGTAGCCACTTTTTAGGTCCAACGTGCTAAACCACTTCATTCCTGAAAGCGTGTCAAGAGTGTCGTCGATCCTGGGTAATGGATAGCTGTCTTTCTTTGTAATGTCATTCAGCCGACGATAATCCACACAAAACCGCATGCTACCGTCCTTCTTTTTCACCAGGACCACAGGAGAACACCAGGGACTAGATGAAGGCTCTATAACTCCATCATTTACCATCCCTTCAATCATGGCGTCCACTTCCTTTTCTCTTGCCACTGGTAACCTTCTAGGTCTCTGACGAATAGGTAATTCATTTCCCGTGTTGATCCTGTGCTGAACTAATCCAGTATTCCCTATGTCCGCGTCATGTGCAGAGAAAATATCGGCGTATTGAAGTAACATCTTTTTAGCCTTATCCATTTCTCTCGCAGATAAATCTGTGCGACTATCTTCCAGAAGATTCGAGATGTGAGATCTTGCATCTTCAGCAACGTCCCGAGAAGGCCGATGTTGGCAATTACGCATCCAAGCCACTTCTTCACAGGTCCCCATCAACGTACCCTTCTGGATAACTTGTGCTTGTTCACTTGGATTCAGGATGCGTACAGTTGCAACATCAACTGCTCGTACTAAGCTTCGCGCCATCTTCCATGGGAGGTTCTCGTCCAATCTTTCAACGAGAATGCATCGATTTTTCGGTCCAGTATTGCGTGGAAGGCTAACTGGAACTATCGATTCCGACCTGGGAGGAAGAACAGTCTTCTTCAAGCAGTGCACTTTGCCTGATGGTGCACCTTCCATGAAGACTTCTTCCGAACCACACTTCAGGACTCCCTGATCCACGTCGATCTTACAACAGTGCTGTCGCATGAAGTCTAATCCTAGGATGCACTCGTCTTCTATATCAGCCACGATGACTTTATGCCAATAAATTGTGCTACCCAGCTTCAACTTCACCTCTTTCTCGCCTCGGACGGGTATATGCTGACCGGTAGCTGTTACTAAATTTATGTGGTCATACTTGCTGAAAAAGTCCCCAAGAAGACGATTTACTCGGGAACTGACGACCGTGCGAGAAGCTCCAGTGTCCAATGTCAGCTTACATGGTCTTCCATTCACTTCACCTTTGATGATTAGGCTGTTCCCATCATGGGCTTGTGAGATCGATATCCTTGGGGCTCCTTGACCACCAGCCAGCACCCGCCCCGCAGTTCTGGCTTTTACTCGTTTCCCTGCTGCTGAGCGGTGGCAGCAGGCGCACTTCTTTCCCGGGTGTGATCTTCGCTGGAATCTCTTCGCTTAGGGCAACTCGTTCGAATATGACCTTTCTCCCCACAATTGTAGCATGTGGGACTGTACTTTGAACGGTCACGCGAAGATGCCGCAACCTCCCTGATGCGATGGGCACGGTGGTCTTGCCTCACTGCCTCCACTTCCAGTGCATTGGCCAAGGCTGCCTTCAAAGTCTCATGGTGCCCAAGCCTCACGGCAGCTCTGACTTCAAAGTCCCGTATGCCATCGACGAACGCTTGAACCAAATTACCGTCGATGAGCGTAGGCGCTGACTGATACGCTTTTCGTACCAGTTTTTCCACTTCAAGAGCCCACTGCTGCAGGTTTTCACCGCTGCGCTGCACGCGATCCTTCAACTGGGCGCGAAAGACGTGCTCCAGGTGAGCGTCCCCGTATCGAGACTCTAGGGCTTCAATCAACTGCTCGTAAGTCGCATTGTTGCCAAGAGTCTCTAATACCGTCAAAGCCTGGTCACGAAGACCCAAGGTGAGTGCGGTCATTGCCTGCGCATCTGTCCACCCATTCGCTTTCTTAACAGCTTCAAATTGGAGCTTGTACGCGGACCAGGAAGATGTTCCGTCGAAGGGTGGCGCTTTAAATCCACGCACTGAAGGTACCGCAACCACAGAAGCCACAGACCCATCTCCAGATTTCAGACATCCAAATGCTTTCTGGAGATCGGCGATCTTAATTTCGGCCCCAGATATACGGCTCTCAGCACCGAAGACACGGTTTTCGGCCTCGGAGATACGGTTCTCGTGAAGTTCGATCTGTTCTCTTACCGCTCCGATATCTTTGCCGAATGTTGCGTGTAAGTCCTTGATGAGGAGGATCTGTTCCTCCTGTCGACGGCTCTGTTCTTCCTGTCGCCGAGCCTGCTCTTCCTTGTCGCGCTGCAGCTGTTCTTCTAAACGATGGGCCTGTTCTTCTTGACGGCGGGCCTGTTCTTCTTGACGGCGGGCCTGTTCTTCTTGACGACGGGCCTGTTCTTCTTTGTCACGCTGAAGCTGTTCCTCCAAGCGGCGGGCCTGATCTTCTTGACGGCGGGCCTGTTCTTGCATCATTGCCATCAGGGCAGACAGATCAATTGTCACCGGTGCTGCAGAAACACCAGATCCTGATACCTGAGCTGACGCTAGCTCCGTCGTCGGCTGGCTACCACCCGGTACGTGCTCCGAGGTTGGGTCAAATCGCCTCTGGTCCACCTCCTGCTGACGTTGTTGGCTCCTCGTACGGATTCCTTCCGTGTCGTCCTTCGGTAACACAGGCATGATTTATCCCTCACTTCTGACACCAATTTGTTACGAGCTGGGGTTCGGGATAAATAAAACTTGCAGTTTTAACCGAAAAAAAAACACGATAACTTTATTTAAAATTCACAAACACTTTACTAGAATTCACTAACACAAACTAACACAACACTACACAAAACACACACTTTGTATCGCAGTCGTAGTTCCGCTTCGCGGCGATGTTCACTGTTTCGTTCCCAAAACTGAACTGAGTCCCGTGCCGACACGTCCGCTATTTATATCTCCGGTCACATTTTCTAGAAAGTTCGACAACCCGAGGTACCCAGGTGCATTCGAGAACATTCCAGTAACATCGCGAATGATCGACGATGATCTGGAAGTTTCTCGAATGACCCCTCGGAACTCCATCGAACGTTCTAGAACGTCGTGGAACTTTCCCGAATTTTCTAGTAAATGTGCCCGGAACAATCGACACTTACGTCACCTATACCTACCTACGTAACATTATTATATTATTATTATAAGTACTTATATTTTAATAAAGATTATCATAAACATGTATTTAGTCGTAATTGCTAACAAGTGAGCTCATTCATCAACAAAGTTTGTTTTGTTGTTATGGTCATTACCGATAATTTTAACAAAACGTTTATTTATACTGGAATGTTGAAAATAACTGATAAAATGTATAAAGAGAAGAGGTTTGTTATTAATAAAGAATATTATTATTTGTGCCCGAGCCGTAGCTTTGATAAGAAGTTAAACATGTTATGTCCCTTGATAATAAATTCACCCAAAATGTGAGCAATAATTAATAAACTATTAATAGACGGAGATATCTTAAGTGAGAGGTCTATAAGAATGTGATAATAACAGGGTACTATATGCTAAACATTGTACACACTTGTGAATAGACGATTTACCTAAATTTAAGAAAAAAAGTATTAAATAGCTATCCTACTAATAATATAATTGCAAAAGTTTGTACGTGTGTAAGTATATGGATATTTGTTACTCTTTCACGTAAAAAGTACTGAACAGATTTTGATGAAAGTTTACAGAAATATAGCTTATACATATAATAATACACATAAGCTACATAACATCACCCGTTAAACCGCGGGGTACAATTAGTTACCAATATCCATACTAATATTATAAATGGGAAAGTGTGTCTGTCTGTCTGTCTGTATGTTTGTCTTTCTTTCACGGCAAAACGGAGCGACGAATTGACGTGATTTTTTGAGTGGAGATAGTTGAAGGGATGAAGAGTAACATAGGCTACTTTTTGTCTCTTTTTAACGCGAGCGAAGCCTCGGGCAAAGCTAGTTTTAATATAAAATCACTGAACGACATCGCCGATTGCTTGGGTTTAATTCAAAAGAAAGTCTTTTATTTATAAATAAATGTACATACACTTTTGGGTACTCGAACACTTGTTTGTCCATAATAAGCAAGTAGTCAATTATCCTGTTGTAACCCGAGAACGATGATCGTAATCAGTATTGCGCATGCGACGCACAAGACGAGCGTTCAGTTCTCTTTGTGGCTGTCACCAAAAATATACATTGTGCGATTAAATAATTAAATATCGTAGCTTTAATTCAATAATAACATTTTTAATGGAGCGGATGGTGAAGTAGGCGACTTATATAGTTCTTTTACGAAATGGCTGCTTATAAAATCAGTGTTGTGTTTGCCATTTTGTTACTTTGCCTCTTCTGTGAAGTGAGTGGCGGTAAGTTTGTTTATATGATTGATAAACAATATTATACCTAGTTTAGTTAAAAAAAAAACCACAAATGCTTAAGTTAGCTATCACAGTGTTTATATTGTTCTTTTTCGTTTCGTTCTTATTTATTTCTTCCGAAATCATCGAATTGACTAAAGGTCGTTTTTATAAACATTTTATTTGATTGAAGAGCAAAAAAATTTTGGCTGTTCAGCCAATTCTCTTCCCTTCAATCAATCGAAAAGCGAAATCGTAAATCTTTGTGTTATTTCAATTTAACTGAATTTTGTCGGAGTCAAACGATTTATATTACACGTGGTAGCCATTGTGAAGTTGATAACCCCTAACTATCTCTACGCTAATCTGTCCGAGTGCCACTTCGTCAATTGTGATTATGAATAATTGGATCGCTTACATAATAGATAGACATAAAATGGCAATGTCTAAAACGATGAAATTGAAAACTAGGCTCACACGAAACCAATAGTCTAAACGAACAGTCAAATTCTAGGCAAAATCATTAAATCAATATGAAATTATAGTTTATTTCTCCAGATCTACCATGTGCAGCGCGAAAAATATCTAAGAAGTCGGTGGTGTGTGTGTGCAACGCTACGTACTGCGACACCGTCACTAAGGAACCTCTCGCACACAACCAGTACGTCGTGTATATGAGCTCACAGGTAAGATAACAAGTCGGTGGTGTGTGTGTGCAACGCTACGTACTGCGACACCGTCACTAAGGAACCTCTCGCACTCAACCAGCACGTCGTGTATATGAGCTCACAGGTAAGATAACAAGTCGGTGGTGTGTGTGTGCAACGCTACGTACTGCGACACCGTCACTAAGGAACCCCTCGCACACAACCAGTACGTCGTGTATATGAGCTCACAGGTAAGATAACAAGTCGGTGGTGTGTGAGTGCAACGCTACGTACTGCGACACCGTCACTAAGGAACCTCTTGCACACAACCAGTACGTCGTGTATATGAGCTCACAGGTAAGATAACAAGTCGGTGGTGTGTGTGTGCAACGCTACGTACTGCGACACCGTCACTAAGGAACCTCTCGCACACAACCAGTACGTCGTGTATATGAGCTCACAGGTAAGATAACAAGTCGGTGGTGTGTGAGTGCAACGCTACGTACTGCGACACCGTCACTAAGGAACCTCTCGCACACAACCAGTACGTCGTGTATATGAGCTCACAGGTAAGATAACAAGTCGGTGGTGTGTGTGTGCAACGCTACGTACTGCGACACCGTCACTAAGGAACCTCTCGCACACAACCAGTACGTCGTGTATATGAGCTCACAGGTAAGATAACAAGTCGGTGGTGTGTGTGTGCAACGCTACGTACTGCGACACCGTCACTAAGGAACCTCTCGCACACAACCAGTACGTCGTGTATATGAGCTCACAGGTAAGATAAAAAGTCGGTGGTGTGTGTGTGCAATGCTTCGTACTGCGACACCGTCACTAAGGAACCTCTCGCACACAACCAGTACGTCGTGTATATGAGCTCACAGGTACGATAACAAGTCGGTGGTGTGTGTGTGCAACGCTACGTACTGCGACACCGTCACTAAGGAACCTCTCGCACACAACCAGTACGTCGTGTATATGAGCTCACAGGTACGATAACAAGTCGGTGGTGTGTGTGTGCAACGCTACATACTAAACCGACACCGACACCGTAAAGTACAGAAAAGTGAATAAAGCTTCACAAATAGACACAACTGCATAGTAAACTGATTACGATTTATAACAGGAGTTGAGTTGTAAACCAATCAAATGTTTTTAGTGTAGTGTAAGTATGTATGTTACTTTGTTTATAAAATCGTCCATAAAAGGCAAGAGTTTTAAATCAGAGAAAGTAGTGGGTCAAGTTGTTTGTATAAGTTCCATAAGAGAGAGTGGCACGATAGTAATTTAGTTTGTTAACTTTTTGTTTCCAGAGTGGATTACGATTCAACAAAACCCGTGCCAATTTGCAACCAGTTGGTAATTGTAGTAAGTATTTTTAAATTTCTATGTACCATATTATACATGTCTATTATAGTAAGTATATTTTGATCGAATCAGTAAATATCCATAGTAATCAATTATTAAATCGTAGTGCACCTTAACCATAGAAATATAAATATATCTATGACCTTAACCTTTGGAAATAAAAAGAAGTAGCTTTAAATAATGTTAATTTTAATAGCACATTTAACCTAACATTTCTTAACCCCTGCACTCTCCAAAAGCTTGAGCAGTTGCGTAAAGTACGGTCAATTTGATAGTCCAATGTGTAGTCCCCTGAAATATTAGAAGAAATCGCCATTGCCATCCCATTAAATTAGATTCTGTGCTGCTAACAACTTAACTCGATAATCTAAAACTGGCCCCAATGTTAAATCACAAAGTTAAAACATGCTTCCGAGTAGCTTCATATTTGAATTTAGGCGTTTCCGCGCGTTCGCGGTCTCGACGGCCGTACGGCTGCCGCGCCGGCGGCCGTAGGTTTTGTATATGAAAACAAACGAATGAAAGAGCCCTAATAGTACCAGTTCCGAAAAGTATTAGTACTAACAGTCAGTGGTGGCTATTCTTATAGCTGGATCAGAATGCACTGCTACACTAGTCCTGCATCCAGAGAAAACGTACCAGACTGTGGAAGGGTTCGGAGGCGCGGTGACCGATGCCGCCGGCATCAACTGGAAGAACCTATCTCAACAGGTGCAGGAGTCACTGATCAAGTAATCGTTTTAGTTTGTTTAGCCTATTTTATCTTTAAAACTGCTGTTAATAACTGTCCTCCGCTGTTTCACCCTCGTAGCGTAGTTTCTGTGAGAATTTTGGGATAAAATCTATGCTATATCCTTTTTCAGGCTATAAGCTATCTCTATACCAAATTTCGTTAAAATCGGTTCAGTAATTTGGCGGGAAAGCGAGAGAGAAAGACAGACAGACAGTGCAACTTTCGCATTCTTAATATTACCATGGATTTGATTATGCAAGCTGTTATCCTTCAAAAGAGGTGACATACTCAATTACATACTTAGTTTAAATCGTGCAGTTTTTTTATACTATTGGCGTGACTTATGTCGCATATACGCACTAATTTGTGTTTCTTTCCATCAACAGCTCGTACTTCAGCGACACTGGTCTGCAATACAACATGATCCGCGTCCCTATCGGCGGCACAGACTTCTCCACGCGCGCGTACGCTTACAACGAGCTCCCTATCGACGATGTCAAGCTCACCAACTACTCGCTTTCTTATGAAGATTTTCAGTACAAGGTAACCCTATAAATCGAGGTAATTAGAAACTCTTAGTCCGTGGCGTGATGTATACCGATTCGGAATGGTAAATATCTAATAATTCGGAATGGTAAATGGGCCTTAAGGTCGGATGTCCACCGCCGTTGTCAACGTCACGTCAACAATCAGATGACGGCGCTGAAGTAGCGGCACTGGTTTACTATAGTCGCGTGTCCATCTTACGTTACATCACCTCATACTGAACTCGGCTCACTGTCATCTCATTTCAGCTGACGTTAGCGTGACGGCGGGATGTACAAATGGCCTAAGGCTGTAGATCGGTGATCTAATTATGTTTGTCAGATTTAAATTATAAAATATTTGGTAATTATATGCAAATCACATTTGTTTAACAACACTTGATTTTTTTGTTTTCTTTTCTCAGATTCCAATGATCAAATTCGCCATGCAATCGTCGAGCACCCCAATACACGTGATAGCCACTACCTGGTCGCCACCTCCATGGATGAAAACCAACGCCGCGTACACGGGACGCAGTCGACTCAAGACTCAGTACTACCAGACATACGCCGACTACCATCTCAAGTATGTAAACAAAACTAAACTTGGATGAACTAACAATGATGAGTGATTTGTAATTGTATCTTATCAAATACCCAACAAGTAGATGATGTGAAGCGATAACTACATACTGAGGCTAAGGCCACTGTAGACAGTGATTTGCGATACGACTGGAAGAGCGAAACAAGATAAATATGGAATTGCTACATTATAAGCGAAAATCTGGCGTAAATTCGATTCAATTTCGCTGATACGTTGATGTAGGCGGTGCCGCGATTACAGTACCTAATGTAGTTCCTGCCGCCGAAAGAAATCAAAGATCGCTAGTAATATTTGATGAACGGTGTAGCCATATACGTGAGCATCCATGTATTTATTTCAATCGCTTAAGTTTCGCAGCTCACGTCGCAACCTAGTGTAGCCTCAGCTTTAATGATATTAAAATCTTTAACAATATGAACAACTAGTCAGGCACTTTGTTTTGGTTACTTTATTTGCTGTATTACTGCAGGATCTGCTCTGAAATATTTTTATCTATCTTCATTAGGTTCATAGAATTGTACACGGCGGCGGGCGTCCCCATATGGGGCATCACTACTACTAACGAGCCCACGAGCGGTTTGGTAGGATTTATGAACAAAATCAACAATCTTGGCTGGACCGCAGGAAGCATGGTATGATAATTTCATCTATTTTATTATTAAAAGATACTCCTTTGTTATAATAGACTTATAAAAATCGATTTTCAGGGCCATTGGATAGTGAATAATTTGGGCCCTACTATAAGGAATTCGACGTTCAAACATATCAAAATTATAACAGGAGACGACCAGAGAATTACATTACCCTACTGGGTGAATTTGGTGAGACGAATACATTAGTTGTTATTTTTATATATTGTTGTTATTTGAAATAAATTATTTTTTAGGTTTAGTCATCCATACTTTCCGTACTAATATTATAAATGCGAAAGTAACTCTGTCTGTCTGTCTGTCTCTTCTTCACGCCTAAACCACTGAACCGATTTGAATGAAATTTGGTACAGATATAGTCTGGGACCCGAGAAAGGACATAGGATAGTTTTCATCCCGGAAATCCCCCGAGAACGGGAACTATTATTCCACGCGGACGAAGTCGCGGGCAAAAGCTAGTAAATCATAAAATATACATGAATACATGACAAAAAAGGTAAAAGAATATAAACTGTATTTGTATCACAGCTGATAGCAGAGCATCCCAAAGTGTTGGACTTCATTGACGGCATCGCGGTACACTACTACACAGACTTTATAACCCCAGCGACAGTCATCACAGAGGTGGCCAAGTTATACCCAGACAAGTTCATCATCGCTTCAGAGGCGTGTGAAGGTACCTTTGACATTATAAGCCAATAGTCGGTATCTCGTGTTTACCAGCCGTTCACAGTTGGTGCAACGGCTAAGTGCCATTCAGCCACTTTGTGAGTCGCGAGTGTGATTCTCGAACGGAATAATAATTATTTGAGTTGTATGAGTATGACCTACAAGTTATACATAGAATCCGCCCACGACACATATTTATAATAAATACTCCGCAGAGAATGCTGAAATATGTTGTATTGTAGTTTTGATATGTAACGATAATTTTACATTCCAGGCACTATGTTGTTTGAAAAACATCACGTTGATGTGGGATCGTGGACAAGAGCTAAAAAATATCTCATCGATATTATAGACGTAAGTCCAAGTAGATGTTTTATTCTCTCCTTTTTGTTTTCATTTGTGTGACTTACTGGTTAAGTATCTGGCGCGGGGTATTCGATGGTCAGTATGTTCAAAAACGTTACACGTACAAGCCTATGGCGAGATAAATAGATATTTTTGCGCACTTTGGCTTACTTTGTGCTTTGTTGGCTTATCAGCGTTCCGTCTCTATCGTACACTTGACATTTGTGTAACACTGACAGGTATAGTGCTAAGCCAAAGTCAGTGCCAAGTAACGTCTATTTATCTCGCCACTAGGCCTTGCCCTTGTGAACACTTTTTGAGTTAACTCGTCTATGATATAAAGAATAGCGAAGTTAACCTCAATCCTTCTATTACAGGACTTCAACCACGGTGTAGTGGGATGGATAGACTGGAACATGTGTCTCAACGTCCGCGGAGGGCCGACCTACATACAAAACAACGCAGACTCTCCCATCATTGTGTTTCCTGAGAAGGACGCGTTCATCAAGCAGCCAATGTTCTACGCTATGGGGCATTTCTCCAAGTTCGTGCCTCGAGGGTCACGCAGGATTGATGTCACACACAAGTGTGGTTGGGGAGAGTCTGTATGGAACGTCGCTTTTATCACTCCTTATAATACTCTCGTAGTTGTGTTGTACAATGAGTAAGTATTTCTATGAAATTCCCTTAAGTGGCGACAAGAAGTTAAAACATTTTTGAAGTTTGAAAGGTTAAAAAGTGGGCAAAAAACAACACACAAAAATAAGCGGGCGTGCTTAGGAGACGAAATTAGACAGATATTTATATGATCATGATACCACCAGCAAGTAGCTGAAAGACTCCACTGATTGCCTTAACTTTCTGATAAGTTAACGTTACAAACGTATTAACTCCAGTCGGGTTTTACAGCCTGTATGAGTTTAACTTTGATCACGGTTATGTTCAAACACAATGACATAAGAAGTGACATTACTTATTGCGAGAAACCGTCTGTTCCTAAATAACCTAAGTCTGGTTTTCTTTCGCAGTAGCAAAGCAACCAAAGTGAACATTCAGTCAGGCAACCAACAAGCTGTGGTCCAGATGGAAGCCAACTCAGTCGCCACAGTGGAGCTAAGTCTTTAGCTCAACTGATTGTTTTAGTGTATCACACATATCGTCATGCACTTACTTATTGTGAAAGAATAAGATGTTGTATTTTAAGAAATAATATAAGTTTATATTTTTTTACTTTTTATTAGTTTTTTTATTTCTTTTGATTCTTTATCCCATCACTGTATATTTTAGCTATGCTAGCTAAATTCCCTTTGAATTTTTCAATGGAATATTTCGTAGGAACTAGACTTCACGGCTGCATCTACGTTTTTCTCGGTTATCGCAGACGTAGAATTGGTGAATTATTAAGTGGCCTGTATCCTTATCAAAGCTACGTATATAAGTGAACTGACACCTTACTTTTTTCATATAATTTTAATGCGGATGGATGTAGTCAATTTACATTTGTTCTCTTAATCTTGAACATTATTGACGGTACGTACTATATATCCAGTTTCGTTCTATTTTCCTAATAATCCCTTGTAATTATGTTTAATACATAATTATTGACAAGCATATACACAGAAAACCGCCAATCATGATACGAATAGAACTCACACATGTACAAGTGTATAAAACCTTGTCGATTTTAGTTAGATTTGTATTGTATTACTAACTTATACAATGGGGTGGTCACTACAGTAGACGATATCTAATTTAAATTATTTACAATGGACAATCACAAAGTTTGTGTGTTGTTTGGGACTCTGCTGCTCAGCCTCTTCACTACATCGAGTGCTGGTAAGTTTGTTTGTGTTAATAATCAAAACGCAGTAGGGAGATACACAGTTTAGAATAGTCAAGCAATGATGTTATAAGTAAAAAAGTGTAGATAGGTTATATGCAGTCAAAAAGTGGCACACTAGAAGTTTGCCAATTGGCAAACATGATACTGAGTATCGCGTTGACATTTGACGTTTATCTCTTTTTCACTCGCACTACTTCAATCATGTCATCCTACTTTGACGTGTAACGTATGTGTGCGTTAATGTGCCGTTTTTGAAAATAGAATTTCGTTTGGGTAACCTATCTACACTTTTTTACTTATGACATCATTGTAGTCAAGTATCTAGACAGTTACGAGAATAGTCAGTCAGTAAAGAGAGTGGTTAGTCCTGTCAATTTAGTGAGCGCTTGAAAATACGTCTGTTTATTTTATTGGCCTGTTTTTAATCGCGTCTAAATTATGTACGGAGTATTTTAATTTGACAGGACTAATTCTAATATATTATCTTCTGTCCTTTTCTTGATAAATTGGAAAGAGAAGGATGCACTATAATTAAATTTAGTTTGTGAACAAGAGAATGGGCTCCAATGTGTTTTTTGTGTGCTAGTGTTGCACTCGAGTAAGAAATGACGGGTACACTTAAAAATGTGAGTTTTACTCCGTTTTACCTGGTCCCATATAAAGCAATACATTCTTTATTTAATTTCTGTAGGAGTCATAACGTTGTCCATAACACGTGAATAGTGAAATATTTAAACAATAACTATGACCAAAGTACTTTTGCCTCGGTCATAGCAACTTTCTGATAAGACAAACTAGCCATTTTTATTGTATGTATTCTCCGAGTGTATATGAAATAAAGTTACATGGTTACTGTCTCGCTGTAAGCCAGTTTCGTTTTCCTGTAAAAATCACATTCTTAACTGAAAGATACGGCGGGAGCGGGACCGACTCAGGCCCCTTAACGAAACCTAACTGCAATGATCCACAAACTCACAGTCTTTTGTTTTCTTAACTTTCTTCCAATAACAGTTTCTCATTTAAGAATCCATTGATGGTGCAAGTCAATGGTATGCAATGAAAACGGTACAACTGGGGGATACTTCATTATTATTACAGTGTAGATTTAATGTAATTATTACTCCACTATGCCCACCATTACGAAGATCTGTACTGGGCTCAAACTCACCCATACCTAGATTATGTAGTGTGTACCGACTTGATTGCCATTAATCACGACACTATTAATAAAATTATTAAGGTTATTATAAATTGCCTTAAATCAAAAATCTGAATTGACCAATGTTGCTCACTTGCCAATGTTAATTAATTTAAATAATTTTATTAGTCTGTAAGTGATTGTTACACGTGTAAATGCAATTATATCAATAGATGCTGGGAATGTTATGTGTAAACAATTGTAGACTAACCTTAAAATAAATAAATAAATATTGTGTGAAGTTTCCTTTTTCTTGATTTCTTAAGGTCGGTCTTACTACGGTTACACGCTCAATAAATGACAGTTAGAGCTGCATTACCCAATTTTAACATTCCAATTATTTTAAATCTCGTTAATCTGCATACGACTGAACTCACAAACGTATTTCATTGCTGAATGATGATGATGAATCATTAACATCACCTCTTCAGACGTACCATGCGCGGCGCAGAAGATATCTAATAAGTCGGTGGTGTGTATGTGCAACGCTACTTACTGCGACACCGTCACTAAGGAACCTCTCGCACACAACCAGTACGTCGTGTATATGAGCTCACAGGTAAGATAACAAGTCGGTGGTGTGTGTATGCAACGCTACGTACTGCGACACTGTCACTAAGGAACCTCTCGCACACAACCAGTACGTCGTGTATATGAGCTCACAGGTACCATAATATTTATTTATTAATCTATATACGGCGCCTTAGTTCCCCCTAAGGCTTGAGCCTAAAGCACTGACTGCACACCCATAAATGATGGTCAAACCTCAGTTGAGAATTTCACCACAAAGACAAAAATCTATCAATCTGTAACTGGGAATTAGTCAAATCCAGAAACACGCGCCACTTTGCGGTTACAACTACGAGATCAATAAAAACTTCTTCGACAATCGTATATCCACTCAAATTGGACACAGTCTATTAAGACAATGCCAAATTCTGAAATTTCTACATGATTATTTAAAAAAATAGGATATTTGAACGTGCAAGATAGCGATGTTTAACTACCAATCCATACTATCCATATTATAAATGGGAAAGTGTGTCTGTCTGTTTGTCTTTCTTTCACGGCAAAACGGAGCGACGGATTCACGTGATTTTTTAAGTGGATATAGTTGAAGGGATGGAGAGTAACATAGGCTACTTTTTGTCTCTTTCTAACGCGAGCAAAGCCGCGGGCAGAAGCTAGTTCATTATAAATTATGAGTGAATAAAATTTTATAAAAGTATGTATATGAAATGAGTAGCCTAAGTAAGTGTAAAATTACTTTCATAAATTATTCCAGAGTGGATTACGATTCAACAAAAGCAGAGGTGACCTGCAGCCATTGAACGTTTCCAGTAAGTTTGTATTGGTAATTTGGTACTTATGATAAAAACTCTTCCCTTTACTTCTCTAACTATAAAAAAACATAAAACTTTGTCCTTGCTCAAATGCGGTGACGAGAACCGCATGTTTTATATTATTGGTTGCCACACACCAACAGCCCACGTGATATTATTGGGCACTGCCACCTATAGACTCAGCGAAGACCTGCATCGCCCTTGTTCTAATTGACTTATAGAATACATTTATGTTCTTCATGTACAGAATTTTTAATATTGAAATCCTTATACAATTCTGTTTATGTAAGAAGCACTCATCTCAAATAGGAACCAAACACGGTCCCTAATTATTTATTAAACAAGAGAACACGAAAGCACTTTTAAAAAAAAATACATAATATATAATAGAAATGCTTACACTTTCTACAAAAATAACAATAGTAGAGATGAAAATATATTCTCAAGGAAAAATCTCAATAACACTGCTATTGATATGGGAATTCAGGATATTTATTTTTGTTTCGTTATTTGTGACCACTGCGATGTGTCCAGAGCCGAATTCTAATACCATGGTTATTTCTACAGCTGCAGAATGTACCCCAACATTAGTTCTACATCCGGAGAAGAAGAATAATATGACGGTAAAAGGTTTCGGAGGCTCCGTGTCAGATGCCGCCGGAATCAACTGGAAAAGTCTGTCCGAACCATTGCAGAAGTATCTGATCGAGTAATTTTTGTCATTATTTCTTTGTAGGACTTATTTTATAAACCTTACTAATGATTGTAAAATCTAAAGCGTTAAGCGATTTTGGTTGTTGACTATATAATTACCTTCCGTCAGGTACACGAAGAACCTGACGGTAAAAGGTTTAATGAGCTCCCTATCCGATGCCACGGGAATCAACTTGAAAAATCTGTCTGAGCCACTGCAATAGTCAGATACTTTTCGAGTAGTTATTGTCATTATTTCTAGTTATTTGTTTAATGCATCCAAATTTGTTTTTTTTTATTTAAAAATAAAAAAAACATTTAAAATTATAAAAATATAAAATATTTAAAAATATAAACAACAATTAAGTTAACCGGTATCATAAGGGTAAAGAGAAACCCACACTCTTGACCCAGCTGCCAAGAGAGATTCTCTTCGGACGCAGAGAAAATTGGTTGACTTAACGTAGTTTAGTTTCAAATGTTGCAGTTAATATTTTAGCGATTTTGCATTGACGATTGATAAAATTAAATAATTGCGCCCCTATACCTTGGTTAATACAAACATGTATGTTTTCAACAGCTCGTATTTCAGCGACAGTGGTCTGCAGTACAACATGATCCGCGTCCCTATCGGCGGCACAGACTTCTCCACGCGCGCGTACGCTTACAACGAGCTCCCTGTCGACGATGTCAAGCTCACCAACTACTCGCTCGCCTACGAAGATTATCATTATAAGGTGAACCAGCAACAGAATCTTAAATTTATTTGTAACTAGTTAACCCCTAAAGTTATAAGACAACTGACATACGGAATCCGCACGCGCCCGTCCCCCGCAGCCACTCAGAAAGTATTGCGATTTTGTTGACGTTGATCATCAAATCGCTCTGGGTAGAGCGGAAGGGTGTGTCAGACTTTTACTGACTAAAAACCACCCCATGTTCCTGCTTAGCCCTTTGTGTCCGTGGCCGCGGTATTTCTTTCGAACAACCCTTAGATTATTGAGCGACGCTTGAAATGTCATCATTTTAATTCTTCAGATCCCAATGATCACGTCAGCCATGCAAGCATCAAGTACTGCAATACACGTGTTAGCTTCTACATGGTCACCACCTCCATGGATGAAGACCAACAACGCGTTTACAGGCATTTGTCATCTTAAGAAGAAGTATTATCAGACATATGCCGACTACCATCTCAAGTAACAGTATAATACCACAGTATAGTAGTAGTATAACGGTCCGGCTCATCAGACATCATTTGCAGTGCAGTCAGCTTTGACTCAAGTTTTGTTGACTCATTAAGTTTTTCGGGAGTGAAAATACAAAATAAATATGATAAAGTATTGATATATATAAAACCTATTCTGATATATCCTTATAGGTTTATAGAGCAGTACGCGGCAGCGGGCGTCCCTATATGGGGCATCACTACTACTAACGAGCCCACTAATGGTTATTTAGGATTTGTTTTTAAGATGATGAATCTTGGCTGGACCGAAAAGAACTTGGTATGTAAGCGTATTCATTTAGAAATACAGGTAATTAATGTTCTTCTTATTAAAATTTATACTCGTATTAAATTATTTTCAGGCTACTTGGATAATAAACAATTTAGGACCTACTATAAGAAATTCAAAATTTGGGAACGTAAAAATTTTACTTGGAGATGACCAGAGACAAACAGTGAACTATTGGGTGAAGTACGTGAGTGTGCTTTCTGCTGTAATATAAATAATTTAATCGTGCTAATAAAAAAAAATGATTATAAAAAAGAAATTAAATGACTAAATATTGTAATCTAAAATGTTGAGACCCTTCGAGAAAAATGTTGCTCAAAAACAATCTTATATAAAAAAATCTCGTTTCACAATGTTAGTTACCCTTCTCCTTCGAAAATTTGGTAAAAATCGGTAAAGCCGTTGCTTTACCGATTTTTACCCAGTTTTATTTATTTATTTATTTATTTACACTTTATGCACAAAATTCATGTACAGAGGCGGACTTAATGCCTTAGGCATTCTCTACCAGTCAACCATCGGTAGTGCAGAGATATTATGGCAGGTGCAAATATAAAGTAAAAAACAGATGGTAATTATTACAAAAATTACAAATTCATAAAAATACATATATACGTACTAAAATAAATAAGGAAATATATATTATGCAAATAAATATGTATATAATATATATAAATAAATATATATATATATATATTTCAAGAAAGATGGTTATGAGAGTACTCTACCTAATTGAGCTGTAAATGAGCCTTGAGTTTCCGCTTGAATGCGTAACGGCTAGTCGCCGTCCTGATATCAAGAGGAAGCGCATTCCAGAGAAGAATGGCCTGAATGTTAAAGGAAGAGTGAACAAAGTCGGACGAATGGGAAGGACAAAGCAAAAGAAGGTTGTTAGAAGAACGTAGATTTTTAGCGTGCGAAGAGCATAGATATTGGAAATGAGACAATAGATAAGTAGGTGAGGAGGGAGAGTTGAGCAAGGAGTAAAGCGTTGTCAACGCACGCATATTTCTTCTCTGCCGAATGGGCAACCATTTAAGTTCGGACCTAAAATTCGACATATTTTCTTAAGTTATATATGAATCTAATGCAATTGTTAAGAATCCTATCTAGTTTATCCAGCAAGGCTGCGTTCAGGTCAAAGTAACACACATCACCATAGTCGATTAGAGGGAAAATTAAGGTCTGCACAAGCATAGTTTTCGTTCTAACAGGCAAAAAGTTTTTCAGACGATATAAGGATCGTAAAGTGCCGTTGACTCTTTGGCTAAGACTAGAAACTTGCCTCTGCCAGCCGAGAGTGGAGTCAAGATGCAAACCGAGATTCTTTACACTTGGGCTAATAGGAATGGCGGTACCATTAAAAATGATTGGGGGAAGAGAGCTAAATGGCACTCTACCTATCATGCGAGAGCTTCCAATAATAATAGCCTGACATTTTGAGGGGTTTACCAACACCCCAAATCTATCAGACCATTTTTTGATAGCTTCCAAGTCCCGGTTTACATCTTCTATAGCGTCTGATAAACTTTCTACCCGATTAGATGTGTATAGCTGCAGATCATCGGCATAAAGATGATACGAACACCGAAGACAGTGAGTTATAAAGTTAATGAAGACAGAGAATAGTAAAGGTGAGAGAATACCGCCTTGTGGAACACCAGCATTCAGCTCTCGCCAACTTGATGAGCTCTCATCAGCTCACACTGACTGCTGACGTCCCCGAAGATAAGAGGAGAACCATTCCAGTGCCTCGCAAGAAACCATTAGATGTGAAAGGATAGCTAGGAGGATTTCATGACTGACAGCATTAAATGCATTGGAAAAGTCGATAAGGACTAACACAGTGACCTTGGTTTCACCCATTGCTGCTCGAATATCACCAGTCACTTTGAGGAGGGCGGAGGTTGTGCTGTGCCCAGGCCTGAACCCTGACTGGAATGAGCTTACAAGGTTGTGACGGTATACATAACTCGAAAACTGTTTATGTACACAGGCCTCAAGGACTTTAGAAAGGAACGGGAGAATGAGAGTTTTGTCTGCTACTAGATATTTATTTTATTTTTTTCATACCCCTACATTTTTAACGCGGGTGAAACCATAAACATTAAATAAATAAAAACACTCATATATTTTATGATTTAAAGCAATTATGTGTATTTCGCAACGATAATGGTTTAAAATATAAGACACTATAATTTTTAGGGTTCCGTACCTCAAAAGGTAAAAACGGAACCCTTATAGGATCACTTTGTTGTCCGTCTGTCCGTCCGTCCGGCTGTCAAGACCCTTTTTCTCAGAAACGCGTTGAGATATCAAGCTGAAATTAATATCACATACTCGGGTCTGCTATCTCTTAAAGCAGTTAAAAAATCAAGTTTTTAAATCAACGCAATAAAAAGATACGGCGGTTTATATTGCAAATTTGGACATTTGCAAGGAAATCAAAACCTATAGGGTACTTCCCATTGACCTAGAATCATGAAATTTGGCAAAAAGCAAGGTCATGTAGCACAAGTAAAGGGAAAACTCCGAAAACCGTAAATTTGTAGTTAGTTCACACCAGGCGTCCGTCTGTCCGTCTGTCTGTCAATAACCTTTTTCTCATAAACGCGTCGAGATATCAAGCTGAAATTAATATCACATACTTAGGTCTGCTATTTCTCACAGCAGTAAAAAATTCAAGTTTCTAAATCAATGCAATAAAAAAATACGGCGGTTTATATTGCATATTTAGATATTTTCAAGAGAATCAAAACTCAAAACCTATAGGGTACTTCCCATTGACCTAGAATCATGAAATTTGGCAAAAGGCAAGGTCATGTAGCACAAGTAAAGGGAAAACTCCGAAAACCGTAAATTTGTAGTTAGTTGACATCAGGCGTCCGTCTGTCCGTCTGTCTGTCAAGAACCTTTTTCTCAGAAACGCGTCGAGATATCAAACTGAAATTAATATCACATACTCAGGTCTGCTATCTCTCAAAGCAGTGAAAAAATCAAGTTTCTAAATCAACGCAATAAAAAGATACGGCGGTTTATATTGCATATTTAGACATTTTCAAGGGAATCAAAACTCAAAACCTATAGGGTACTTCCCATTGACCTAGAATTGTGAAATTTGGCAAGAAGCAAGGTCATGTAGCACAAGTAAAGGGAAAACTCTGAAAACCGTAAATTTGTAGTTAGTTCACATCAGGCGTCCGTCTGTCCGTCTGTCTGTCAAGAACCTTTTTCTCAGGAACGCGTCGAGATATCAAACTGAAATTAATATCACATACTCAAGTCTGCTATCTCCCAAAGCAGTGAATAAATCAAGTTTCTAAATCAACGCAATAAAAAGATACGGCGGTTTATATTGCATATTTAGACATTTTCAAGGGAATCAAAACTCAAAACCTATAGGGTACTTCCCATTGACCTAGAATTGTGAAATTTGGCAAGAAGCAAGGTTATGTAGCACAAGTAAAGGGAAAACTCTGGAAACCGTAAATTTGTAGTTAGTTTACATCAGGCGTCCGTCTGTCCGTCTGTCTGTCAAGAACCTTTTTCTCAGGAACGCGTCGAGATATCAAATTGAAATTAATATCACATACTCAAGTCTGCTATCTCCCAAAGCAGTGAATAAATCAAGTTTTTAAATCAACGCAATAAAAAGATACGGCGGTTTATATTGCATATTTAGACATTTTCAAGGGAATCAAAACTCAAAACCTATAGGGTACTTCCCATTGACCTAGAATCGTGAAATTTGGCAAGAAGCAAGGTCATGTAGCACAAGTAAAGAGAAAACTCCGAAAACCGTAAATTTGTAGTTATTTCACTAAAAAACAAATTAACGGAACCCTCGTTGCGCGAGTAGAACTCGCACTTGACCGGTTTTTTTTTTTCATAAAACACAGTTGTTAATGCAGCAACCTGAGGTTCTGAAATACATAGACGGCATATCGGTACACTACTACACAGACCTTACAAGCTCTGCTGATGTTCTGGCAGAGGTGGCTGCATTATATCCAGATAAGTTTATCATCTCCACTGAAGCATGCGAAGGTAAACACCCAATTATATCACAAAGTGGTCACTTAATCACCTATTGTGAATTGATAGACGTAAACATTTTGTAAATTGTTAGTGAACCTTAAAACTTTTGAATACACGTGATTCAAAACACAATTGCAGCGCGACAGCCGGCTGTCGCTTGGACGTCAAAAGATTAATGTTACTTTGTATACCTCTTAAAAAATCTACATTACTCTGATTCATGTCACACAGACAGATTATTAACGACACGCAAATAAAAAAAAAATGTAATTTGTTACACCTTCACGTGAAACAACCACAGAACGGATTTTAAAGAAAAAATACTGAACTATAAGTTGATAAAATAACACAGAGTGCGTAACATCGACAATGTTAACCAAAAACATAATCACATACCTTGTTGTTATTAAAACAGTGGGAGCCAGTTACTAAAGCAACTGTCTCCCACTACCATTTATAACTAAATTAAACTATCATTTTATCTCTAGGTATTAGATTGTTCGAACCTGCACCAGTTGACCTAGGATCATGGGAAAGAGCTGAAATGTACATAGTTGATATTATAGACGTAAGTACAAGCAGATGAATGTTCTCGAACGATCTGGGAGCCAATTCTCGGTTTTAGAGATGATGTCGAATTCGACAAAAAAGTCGAATGACGTCATTTTTTCGTCAAATTTTAAAAGTTGCTATTCTGGGGATGTCGAGTTCGACATTTGTCGAAGGCTAACGTTAGAGTTCATGTCGAGTGCTTCTGAGCAGTAGAGATGTCATGTCGATTGTAGAGATACGTCATTTCTGTGTGAATTCGTTTAGTTTTGGATTGTACCCTGTGTTTTTATTTCCTTATTTTTTTAATAAAATACGGCTTGGCATCTCATACCTACTGGAAATTCGATTTATACTTTTTGATTTGTGCATTGTGTTTTTTTGAAACGACGACCACGATTAGACTTGAAACCACTGAAAGATGGACGAGTTTATTTGTTTATTAGAATTTCTATCTTGCACACCCTAAAATACCTAATTTACGCACTATATCTATTTCTATTTTTTTGTTGAGTGCACAATTATTGTAACCGATTTTATTATAATTGATTTTTTGTATGACTTAACTATTTTTATTTTAAAATAAAGAACTTTATCATTTACTTCCTACCTAACACTTGAATTCTGTCATTGACAGACAGTCAACTGTCAAACTGATTATTTTTACACAAAACGTTTCGTTTTATAATTAAATATTCGTATATTCAGCATTTTAAAACGAAATCATTCATTCATTTATGCTACTTTTACTAAGCTACCAAAAACGGAACGTGCGATTCTTCATAATGGTAACATTATCTTCACTCGACTCGACATTTTCGTGACATTTATTTCTATTTTGACTGAGAATACGGAATTCTGCTCAATTCGCCATTTTTTGGTAGAGATAGAGATATTTTTGATAGACATAGAGATAGACTTACAATCTCGAACTCGAGATAAATGGCGAAAATCGAGAATTGGCCCCCTGAGCGAAGTAAGTAAACTTATTTACGATAGAAAAAATGATAGCAATTTTGATACAGTACAACAGCGTGGACTTTTTTAGATCACAAACCAAGTGTTGGTGTCTGAGCTTGGGGATGGTTGTTTAAATGATAGAAAGTATACGGTAACACACGGACTATATTTCACGTTCCACAAACTGTTCTTAACTGTTAAATGTTAATGTTGAATGTTATTGCTATCCCGGCGAAATATGCACTGAAGTTAATTGTTAGCTTGTTACTAATAATTATAATAAAAGTGCAATACGGCAGCCGTCAATGGCCTAATTACCGCATCGCGTATGTTAGGTATTGCTTACATAGCGAATAATAAGTGTTCGTACCGAACACCAAGATATCTCATAAAATTTTTATTTAAAATTATATTAATCCTTTTTTAAATTAACGTAAGAAGATAATTAACCATAAACATCAAATTGTTATGGCAGGATTTCCACCACGGTGTTGTCGGATGGATGGACTGGAACATGTGTTTAAACATCGACGGCGGTCCCAGCCACGTACCCAATCACGCAGACTCTCCCATCATTGTGTTTCCTGAGAAGGACGCGTTCATCAAGCAGCCAATGTTCTACGCTATGGGGCATTTCTCCAAATTCGTGCCTCGAGGGTCGCACAGGATTGATGTCACACACCAGTGTGGCTGGGGAGACTCTATATGGAACGTCGCTTTTGTTACCCCTGAAAACACTTTTGTAGTTGTGTTGTATAATGAGTAAGTACCTTTTAGATCGGATCTCATCCAATCGCAGACTCCTCGCAGACTCGTCCTAAAGAAAGCTACGTCATCATATTTTACATATCGTCTACTCAGTAGATGATGACGTAGCTAGATAATATAATAAGATATAGAGTAGACTCTACTCTATATCAGGCCTTTATTGAACGTTTGTTCAACCTCGTTTAAATCACTTGGTGCAGGTGACCTTGAGCGACCAACCGTAATGAAATCCATCGTCATGTTCGTCGTCAAGGTCACGTTGTCCTCTTTTGCGAGGAGGATCTAGGGTCAGTTCAACGATCGAACAGATATACAGGTCTATGATGGTGATGCGCTTTCCGTGGTTGACACTCTAGTAATATGTGATCACAGAACATCGTAGCTAAGACGCACGCTAATGACGTTTAAATATCAGTGCACAGAGTACTTTTATATATATCAGTGGTTACGCAGATCATGCGTTAAACAAATACCGTACTCCCGACACCATAGAGTACTAACTAGGCACCATGGAGTACTAGCCCTCACATTCCTTAATTTTGTTCTCACCTGACGAAGAGTATCTATTAGGGTTCCCCAAGAAACTAAAAAAAGGTATTTGTAATTATGTGATACTAGCTTTTGCCCGCGGCTTCGCTCGCGTAGAATTTGTTTTTGTTTTGTTTGCGTTGTTTTTTTTTTAATACTTGTATTTTTTAATGTAACTTCACATCGTACATCCCAAATTTCTAACTTCAAAATTAGTTTCGATACAATCTTTGAAATCCGTTTGAAAGTCATGATGGCACAGTGGATAAGGCGCCTGCCTCTCGTGTAAGAGGTTGTGGGTTCGAATCCGGGCAAGTACCAATGTGACTTTTTCCACTCATATGTACTTTCTAAAGTTTATCTAGGACATCACTGACATCCCGTGCCTCGGAAAGCACGTAAAGCCGTTGGTCTCGGTTGTCATGCGTAGAACTTCGACAGTCGTTACTGGTTAGTCAGAACCTCTGACCAGTCTAACCAAGACGTATCGTATCGCCCAGTAACTGGGTTGTGGAGGTCAGGTAGGCAGTCGCTCCACGTAAAACACCGGTATCCAGCTGAATCCGGTTAGGCTGGCAGCCGACCCCAAACACAGTTGGGAAAAGGCTAGGGAGATGATGATGACAATCTTTGAAATCCTATACCTAATATTTAGAGGGAATCTCTTGAGGGTGGAATTATCTGAATTCCTTTCTAAGTGCTCATTATTAGCTATTATAGAACTCTGAAAATTTCAAAATGCTAAGACCAGTGGTTTCTTCATCAATCTTTACCTGTATGGTGTGCTTATAAAAAGTAGCCCTATGTCCTTCCCCGAGCTTGACATTATCCTATCCAGCACAAACGGATTACTAAAAACTGACTAATAAACAGGTCGGACCAATGTTACTTGCATTTAATCACTAAATAGTATAATACAATGTAGCTTTCTTTGTCCCTATGTAAGCTTAAATTTTTAAAACTACGGAAGGGATTTTGATGCGGGTTTGTTAATAGATAGGTTAACATCTGTGTTAAATTATCTGTGTTTTACTGCAAGATACTCCCGTATACTATGTTATTTGTTTTTTTTTTATTTAGCGTAAATATTTAGATTTTGGGATTTAGATACATGTAAGCATGGCAAAAACAGGGCGTGCCTAAATGTATCCCCGCTATCTTCAAAGTTTGCCTTTGCGATTTATTAATAGTTATAGAAAATGCAACTTTAAGTGGGAACTGTAAACATTTAAAATTAAAGGGTAAGTTATTGGGTATTATTGGAATGCGTGGAATAAGAACATTTTCACCCTTAGCTTCTCCAGTTACAATTGGTGCCTTGTTCAATGACTTGCAATCTAGTGCCATTACATAGTCTCGGGGCGTCCAAGTTGCAAATTAACAAAACGGGTATACCGACTTTTAATCCTTCGAACACACGTGATTTGAGACACAATAGAAAGACAATAGCAGCCCGACAGCCGGCTGTCGGTCGGTCGTTGAAAGGTTAATTTGAGCTTATGTGATGGCACCGCCGGATAGCACCAAAGAGTTAAGAAACTCCCCAGGGTAGCTCGTGCAGTCTTCAGATGACATGACTGTGTCGATGGATGGAGTTGGGTTTTTGCATCGCTGGTTACTTGGCCCAAGATAATTTTATTGATTTTCGCAACTGTCTCATTTCTTGGTGCTAGTATAGTTCTTTCACATAGCCAACTTTTATCGTGGATGTTCTGTTGCCGTTTGGCGCTCCGTTTAAGTCAATCATATCGTGATAACTTTTAAACTATTCTGCCAAATTACTAAGTGTGAAAGACAAAGTTTATCTTCAATATATACTTAATGCGAGAAATGTATTCATTTTGATAAGAGTTTAATAATTATATACTAAATGTGCATTGCAAAATAGTACCAAATTTAATTAAATATATGGTTCACAATTTTGGTCGTACTGGCTTGCACATAAGAGGTAGATATATGCTATCGCGGACTTTTATTTAGATCTATTTAAGACAAACAATCCTGTCGTACATCATCTTTATGTAACCCCATTGGTTTAGGCAGCGCACGCCAAGATAGCTCTCAGATGGAAGATTTTTTTCCGACTTAATTGACACTTATCGTTTTATTGTGATCAAAATTATATAAAATCATTATAAATTGTAGCCTATGTGTTACTCTGATAAATAACCTAAATTACTGTAAAGTTTCATCCAAATCGGTCCAGTAGTTTTTTCGTGAAAGAGTAACAAACATACATACATACATACACACATACATCCATCCTCACAAACTTTCGCATTTATAATATTAGTAGGATAGGATAGTAGGATAGGATTAGGTCAGACCATTCAGACGCGTATTTAAACTAAGGCACGACACTCATAGTGCTTCTCTCTACCAAGTCAAGGCCAAGGCAATCAAACAGGAGCACTGACAGGAACAGGACTGAGTAAATGGTTGCTTGGCACATTATCACTCTCTCACCAATATCATACCCTTAAGCTAATTTATCAGTTTTGTTCTTTTAATTCATGCAATATTCCAAAATACACTTTGTTAAATATAATTTGTACCAGTAGATTTTTCATTAATTTGAGTTTTTTGTGTTTCCACAGTGATAAAGCAACCGAAGTGAGAATACAGTTAGGCAGTCAGCAAGCTGTGGTCCAGGTGGAAGCCAAATCAATTCTCACTGTTGAGCTAAAGGCCGAGTTATAGTTTACAAATGCTCGATGACACAGTTGCAATGAAACTTGCAGTTTCGTCATGTATTTCCATAAACAAAACAATGTATTTAAAAAATGTGCTGAAAGAGAGAAAAAAAACACTATTTTATTTCTCCCGATCCTATAAACCAGACAAATAATTTAGTTTGACGATTAAATAACCTTACTTCGATAAATATACTTCGAAACCATTCTTCGATAAGCAGCACCAGTCACAGATAGGGTGAGAGAAAATCGTTTGTCTTGGTATGAGCATGTGAAGATGAGGCATTTGACGCATATAGTTAGGACAATTATGAGTATTAATTTAGAGGGTTGAAAGGGGAGAGGAAGACCGAAGAAAATATTGATGGATTATGTGTGCAGAATAATATGAAGGAGAAAGGAGTAAGTTATAGCATCACTGGTAAAATGAGATATGAGCAGGAAGAAGAAGAAGACTTTGATAATTATGCGGAGATGATATTCTTGTTCCATTAAACGTTGTTAGGTAGTTAGTGGACACCTATTCACATGAACGTGCCACAGGATGGCGTTGTTTAGCCGGTGACGAGCGCGCTGCGTCAATCACAAATCTTGTTCAGCTAATACTACGTGATTGTCTTGTGGGGTGACTAACTTTCTGCACAGATTAATAAATAGTTACTACGTAACTTTCTGTCTGAGTTTAGTGAACAATAATGTATAAATGTACCTATATAGATAACATACATTAGTAAACTTGAAAACCATTTAGTACCTAACACTTTTCAATTTTTAAATCTTTAGTTAAGTAGTCGGTAATAAATAAATTGATTATTCGTTTCGCTAATCGATTGCCGTAGTTCTAGGTCTAAAGAAATAGAGGTGCGTGGTCGCCTACGAACAATGAGCCTAATTTTAAAATTGACAATTGTCATCAGGAAATAAGACTATACTTTCTGAGATTTCTTCTTTAATACTTTATGCAGGCGCCAAGATTGAAAGGTGGAATATAGGTATTATATCGTAATGAAATGTAACTGAAAATCGACCCAGTAAAATCCCGAATTTTCTGGATTAATGCATCACCTTATTATTCTTTTCCATGAAATAAATTGAATTACCAGTTGAGCTGGGTATCTTATTAATTGAAAAATTATGAAACTGTCTATCTAGGTTTATCGTGTATCTCTTTTCTCCTCGCGCTTGTTATGTCACATTCTTTAAACGTCTAACGTTTTACATATATTATTTCCTTAAATATGTGTTTCACAGCTGAGTCATAGCGGCTCGACATCGTTGTAGCCCGTCGGACTGGTCACCCTAGTAACTACGGCTTCTGTGACTCACGCGGTAAACGGAATTACAACTATTATTGTATTACCACTAATAAAACCAGTCCCTGATGCTCCTTTAAAATGTATTATGTGCGTAAGTTGTTCTTAAAAATGAGTAGGTAGCTAGTGTGGAAGATCTGGATTTGGCTATAAACTAATAAACAGAGGTCGGAGAGTAATTTATGTACTTACACTGATTTAGTAAAGAGAAAGAATAAAATGTATATATGCCTCAAACCCCGAGATAATTTTTAAAGACAAGATAAAATTCCGAAAAGTATTAAATAAAAAGGTATTTATTTTTTAACTGACTTCAAAAAGTACTTAGTAGGTACTTAACCAATTAAAACTTTTTGTTTTCATGTATGTTACGCGAATACTCGAAAACGACCGACTCAGAAACAATATTTTTTGTTTGAAAAGGTACACTTTACAGTTGGTCCCATAGTCAATAGGTCAGGATCTGATGGTATCATCTTCGAGAAATCGAAGAAACTCTTCAAATTGTATGTACCTATTTTAATGATAGGTTGATACCAGGCTTCAGCTTTTACCTGGACTAGATTTGGTCTACATAACAGACAGACAATATATTTCGACTTTTAATTTAAAATACAGGATGTCCCACGGCTATGCCACATGGAGGGAAAGTACCTTAAAACTTGTAGATAGAACATTTTACTGAAAGAAGACATTATTTAAATTTTAAAAACAATTTAAGTAGCTTTCAAACATTTTTAAATAATTAAATGGTTAGGCCGGGAATCGAACTTGTTCCTCGAGAAAAAATAATCAACCTGTAGTTTTATCATACCGTTCAAAAGGTTTCATCATAAGGATTATTTTTTGGTAAATAACATAGTGTCACAAATAAAAGGAAGACCGTGAATTTTAACATTTGATGTAAAATTTTGTTTTGAAAAACTACAAGCTTACATTGCCGTATGGACATACAATTGACAATCATAACTACTTATTACTAATTAATCTACCCACTTGAGTAGTACGCATCATTTAAATAAATAAATATCCACCACAACAAGATCAAAAAATCGTCAGAGAATAATCAAAAGTTATCACTTTGTATTCAAGAAGAAGGAACTACAAGTTTTGAACATTTGAAAAATTTACTAATTTTGTATTAATAGTGTTAAAATTAATGGTCTTTATTTTATTTTTGACACTATGGTTTTTAGCAAAAAATAATCCTTGTGAAGAAGCCTTTCGAATAAAACTACAGGCTGATTAATTTTCTCGAGTAACAGGTTCAATTCCCGGTTCAACTATGTAATTATTTAAATATCTATGAATGCAGTTAAATGTTTTCAAAATTCAAATAATGTCTTCTTTCAGTAAAATGCTCTATCTACAATATTTAAGGTCCCTCCATGTGGCATTGCCGTGGGACAACCTGTATATTTTTTATATCTTGGGCTTTTTGCTAAGTTTTTATTGAAACTCTTTAAACCTTTTTGCTAAGTTTTCATTAAAACTCTTTTATTGTTACCTTTTTTGCTAAATTTTCATTAGCCTTTCGTGTGTCTAGGACGTGGATCCACGCGAGACACAATGTTTTTTAATTGTGTCTGTAATTAGAGAATTAAATGGGTTAAAGCTCCTTTGACGTAACCTTTTTGCTATGTTTTCATTAAAACTCTTTTAATGTTACCTTTTTGGTAAGTTTTCAATAAAACTCTTTTAATGTAACCTTTTCGCTAAGTTTCAAAACTCTTTTAATGCAACCTTTTTGCAAAGTTTTTACTAAAACTCTTTTAATGTAACCTTTTTGCCAAGTTTTATGAAAACTCTTTTAATGTAACCTTTTTGCTAAGTTTTTATTAAAACTTTTTTAATGTAACCTTTTTGCTAAAGTTTTTTTAAAACTCTTTTCATTTAACCTTTTTGCAAAGTTTTTATGAAAACGTTTTTAATGAAACCTTTTTGCTAAGTTTTTATTAAAACTCTTTTGATGTAATCTTTTTGCTAAGTTTTTTATTATACACAATTTAAACCACTGGATGCGACGTTTCCAAACTTACATCAACGACATGGAACGTCCAAAGTAATATTAAAAATTGTACGTGAATCAACTTTGTTTTATTCGTCTTATCAATCTCTCGTTGTGTTATTGTGGGCCACACGGGATCGTCCATTAGAAACCCCGGGAAGATTTATATTGTTGTCCGCATTTCATTATAATAAAGCCGGGCGCATACATACTGATTCCTGATCAGAAATCCTGATCAGGTTTCCTGACCAAGAATTCCGTATGGAGAGCGCACACATTCTGTTTTTTGCAAAACGAACGCACGGAGAAATTCCGAACCGAACGTCAGGTTTTTTTCTGTCCGGAAAAAGTAAGAACGGTGTGCGTCTTCTCGAACATTTTGTATGCACGCGGACCATTCAGGTATCCGAATCTGAAACCCTGATACGGAAACCTGATCCGGAATCAGTATGTATGCGCCCGGCTTTACTCTATATAATTCCGACCTCCAGTAATAAGCTGGATAGTGTTGTTGTTGTATATACAACCGTAACTATCCCGTTTAAATACAATGATTTGCATGTAGGTAATGTTGTCACCCCTTCAGTTTTATTTCAGCGCCTTTTTCATTTTCTATTTTCGGTATTTAGATTATCATTTATTAAGATGTTTATTAAATACTTCTGTTTTCTTGGACTTTCCAATATGTATATTTTGGGTTGACACTGTATTTAGGTACATATTTTTTTCTTTTATTAGAGGATTCCTCAATGTTAACCTTGCAATCTATTGCTCATTTCTTTGTTATATCCACGCCATTTCTAACCAACACGTTTTCTTGTCACGAACTCTTTATTCATCGACCTCTGATCCACCTAGTCTATATCAATATAATAATATGCAGATACAATCTATGTATAATCAGATCAATGCGAAAGTAACTCTTTCTGTCTCGCTTTCACGCCAAAACTACTAAACCGATTTAAATTAAATTTGGTACAGAGATAGTCCATAGCTAGAAAAAGGACATAGGATAGTTTTTTATCCCATAAATCCCACGGGAACGGGTATAATTGGTAACGGAAATAAATTGGTCAAACATTATTACAGCAGAGTTCATCTGAGTTTATGTGTAATTTGTTAGGTGAACTTTAATTTCGTGGAGTTATTTTCGAACTTATATTGTTATTTTAATAAACATGGCAGGCATGACACATGATCTATATACCTTTGTTTGAAATCAAATGATTCACTTACAAAGTGACACATCATTCAGTTATAGTTAATTTACTTAAAATTAATTAAACAAACGCGAACACAAGGAAGATGCACTTTGTTTTAATTCTGAAGTCTTATTTCGTATCAATTCTAATAAGTCGTCAACATCATCATCACTATATTAGTAATGTTATGTTTTTAATGATTTAGCAAAACCAAATATTTAGAAGAAGAAAATCAAATCGATAACATCGAAGTGATGCGATGGAAATTAAATAAAAGTATTTACTTAAAGAAAACAATGTTCTTTGGTATAGACATAATCTTTAGAAGAACCATGGCAAAAGCGTAACTAGATTGAAGTCCCAAACCTTTAAATCCTAACAACTGGATAACAGGACTGGAAAACATCGTAAGGAAACCTGGACTTGTAATTTTTTTTTTTTTTTTTTTTTTTTTTTTTTGGACATTCCCACCACACTATTCCCAACCACTGCAACTCCTGAAAGCCAGAATCAACAGTGGAGTCCGCCAGAAAAGCGCCGAGCAATGAAGCTCGACGAGTCCCGGAGAAACGATTCAACTGTCTTGGATCCCGCAACGAAATTAATCAGAAAAGTACATCGGAGGAGTAAGAAAAAATATGTTTTCCACTTCCCTCCAAACAAGCAGGAGACAGAACAGAACTAGGCCAATAGGCACAAAGGGGCGATTACAAGTACAACTGGGAGAAGCCCAGATTGCCTTGCACCACGGAATAGAATTTGTTAAAATTAATGGGTCCTAAAATGTGAGCTGTTACAATTGATTCCAATAATAGGTATGGCAAAAGCGCTTGAACGCACGGAAATTGGTTCTAGTTTCCACAAGGTCCGCATAATAAACGACACCGGATGTAACCTGTATACTATCCAACATAATATTGCGCTCATTCTGCCAAAGAATACACTCCCATAGGATGTGATGTGCAGATTGTTCGAATTCACAGTTCGATGAGGAACATTGACACAAAGGCGAAGGAACAAGTTTGAAAGAAAATAGTTTACTTTTAAAATTGCCATGTCCTGTGAGAAATTGAGCAACGCAGTGATCAACTTCCAACCATGTCTTAGCCAACCGCTCTCGAACGGATGGGAAGAACAGATGGAGGTGCCGGCCCTTGATGGAGTTATCCCACCTACTTTGCCATTCGGATAAGAGTTCCTCCCAAACTTCAGACTGCGGTTTAAATAACCTAGAAATTCTATTAAGGTCGCGTTGTGGTATAAAGTTAGTGTCTATGGTCTCCCGCGCGGAGTAGTACATTGAAGCTCGTCGTTGTACCTCCAGATCGACTGGGAGTACACCTGCGAGTACCGGAAGGGCTTCAGTACTGACCGTTCTATAAGCTTTGCATAAAAATATTAAAGCCAAACGTTGACTTTGAAGTAATTTACGTCGTACCGCCCCTATAGTGGCCCTGTCGGCCCAAACAGGTGCACCGTAGCACATACAACCTAAGTAGGTAGCACCATATATAATTTTTAAGGTTAAGAATGATAAACCCCAAGTTGCTTTAGATATTCTCGTTAAGGCATAAAAGTTCTTTTTAGCTTTTTCACCTACTGTTTTTATATGATCGATGAAAGAAAAATTCCTTTCTAAGATCATGCCAAGATAACATACAGCTTGCTGTTTTTTGACGGGAACGTTATTAAACTTAATACTAGGCCACGATTTGAGATCACCTTTTAGTATAAGCTGATACGTTTTTTGCGGTGCAAAGGTAAGACGGTTACGATCACCCCACTGGGATATTAAACGTAGGCAGGTGTCAGCCAAGTTCTCAAGTCCAGCTCGAGTACTTGACTGAATGAGCAGCAGGCCGTCGTCCGCGTAACCGGTTAGGGAACAGCCGTTTGGAAGTGGAATCGCGAGGAAATCATCAAAGCCTAGGTTCCATAAATAAGGACCGATAACTGAACCCTGAGGACATCCCATAGTTAGTGATTTTGACATAGAAAAATGTCCAAGCTTAAGTACTGCGGAACCGTTTAAAAAGTACGAGTGAACGAGATTATAGATGTTTTTGTAGCAACCGCGGGTTTTTAGTTTTAGTAAGAGCATAGGCCACCAAGCGTTATCAAAGGCCCCAGAAATATCAAGAAAGATTCCAATTACGTATTTGTGTTCGGACAGATTAACAGTTTTTCTGACAGAAAGTGCCGCGTCGACTGTAGATTTACCTAAAGTGAAACCGTATTGATTGCTATGAAATTTTGGGCCGTCCGGTAGTAAGCGTGGAACGATGAGGCGCTCCAGAAGTTTTCCCAAAGATGGTAGAAGTGTAATAGGCCGATACGACTTGGGGTCGTCCGGAGGCTTGTCGCCACTCTTTGGGATTATTCTGATAAATCCACGCCTCCATTTGCGAGGAAAAACACCTTCGGCAATGCATCGGTTATATACAGTTAGGATCGCGTCACCTGCTGATTTACACGCTTCTTTAATATTAGATATTTTATAGAGAGATATTTTATATTCTATTAGATATTTTATCTTCACCTGAAGATTTGTTGACCGGTAACTTTCTAACAACACTTATGAATTCGTCTATGGATGGTACGTCTGACGATGGTGATTCAGGTGGCACAGCAGCCCACGCTCTGATCTGTTGGTGGTAGTCGCTGTCGTTTACCGGTGAATCATCAGGGATAAGAGAATTAAGTAGGACTTCTGTTGTTTCTTCTATGCCAGTGGTATGTTTATTATTGACTTTAATGTTTTGGACGTACGCGAGGTCTATCGATCTGTTAGCTTTAAATTCGTGATATAAGGGAGACCACGGACCCTCCGTGTCTAGTTTATCGACAATTTTCCGCAGTAAATTGCCCTTAGATTTTTCAACCGAAGCTTTGTAGCGGGACTTGGCAACTCTAAAAGCATTTAACGCGAAAGTAAGTGGATTTCCGGTAACCTTACGTTTTTTAAGTTTATTTAACTGTCTACGCGCTTTACGATAACTTTTGCGCTGTTCAACTAAATAATCATTCCACCAATCACATCTACGAATATTGGTCATAGATCCGCGACCAATGGCGATGTCAGCACAGTAAGTAAAAGTTTCCGACATAATGTCAGCACTTTCTTCAACTGACAGCCCGTCTCGAGTGAATTCTTTGGCGTGACACGCAAAAAGCGAGCTGAAAAATTCCCAGTTCGCGCCTTTACATTTATATCTAAAATTACCAGAAATATGAGACGGACCTTGAGTCGATACAGGAACAAACTCGTACACGATCAGGCGATGATCACTACACGACGCGTCCGGTAGGACACGCCACCTATCCAAGCGTACGTCGGCACTAGAAAGTGTGACGTCAATACAAGACTCAAGACTGGACTTGTACTTAATATGAGTCCGAAATCGCCAACCCGCATTGAGCAAGCGTGGTGATCAATGCTCGTGCCTTCTGTGTATGAGAAGAGGCCTTTGCCCTGCAGTGGGACAGTAATAGGCTGGTATTATTTTAACTGGATAGTCAAAAGGATTGTTTTCTTTATAATATTATCATAAATAAGACGGACTGACTGCCCTAGCTTGGCTACCTAATGCGTAGAAAGCCTTTGCTCTTCAAGATCTAGAGACGTACAGGAGATATGACAATCCCACCAAACTATTCCCAACCACTGCAACTCCTGAAAGCCAGAATCAACAGTGGAGTCCGCCAGAAAAGCGCCGAGCAATGAAGCTCGACAAGTCCCGGAGAAACGATTCAACTGTCTTGGATCCCGCAACGAAATTAATCAGAAAAGTACATCGGAGGTGTAAGAAAAAATATGTTTTCCACTTCCCTCCAAACAAGCAGGAGACAGAACAGAACTAGGCCAATAGGCACAAAGGGGCGATTACAACTGGGAGAAGCCCAGATTGGACTGGAGAGGAGATATGACAGTGAGCGATGATAGATAGTGTACACAGCTGTTGAATACATAATAGAGATAACAAAAATAACAAAATACAAACACGGGTGCTGCGATCTGTGAGTGACGTGATTCTGTTTATAGTACTTTATTATCGACGCTAACACCGGAAGCTATTCAAAGGAGACAATTTTTTTTGGTCCCACTATTAAACGGTTACGTTTATTAATAATTTTACGCATGAAACAAGTCATCACCTTATTATAACTAACCCACTAAAAATTATATAGATATCTAACGGGAATAATGAAATAATAGTAAAAAACTATTACGGAAAAATGCATGTTGAGGAGCGTTTTTACATTTATTTCAACGTGAATTTAAATATATTATGTGAAACGAAACGTACCTAATTAACATTCCGTTGTAGATGCTCTGTGGTACAGTTTCAATCAGTTTGACACTGACAGACTACATTATTAAGCTAAGTTCATACGACCGCGCGAAACCGCTCTGTACCACTAACCGCGCGGTACAAGACCAAAGTAAGCAGCAATTATCGTAGACATTACCGCGCGTTCTACGTTCGTTGAAAAGCATTCTTGCATCCTATTTTAAGTGAAAGACTTTCATTTAAAATAGGATGCAAGAAAGCTTTTTTATTGTCTTTGTCATTTTCTGCGACGACTCAGCCTTCGGTATAAAATCCATAAGCAAATTGCCCCCTCCTCAAGCAACATTGACATCCGGACTGGTATGCACATCATCATGCGAACGCCTCAGACCCTGTCCAGGAGGGCGAATTCGCCGCGATTCTCTCGCGCGTGACACGCGCGAGTGTCTACGCGTATAGAGCGTACGTACGCGCGAGTCGTATTTCCTTCTCTTTCTCTTTTATACGTGCACTCGCTCTGAAATTCGCGCGAAATCTGGACGCAACAAGGCGGCCCTAGTATCTCGACTCGCGCGCATTACGCGCGAGTCACGCGCGAGTTTATTAGTCGCGCGATGCTTGTGGACGCGATGTATTGGTGCCTAGTATCTTGCCTACCCGCGAGTGAATTCGCGCGAGTCGAATCGCGGCGAATTCGCCTTCCTGGACAGGGCCTCAACCACGCGGCGACGCGCGGCTTCTCGCGGTCATGTAAACTTAGCCTAATAGTTTCCAACAGTTTTCTAGATAGTCAGATAAGTGCTTCTTCTGTTCTTTTCGTATTTTTATTCAATAGATGTTAGAAAAATGGCTTCTGGAGATACAGTGCATAATATATAAAGCTGTTGTAACAATTGTACAGCTCGATTTCAACGAAATGTGCAACAACTTTACTTATAAAAGCATTGGCGTCCACAGTAAAAGAATAATCGAAAAAAAATCACACCAAAGCCAGGTTTTTATGTCATTTACACCTATATTATTATTGAAAGTGCACTATTCTAACATAAAATACCTAGGAAACCTATTCACTCATTAAATAATCGCTCTTGTGAGATTTTAGGTCATTATGAGAGTCATGTTTTGAGTGTCGTATTTCCCAGTATTCCGGTTACTTAGAGTTTTGCTAATATTGCCACTGTAATCTAGAGATTATAAGGAATAAACTAACGTGCATTTCATTAATAAATGCCACAATTTGTGGTGGGCCTAATCCCCGAACAAAAAAAATTGTCTCCTTTAACTGACCGTAGCTGGTAGCAAAACATTTTATCATCATCATCGACGGCATCCAGTTGGATAACAATTGGGATGACGGTAGGAGGATGTTGATGTTTTTTTTTTGTTGAGTGGGAAATCATCAAATGACTTCTCCCATCCTTCGTGTCAGACTTTTACTGACTAAAACGTGCCCCTGTTCCTTCGGTTGCCCTTTATGTTCCGGGGCCATGGTAACTATTCAAACTATTCCGCAACCCTAGCAGGCATTGGCCCTAGAGGGCCGATAGGATGTTGATGACCAGCTCGGAGTATCGTTAGCATCCGTGCCTGACTACCCTCAGCCCCAGGTTCTGCCAAAACGGCTAAACTTCCAGTTGTGTAGTGTTTTTATTACCCACGACGGATCGGAGAAGATATCCATTTCAGCAATTGTTATTATAATGACCCTATTACTTTAAAAAGGGTAAACAAATCAGTTTGTTAAACCTTTGATCATTGATCTTCTGTCACATGTTCTTCAATAGAGTAAATGATAACAAGATCACTTTCTTCAAAGACTTTCTTAAAATATTATTATAAACGATGACTCACGATGGGCACAATAAATTTCCCCAAAATCTAATTTCTTACAACCATTTATGTATGGCTTCTCTATTGTTACGGTTTCCTCTTACTTCTTATCAGCTGTTACGAATTCACACAAGTTTTATGAATGAAAACGTTAGTACAATAATACTTCTCGGAATTCGGCGTCTGCCGGCGTTGAAAGGTCAAAAGAGTCCAGCGTTTATAACGACTACTGTGCGATACTCCGGCCAGTGTACGGCCAACCGCCAAGCTGTGATCGCGTACCTATCCGATTTAATTTCTGGTTCAAAATTCAAAATGTACAGTTTATCGGCAATAGGGGTGTTGTTAGCGATATGTGGGGGTGCGTTCAGTCACACGTATCACCTGGGAGCGTGTCCGGTCGTCGAGCCCATGCCTGGCTTTGAAATGAACAAGGTAATTTAAAGTTGTTTTTTTTATTGTGTATCGGGATCACAGGGACCAGGGTCAGTGTCATATGAGATTTCAAAATGAATGTGTGTGAGCGACTGACTGGAGAAAGGGACCTTTACTGCTTTACATTATTGGTATCAATGGCGTTCTATTCAATATATTTTAAGAAAAGATAACAGTATGCAGTACGTGTGATTACAGAGTTTCTGTATGCTTTTATCATTGTGTTGTATAAATGTAATTGGTTTTGTATGCTCTGGTTAACATAAACTTGTTGATTTGATTAACTATATATGCATACAGACACACCGACCGAGGCGACTGTAGGACTTCCTATTTGAAAACATGCGTTTTATGCGTGTAAGCATACCTATAATATCAATATAACTTTATTTCATTTTATTTTTGCTAATTATAATTGCAAATTATAAGGTAAACGCTTATAAAATTAGGTATTTAATCTTTTCAAAGTTCTTAATTTGCACAGGGGTCTTTCCTAAAACAAATTAATTAATAATGTTTCCTCCGAAATGTTAATTGTAGTGTTTGATGTTCACAAATAATCGAACCCACGACAAGCACGCAAGCGAACTCACTTAGCCACTGCGCTAATATTCGACGATATGCCCCTTTTTCGACGTATTCCTTAGTTAAACGTTTTAACGTGCGAATAAACTTAGCAATAAGGAAGTTTAAATAAAGTATCTATTTATTAGAATTGATGGAGTAATAAGGAACATATTACGAACGTAATTGAAACAATAAGATAGACGTGATTCATCGTTCCTACGCAGGTAATTGAAGGAAGACTCCGCTATAAAAAAGTACATCATAGAAATGCAAATAAAGAGCAAACCAACAATGTAACTGACAAATAATAAACTAAAATTTAAGTGAAGTGCATCTTTCTCTTTCCAGTTCTTAAGAAAAGGACATTTAGTAGATTAGATTTAGTATTTAAAAGATAACATTTAGTCGATGAGATACATTTATTTTTAGTTTAATCCTGGCAAACAAGACAGCACGAGCGCCTGAAGTAAATTGCCGTATTTTTAGTACCTTATTCGCGTTCAAATTATTTTTGGAGTGTCTTAATTTGACAGCTCTAAACTTATATCTTATCTTCTGTCCTCTTCTTAATGAAATGGAAAGAAAAAGATGCATTGAACATAATTTTAGCATAGTTTGTGAACAAGAGAATCGGCACCAATATCACACAATGGAACAAGTTATTCCAATTTATCTGCCACACACAGTCTGATATCGTATCATATAACGTAGTGTCTTGTAGGGTCATTTCGCCTGTTTGCGTCCATTTAGTGCAGTTGGCAACTTTGACGGCGATGATAAAATTGTTCTAAAACTGTTTTTAATGAAAAAATTATGTGATGTGTTAGTTATATTAGTCTATTTTAAGATTTACTTGCAGTTTTGTTCGAAACCCTTAGGGATTTTTTTTAAATAGAAAAGTTTCTGAATTAGGCGTTTTACCCAGTTTGCGTCCAAAAAATCCAAATTGCGTCCACCCGTGGACCACTTTGCGTCCAACCACTTAGAAAAGGAATATAGGGGTGATATTTTTAAGAATTTGTAAAAAAAAAGCTGAATTCCAAAAAAAACTTTATTTATGACTATAAATTATGAAAAAAAAATGGTCAGGTGCGAGTCGGACTCGCGCAACGAGGGTTCTGTATTTTTTTTTTGTAAAATACATTCAAATTTACGGTTTTTGGAGCTTTTCCTTTACTTGTGCCACATGACAATGCTTCTTGCTAAATTTCATGATTCTCGGTCAATTGGAAGTACCCTATAGGTTTTGATTCCCTTGCAAATGTCTAAATGTGCAATATAGATGGAAAGTAAACAGCCAATCAGCCATACATTTTTGTTGCGTTGATTCAGAAATTCGATTTTTTCACTGCTTTGAGAGTTAGCAGACCTATTATTATTATTGTCAGCCGTCTGTGTCCTACTGCAGGGCAAAGGCCTCCCCTCCTTCCTTCCACATATCCCTATCTAGTGCGGTTTCAGGCCAATCCTTGTCATATCTATCAAGTTTGTCCCGCCATCTCCGCCTGGGCCTGCCGCGTTGCCGTTTACTGCTGTTTGGGATCCACAATGTGGTTACTTTTGCCCAGAGCAGGCTCTTCCGGCATGCGACAGATGTGACCAGCCCAGTTCCACTTAAGTTTGGTGGCGATCTGCGAGTTTTACTCCTAAGATACTGCGTTCCATTGCTCTGTGGCAAACCCCGAGTGCGGACTTTTGACGCTTGGTTAATGACCACGTTTGCGCTCCGTAGGTGAGGATGGGCAGAATGCACATGTCCATTAGCTTCCTTTTTAGGAAAAGAGGGAGTGTTCCCTTTATTATTTGTTTTATCGACCAAAAAGAAGAAATTAGCAGACCTATGAATGTGATATTAATTTCAGCTTGATATCACGACGTCTTTCTAATAAAAAGGGTCTTGACAGACGGGCGGACGGACGGACAGCAAAGTGATTATATAAGAGTTCCGTTTTTACCTTTACTAGGAAGGAACAGAAGTACGGAACCCTAAAAATTAACATTATTTTCATTAAAAAATTACTTTACAAAAATAAATATATTTCATCTCAACATTGACTGTAAGTAGTACTTATGATTGCAATAAATAACGATTGCACGTTTTACAATAAACAGTAATCAGTTCTGTTCTTTTTGCAAAATATCAGTCTTGATTAATAATCCGTTTGTCTGTCTGTCTCTTCTTCACGCCTAAACCACTGCACCGTTTTGAATGAAATTTGGTACAGATATAGTCTGGGACCCGAGAAAGGACATAGGATAGATAGTTTTCATTCCGGAAACCCCCTGGAACGGGAAGACAGTTGTATTTAACTAAAATACTTAGTGGACGCAATTGGATTTATTATTATCCACTGTAGGTACAGTTTGCGTCCATTGCGGACGCAAAGTGGAAGTTTTGTAAATTCGATGTAGCAATTCGCGTCCACCTTATTTTAACCGTTAAATGTAAAAAACCTAAGCAAATTCATGATTAACATTATTCCTTTTTTCATTATAAAAGTCTAGAAACAGCTATTAATCCTAAAATTCACATAAAACAATAAAAAACTTACCATCGAACGCACCGCTGCACACTATTTTTTATCTAAAAAACCGCGCTTTCGCGCTTCCTTGTTCAACAGCCGGGACTAAATATTTTTTTAAACAGAATTGGTTTGTCGCACGGACCTTTTGACCTTATGTGCGTGTCTCTTATACATTGAAGTATTACCGGTAATGACTATTCGTTTGACTGGTGTGTAAGTTTTCTTAATTTCGAGGATTTTTTGAAGGAGGTCCGTAAAATGGACGCGAATTGGTCTATGGACGCGAACAGGCGAACTTACCCTACAAACATCAGAACTTGACCCGGCTACTGGAACTAATAATGATAAACAGAACAGACAACAACACACATCGACGATGACTCATGCCTCGAGACATCCTTTCGTCAACGATCTTTGTTCAATTATCTTACCCACTTTCACATCACCCAGATAAAAATTATGCAAATTCTATGCAAATGTGGAGTTAGTCATCATTTTTAACAGACTTCATAGTCATTAGCATTTTTTTAACTAATTAGCAGTTAGCTATTTAGATGTACTTGTAGATAAGCAAAGTGACCTCTATGAGTCAGTTCATTGAAGTAGGCAAGTTTATAAACCTACTAGCTTTTGCCCGCGACTTCGTCCGCGTGGTATAGTTCCCGTTCCCGCGGGGTTACCGGGATGAAAACTATTCTATGTCCTTTTTCGGGTCCCAGACTATATCTGTACCAAATTTCATTCAAATCGGTTCAGAAGTTTCAGCGGGAAAGCGTAACAGACAGACAGACAGACAGAGTTACTTTCGCATTTATAATATTAGTATGGATATGGATGGATGCTGTATGAGCCCTTACTGCTAGGGTTAAAATACAAGTGTGTGACGTAAACAATGATTTGGGTGTTGAGACTGTACCCTATAATCGGTTCGATCAAAACCATCCGTACTTTCGTACTAATATTATAAATGCGAAAGTAACTAACTCTAAACCATTGAATCGATTTGATTGAAATTTGGTACAGATATAGTCTGGGACCCGAAAAAGGACATAGGATAGTTCTCATCCCGGAAATCCTCCGGGAGCGGGAACTATTATTCCACGCGAACAAAGTCGCGGGCAAAAGCTAGTAAATAATAAATATGTATAGGACCAGCGAGGCATAAATGTGACGGTAATCAATATTTTTTTAGAAGACTGTAGTAAACGAATCGATTACCTACATAAACGTAGAAATGAATGAATTTCATCTCTGATTTACGAGGAACAATTGTTCAGAAAATTCTATTGTTCTCTATGTAAGGTATGCAAGCATTGTTTTGACAACTTACTCGTATTTCTTTGATTTCTTTTATTATATGCCCTGTGCTGTTTCTTACTTTACCAAATATTCGTGTAATTGTCGCAAAAGTTGAATTTACTTTTCTTTATGTATACCAGTACTTTTTTTCTTCGTGGGGAAAGCGACATAACCCTCCTTCAGGAAAAGACGGAGGGTTATATCGGACTCTTACTGACTAAAACCCCACGGTGCCGCCTTCTACCGCAAGTCGGGAGAACGGTATTCCGCACCCCCCCGACCAATGTATACCTACCAGTACCTAGATAAAATCCATTCACGTCGCGCGCCCCACTAGGACTATTTTTACAGCCAAATTGAGTTTATTTGAAAGTTCGAGTTGAAATGTATGGGTACTTAATTCAGACCTAATAACCTCATGTTGGCTCATGTCGGGGAAAAGGTAATACACCTGCAATAACATTATCATGCGGGCTTCCATAAAAATAAAGGCCTGATTCAGAATAAAAGAGACTATCATTGTTAAACAAATTAAGTGAAGTAACTATATAGTAAAGTATAGGAATATGTAAAGGTATAACTGCTATCTAGGGTAACTAACCTTAAATTTAATGCCTGTTTTCAACAGCTGCTGGGCGTGTGGTACGTCATTCAGAAGACATCGACGGCATCACATTGCATGACGTACAACTTTACGAAGACCGACGAACCCGGCAAATATGAGCTTGAACAGGATTCACAGCACTTCATCTTAGGACTTACACCTCTTAAACATGACTACAAGTAAGCCATCATTTTTATATATTTACCATAGTCTTAACTGAGTAAACTAAACCAACCATTAACAGAAAGGTCTAAAACTCTGTCTAAGTATGATACGAGCCCGGTTTCCACCGCGAGCGGAACGGCCCCATTAATGACTTGGTTTGCAAGCGCAAACTGCATAATTGTATTTCCACCAACAAAATTATGATTCTTAATACATAATTGTTTATTAATGCATTTATTATTTATTATTATTCGACTATTTGTTGTTTATTTGTTTTTCTATTTGTTATTTGCAGTTCGCGCTTGCGAACAAAGTCATTAATGGGTCCGTCCCGCTCGCGGTGGAAACCGGGCTTAACGTTCGCAGTTGTACGGCTGACTAACGATGTTCGACGATGTTTTGTTTTAACTAAACTAGCTTTTGCCCGCGACTTCGTCTACTTGGAATAATAGTTCCCGTTCCCGGAGGATTTCCGGGATAAAAAATATCCTATGTCCTTTCTCGGGTCCCAGTCTATATCTGTACCAAATTTCATTTAAAACGGTTCAGTGGCTTAGGCGTGAAGAATAGACAGACAGAGTTACTTTCGCATTTATAATATTAGTACGGAAGTACGGATTAGTACAATGCTTCAATGCAGAAATAAAAACTGTTTACATTTCTATTCTTGCATCTTCCTCAGCTGTGACGATATATCGCCCTCCACCACCAATTGCAGTATTGCTATAATTTTTTTGTGAATGGCCATTGAATACTTGAACCTAGTTTTTGCAGAACACATCTTATTTATGAACCTCCCTTTTTCACAGGTATACTGGAACTCTAACAGTACCTGACCCAGCTGTACCTGCTAGAATGAGAGTCAGGTTCCCTCTGAGTAAGTATTTTTTTCAACCAATCCCTTTCGTAAACTTATTTAATAATTGTTCAGAAGTTAAAATCATTTATCATGGCCAAATTCAAATTATTTTGAAAAGGTACTTGTGGACATAAAAAATAAAATGATTTGATCTAAATACCTCTTCCTAAAGAACGGCACTGGGATTACGTATCTTGCAATAGCCGAGCGATCGCGATAATTTAGCAAAATTTGCTGCTCAAACGTCAAATTCAAAATACGTCACGTCAAATAGCAAACTAGCGATAGTGCTGCCTCTGTGGAGCAATCAGTTAACTAAAATATGCATTTTTCGTTTGGTGGTTTCGTATATAGTATGGTTTTTAAGAGCAAAGTTAAGTTTTTTTTATTAAAGGTGATATTTAATTAGTTCCAGCGATTGCTCCTTTATCGTCATCGTAGCAATAAGTGCATTAGAACAATCAGCGAGCGATTAGCAATCGGTTCATACATAATACGATTTTTTTTGACGATCGCGCGGTGATCGCGCGATCACTGCGCAAATTTTGCTCATTGCTGTTTCATAGGTAATAACCCCGGGGTCTGTCAGTCGGCGTAGTGACTGTCTGCTTAAAGTGGTACACTCGACTTATAGAACAAATAGGTAACTAACAAAAAACAATATCTATCTATTTTCTTATTTTTGTGTCACTCTTTTGTTATTATTGTATACCATAAGTTTTTCTTTTACATAGTTGTTGAAAATCTGTTTTTATTATGTCGAATGTATCATCTGGACTAATAGAGACTAGGCTCCACAACACAGGGAATCCTAGTGTGGGTTCTAGGGCTTAAAAAATTTTGTTAAACTGTTTTTTGGCAGAATAAATCATTTTTTTTTAAATAACTTCTAGGTGTAGCTGGTTCAGCAAGTTACACAGTGATAATGACTGACTACGTATCGCACGCCGTTATCTTCACATGTCAAAAGCTGGCGTTCGCGCACAGAAGGTCTGCTACCATCCTCTCAAGAACCAAGGATCTGGACAAAATTTACATCGACAAGGCAAGTATCTAATCATTTTTCTAAAGTCTCATAAACCCGTGTGTGATTTGCCTTCAGTTAATTTTACTATAAAATATTTCAGCATTAGGCGAAAGTTACAAATATGTCATCATCTGCCTAGCCTTTTCCCAATCCATTTGGGGTCGGCTTTCAGCCAAACCGGATTTGGCTGGATATTTTTTTACGTTTCAAACATTTATAGTGCATCATTTATTTTCAACAATATCCATCGGACTGAGATCCAGCAGAATTACTGCACTGGCACCGTTGAACCAACTTAACCCTTAATTTGGCAAGGACTATTTTTTCTCGAATTTTATATTTTACTGTTATTTTCTTGTTTATTATGATCCCAGAGGAGAGAAAAAAATAATAAAAAAATACTAAATGTTACAGTTTTCGCGAAAATCTGTGTACTCCAGGGAGTACATTGCCAGCTATCGCGTAAACTACGTCTCAGTATGTATGTACTATGTGTAGTACAATGCCAAGATATTGATAATATTCATTTTGTCAATTTATTACTTTATTTACAAAAGAAACGTTACAAACAACAATTTAGTGTAAAATTGACAACATAAAATGCTCTTGTAGTTTTTTCCTACCACAAACAGATACATGTAGCTCTTCACGTAAAAAACTTGGGTGCTTCCCTCTTCGCAAAGCCTACAGCGTAATTATTTTATTTCCCTTTTCTGAAAAATTTCCAATATTGCGTCGAGCCTGATGCTGTCATCCGGTCGTTAAGCAGTAGAAGAAGCTGAAGCTCTTTGGAGATGGAAATAGAAAGAGTGGCTTGTCATCAGAACTAAAACATTCAGCTAATTTGTACAATACTGGACGCAGAATAAGTAGTTCCCAATTTTTTGTTGAAAATATTTGTTATTATGAAGTTATTATGCTAACACAAGAAAGATTATCAAAAATGATAGTAAAAAAAATTGTTATTGGACTATATTTTAGCGGTTTCATGTTGCACTTGTCTCTAGTATATTTGGGACAGACAAACTGACAGTTAGTTGCCTTGAAGGCGAAGTTTTCAGAAGAAACCTCTGAAAATAGTGTAAATAAAACCTTAGTGACAAACTGAATTAGTCAACCCCAACCCCACGTGGCACTAGTCTGCTCTAGAGAGTATAAAAAATCTTCAAATCGCACCGAAAAAGTAGCCTCCGCGCGCCGTGTTGAACAGGCTGAAAGAATAAAGAGCTGGAGCTACTTAGGGAAAAGGGAACATGTAGTGCTGGCAGTTTGATACACAAGGGCATAGAGACTGCACTTCTCGAAGCGATGGAAACGTTTAGCAGCCTTTAGATTGTAAATTTTTTACCATAGAAGGTCTCTTCTCTATCCCAAATCCCCTAATGACGCGCTAAAATTGATCACTAAAAGTATGCGTTTGCTAGATTTGAGGTAGGATTTAGGGGTTAAAGGTGTTTAAGGAGACTGAAGGAACCCCCGTCCCCCCTCTTACCTCCGAAACTCTTAAAATCAGCGTCCAGTATTGTATATATTTACTGAACTATCATCAAAACGTCCTTTTTGTTTGGGTATCAAAGCTAAAATCTTATGCGATCGTGTCAGTTTCAAGCACAGCAGAAAAAGATAATAGGACATACTATCGTACATGCTTTTCACACCTCAAACATTGTTATAATTTATAAAACAAACAAATGAATACCGCATTCAATAACACTATGCTTTTGGCAATGTACTCCGTGTATACCAAAGTCTATTTTGTGTTTTTTACTACAGACCTGGCAACGGTATTCCTGGAGTACATACATGGTTTCTAACTCATAATACTGTAATTACGTTAATTATACCGAAAATTGCAAATGATTGATATTATTTGTTGATTTCTCAAGCACTTCAAAGCAAAAAATTAACAACTCCCAAACAAAAAATTATAGAAAAAAAATAAAAAAACACCCATGTCTCAGACATATCAGACCGTTTTGAAAGATTTTTAATTTAACAAAACATTATTGACGTAATCAAAATAGAATATGAATTCCTGCTTTAATTGATAATCATTGCAACTCATTAAAAATAAAAAATGCATTTTTTTTGGATATTCGTTACAATATTTTTTTTTAAGTTAATGTACTATGTGTAGTACGATGCCAAATTAAGGGTTAAGAGAGCCCGGTGTAGCTCAAGGCTCCGCTACTTTGCCGACCATTTTTCTAATAAAAAAACTAGAAAGTAATTAAAACAATAAAAACAGTTTCCTTGATCTACTAAGCAACTGCAATAAAGTACCACTGTTTTTTTTCCCTAATGGTCGATGTTTTCCTTTCCACAGATGCGTACGAAGTTGGCAGCGTTCGGAGTCGACCCGTTCGACCTGTCTATCATCTCACAGAACGACTGCCCAGCACCCGCGACTGAAGGCGAGGGAGTCAACATTAACATCGACCCAGAGACCTTCTCCTCACACAATATCGGACAGGCAGTCAGGAAAACCGGCAGTGCTATAGGTGAGTCTATAACATTATTTTTATGCCTCAGTCAGTTGCTAAATGATATATATTTGATAAAATAATAAAAGATCCTGAACTTCGATTTGCCACAAAACCACGTTAACACAAATAGCTAATTTCAATTTTGATTTAGACGAAAATAGTTAAATTTTTTAGGTACTTTAAAGAAACCCCATCTACAATTAAAACTGTAAAAAACTTTTTTAAAAAAAATAATAACCGCCTTCAAAAACTAAAAACCCAAAAATAACTAAAATTTCGGAAGTCAGTGGCAACACAAATTGACTGGCAGAACAGAAGCCACCGACTTCCGAAATTTTAGTTATTTTTGGGTTTTTAGTTTTTGAAGGCGGTTATTATTTTTTTGAAAAAAGTTTTTATTCATTACTTTTTAGTGTCGACTCCCAATGTAGATATAGAAACTTGAAGAAAAAGCACACATCGTCTATGAATATTTCGTCATTTTTTTTGTTCTTGGTAAATTTTTCGAGAACCACTGAACCGATTGCCACAAAATTTATATGGGACCACCCCTGAATCATGACTTATCAAACAAAAAAAGAACCATCAATATCCGTTTACAATTGACGGAGATATCGCGTAACAAACATACAAAAAAAAAAGAACATACAGACGAATTGAGAACCTCCTCCTTTTTTGAAGTCGGTTAAAAAATACACAGCTTTCGGGGACATAAAATATTTTTTCTTATTGTTTTTTGTATTCCATACCGACTCAGCTGTGGAAAATAAACGCCTTTTCTTTCTTTCAAAACTGCTCACATAAGGCTAGCATAGCATATGTAACAAAACAGAAGATGTTTACTAATTCCACTCTCACCCTACAGCCGACGGAGTAGAATACGTGGTGGAGGCTGGCAAGACCGTGTACAACAAGGTGGCGAGCAGTAAGGAGGACCTCACGGAAGCACCCAGCGGCGGACGCGCCTACTCCGTCAAGGACGACGCGGAGTGGCTGCCTTGAAGCATCTCCATACCCGGCCCCAAGTACAAGTAGCCATAGTATACGTGATCGCGAAGATGTTGACTGAACTCAAACTCTATCTATACTTAAAAAATATTATAAAGACGTAGTTCTTTGCTTTTTATTTGTAAGACGATCAAAGTTCCAAAAGAGCTTATGTAGTTGAATAATTGTCGTGTACATCAAAGAGTTTTAATATCAAACGGAACCGAAAAAAACTTTCATTGTATTAAAAATGACCTTTTTAGGATTTTAATTTCATCAAGTTGGTAATTTATGAGAAAATAGTAATGCATTTAAATAGATAATATTATATAATTAGAATGGCAGTTTAATACTCGTTATAATTGGGTTAACCTATACATAAGTGCACTTAACCCAACCAGCAGTTCTGAAAAAAACTCCAAATTCAGGCAATGTAGGTGAAATGACCTGTCTACCCCTAGTATTCGATACCAATGCCAAAGTAGCGGTAGCGGCTTTTGATACTCCCCTGTCGGTTATACGGCTATGATGCATCTTTTGTCACTCATGACACTTGGCCTTATGTGAGATGACAGCTCACCTCACCAACTGGTGGGTTACCATGACGTTTAAAGTAAGACTGTTTTATTCCTGTTCCAGAGTGGGCAAGTGACAGCGTTAGACACGTTGTCTAGCACCGTCTCTTTCCCACTGAACGTAATATCGAAGTAATACTGCTGGCTTGTGGTAGGCACCCTGTTACCAAGGAGATTTTTACAGAATACCAGTGCACACATGTGATTGAAAGTTTAGTTGAAATGTAATAGGAATGTAATATTCAGAATAATTATGAATTATGTCGATAGCGAACTAACAGTTTTATACCAAAGGATTCTTGCCCTATTATGCTATCATTTACTATTCGTACCTATGTATAAATCAATAAACTGATTTACAAATAAGTCTTGGTGAATATTTATTTGATGGTTGTATGCGTCGTCGCCCTTCTACTTGCATATTTATCATTAAAGCCCGAAACACAGGTTTTTACCTTATGACCACTAGTCACGTATACGTGACAAGCGAGCGCATGCCCTGTACACTAACAATACAAATTTCTGACAAAAACGCGGCACGCGTTTTTTACAATACTAACCAACGAAGCATTGGAATCCATTAGGTACTGAAACATTTTTAATTTTTGTATTTGTGGTTAAATCGTACAGGGCACGCGCGCAATAATATCGAATTTCAAAATACGATAAGACGTAAAATAAATGAAACATATCGTTAAGAAACAGAATTTTAATTAAATAATAACGTACAATGCAAATGGAACATGGAATGTTTACATTCCTATTTTATTGAATGCACAATGCCAATTAATGAAGTTTATATTTATAAAACATAAAAAAGTTTCAGCTGTGTCATGATGTCCTTAGCAACAACATATTTAAATAATTTAGATACTACTAAACTAACAGTCAACAACTTTTTTTACCATTATGCAGGCCCTACACAAAACTCTATACTTGCAGAAATAAGAATAGGGATGTTGACTACATCAAAAGAATGACATTCTGTTTAGTCCGTCTGTTAGACAGTCCAAAAATACTGGACACATATTTTTTGCTTGATCAAATTAATAACAAAATACAAAGATAAAGAGCATCAAAGTTCCGGAGAGGGGGCTTGTGACGTCACTTCTGAGTAAAAATTATACAAAGGCGTGACGTTTCACGAAACTTCAACGCACTGTATTGTCGTCATTTTCTGTTTACGAGAAAAAAGAAAAAATACGTGTCCCAAATTTTTTGATTATCTAACTGACGGACTAATTACTTTTTTTTGTCATCTCGCCTATTAATTTGAATGGGATATGGACTATTCGAGTCAGTTCTGGGCACAAATCAGTGTATTTTATAAATACACTGATTTGTGCAATTCTTAATAAACGCAAGTATAACGTTTAGTATGTGGCGCATTTTACACTGACACGCGGAATCCATTACAGCAAAGCCAATTATTATTTAACATTTTTATAAATAAAAATGTTAAAATATATTTTTTCACTGACCACGTAGCTAAAAGGTAATACTAACAATCGATGTTATTATGATATTTCGAAGCGATCGAATAAAATGCTTCATGGCAGATTTGGAGGCTTTCGAACGAAATACTACAAAAATGCTTATAGGTAAAATGTGAGCTATTCACTTATAGCTAATAATAACAACAAATAATAATAGCAACGTAATGATATACCTGAATTACTAACGTAAAATTGAGTTATGTGCATCATCGGAAAATATATACTCAAATATGTTTTAAATGCATTCTGAAGTAAACAATTACATCTATAAACTACCTCCAAACCGACCTCCTTCCAACCAGATGTTGAGATAATTAAAAAGCGTCGAGACTGCAAGCCTTGAACTTAGAAAATGTAATAAGAAATAGCAGTTCGTTCTTAAGAGTATTGCTCAGCATACATACTTTTAAAGAAATCGAGGATTTTGTGTGATGAGTACTTAAGTATGTACAACGTTGGTAAGCATACAGTGGTGCTGATTCTCTTGTTCACAAACTTAACTTTTAAGTTTAGTGCATCTTTCTCTTTTATAAAGAAAAGGACAGAAGATACATATTAGTTTAGTCCTGTCAAATTAGACAGCACCTGAAGTAAATCGATGTATTTTTAGTCGCCAAGTTTTTAATCGCGTCTAAATTATCTAGGGATTGTATTAATTTGACAGGTCTAAACTAATATTTTATCTTCTGTCTTTTTCTTAATGAAATGGAAAGAAAAGGATGCACTAAACTTTATTTAGTGAACAAGAGAATCGGCACTATAATTCAAATAATTCTTCTTATACGTTTTTAGATAAATAAATTGCACAAAATCTAGCTTACAGTCGCTGCTATTTTTAACTTCATAAGAGCTTCTAGAATGTTCTAAGGCGTGCAACGTTCGAGGAAGCGCGGGTAGAGGCAGACCTCGCGGATGTGGTAGCGGTCGAGCAGCCAGCACAGGAAGCGCTCCAGGCCGAGCCCGTAGCCGCCGTGCGGCACCGAGCCGAACTTACGCTGGTCCGTGTACCAGTAGTACGGCGACGGGTCGATGCCTTCGCGCTTGTAACCTGCGAGAAGATAGGAGTAAATGTAATACTATGAAAATGATAACCTTTTTATTGATCATGACGTGTTACCGACGGTATGACCTGGGGCCCTAGTCTGCTATCGTGTCTCAAATGTGTCAAACTTTCGACACATTTCCCATACAAAAACTGTCAAAGTTGTCAAATATCCGGCCAATGACTGGTCATTGAGACACGATTGTAATAACAGACTAGGGCCCCCTGTTTTCTCGATTGCCAAATGTCATGAGTTTATATAAGACTAGCTGTCCCATGCGGTTTTACATAATTATGCATATTTTGACTCGAAGATTAGGACAATATTTCATTAGGACACTGCAACTTAGTAGCACCGCCAACAAAATCAGGTGTCTTATTTAATTGCGCCATTCAGCGAACTATAAACATTTTGTTGGTGGTTGCCCAACCAACAATTAGGTTACTCAACCTAATATTCCAATGATAAGGCCCTTAATGCCACCGCGTTTGCCTCTAACAATCAGCATGCCTTACTTGGCGAGCAACATATGCTGCAAAACATCATCCATACCTTCCAAGAGCTCATCATAGTCCCAGGTCCTCATGGAGCCGCCGACGATCTCGCCGACGCCCGGCATGAGCACGTCGACGGACTCGGTGAGCCGCCTGTCTTCCGGACAGCGCTGCATGTAGAACGACTTGATCTCCGCCGGGAACTTGCACAGGAGGATCGGCTCGCCGATCGCGTCTGTCATTTTACGTTCTGGCATTTCGGGTATGTCCTGAAAGGGGGGATTATGGGGTTTAATGTAAGACATAATTTCTATAGAATCTCTCCCTCAATTTACTGTAAAATTAGATGTTTTGTAATCAATAAATAATTAGACAATTAAATTGCTTACTTAGTGATGTCATAACGCGATATTGCCGTACCATTTTGGTAAGGAGAATCGCGTTTTGACAACTCATAAATAGTACGTCAATTGATGATGGTCTAAAATATCGTATTGTATTTTTTAAAAGTACGACCTTTTCAACAAACCATAAAATTCGAGCTCTAAACATTTTGCCGAGATTTGGAAACATGTAAAAAGAAGCGAGATTCGCAATGCCAAGTTTAGATCAAGTGTGTACAATTAAATATATTAATGCATCGATAATACAGATTAGAGAATACAGAATATCATACTTTGGAATAATGAAACAAACCTGATATAGCGCTGCTATCTTGCTCCCATAGTTTAAATTGTTTGTTATCATGAGCACAACCACGTGTTTAAGTATCGCACAATCACACATAATGGTCTTATTAAGTTACCTCTCCGAACTCGTAGAAGGAGCCGTCTTCCTTGGTGATGTTGTTAGCACGCAAGTACTCGATAGCCTCGGTGTACGCCATGCGTCTGAATGGCCTCTTGGGTCTCTAGAGCAAAACAATATAATATTTATATAATAAAAAAACTTGGCCCTGAACAGAATTGTTATTACCCATACGACTATGACTGTATGCTTAGATCTTTAAATCTACGCAACGGATTTGATGCATTTAATTTAATATTTTATATTCAAGAGTAAGGGTTCTGTGCATTGTAGTAGAGAAAAGCAAATCTTTTATAGGTCCCAAAACAAAAAAAAAAACACAGTATATACTTATAACAGTTAGGAAAAGGCTAGAAAGATGAGTGTATCCGTAATAATCCGTACTTAATCCATGCTATCCACACTAATATTATAAATGCGAAAGTAGTAAGCGGGAAAGCGTAACAGACAGACAGACAGAGTGTCTGTCTGTTACGCTTTCCCGCTTAAACTAATGAACTAATAATGTACAGATATAGTCTGGGACCCGATAAGGGCGTGTGTTCCTCTGTGGCCGGACCACAGTTTAGTACTCAGATGCTATAGTTCGAAATAATACCTACCTAAAGTCTACTTTCGTCGGAATATATATATATTTTTAGTACCTCAAGAGATATCTTTTTAATGAACAATTTATGTGGTCCGGCCTCCAGGCAGTGCTCTCTGGCCGCGCCACATCAAATTAAATAGAGTATAATGAACTATTAATAAATCAATATCCCGAAAAAAACTACCTAAAGAGTACCTTGCATACGACAAATATGGTCCAATAAACCCCTTTAGTTAAGGAGTTATTGGTCGTAGAGTGTGGTCCGGCTGGAAGGTATACTCTGCAGCAAGTCAATTTTGCAATACTTAATATTAACTATCCATAAATCAGTTTCAATAATAGTACCCTTTCTCTACTCTTCGTTGATATTTTTTTCTCTCAAGAAACTATTCATTTTGATTAATTAACCTTTAAAATATGTGGCGCGGCTAGGGAGGATTACTTTCAGCAAAAATAACGAAATATGCTTTATTTCTATATGCCATCGAAAACTGCATAATAAGTACTTCATCAAAAGGCCTGGACTTTGTCTATAAACTTTTATTTTAATTACCCACAATGATTTTGAAAAAGGTGTACTTTTTGGTTTTTGTATTCCTATCTACCTTAGAATAGTTAGTAAATTTGACGAAGTAAATGAAAATTTTGGTTTGAAATAAACAATAAGTATACAAAAAACAAATATATATTTTCATAATCAAATAATAACAATTGTTAATACAAGGTGTTGTAAATGACGGAAAAGTGTTTATATAACAAACTAAAGTCAATAGATTAAATTTAAGCATTTAACCCTTTAAACAAGAAATAACAATGAAAAAAGAGTGTACTAAAACCGCGTATTCAAAATATAGAATATCAATATTACAAATAAAGGAGCTTTGAAGTTATTTTCCAACTTTAATATGCAAGACCTAAATTAAAAATAATCATTTTGATAAAAATAAGTTAAAATTTACAATTTTGCGTATAAAATACAATGAACATTCATTTGCTGGTTTTTAGTCCTTGTAGCTTTAGTACTTAAATCATCATATGTTTCCCAAGTATCATCCAGACGCTTGCAGTGAGCGACGTAATGGCGAATATTTGGTAAATATTCAATCACTGACAACAGTGTAAATAATTTTCCTTGTAATGTCATAGTGTCTGGAATGTCATTTAAATCAACGCCTAAATCAATTTCAAATATTAATAAATCATTCAATGTGTAGTTAATAATTTGTTTACCGGTACATTTTACACCGTCGTCATTACTTTTATCACATAGCACACCTGAATCAATCTCTAACATTGTTTGAGCCGATTCTTCAAGGGCTGAAATGCCTTTATCAGACAAAATTAGTTCATTCAGTGGCATGTACGAACATACTCGTTGAGATGTGGAGTTGTTCTGACTGCATTGTGTATTTGTGCATCGTTTTTCCGATCTAACTATAGGAATATCTTTTAATAAAATTTTGTCTAAAACAAAAGTAATATTCGACATACAATTTATGATCGTCAAGACATTTGTGATTGTTTTGTCAAAATAATATTTGTTTATAATATTGGCTCGTATGCTGTATAAATTTGTGGGATCTTTATTAGCAAAAGACTTAATAAGTGTCATAAAACCGGATGTTTTTGTTTCTATTAGTTTGCGGATGTTCATTCTATCTATATATGCAACTGCTAAAGATTGCACCAGACAATCGAAGGCACAAGTATTTTCTACAACTACGCCTTTAATACCAGTTGAACTACTACTTCCATTTACCAAAACATCGACCGACTTATTTTTGGACCTCATCTCTCGCTTTTGTTTTTCCTGTTTTCCTATAGCCAGGCCTCGCCAGTTCTCTAGAAGGATGGGTTCATCAGACATGACAGATTCTTGCGAAAAGTCACTTGACTCAACTTTAGCTTTTTCAGTAGCCTTTGTTTTCTGTTCACTAATATCATCACTAAATTTGTTCTTTAAATCCCCAGATATATATTCATGGTGCTTCATTAGGAATTCGTCCACCCGTAGTCTGTCGTTGGGATTTTTCAAAAGTGTTTTAATATTTTTGAAATAACTTTCCACGTCTGAACTGGTTGATGTCACATTTTCTGTATAAACAAATGACAACATCACATTTGCCCAAATTGGCAATCTAGACATTAGCCTCTTGAAGGTATTAATAAAATCAGGTAAGTAATATAAGTTTTCATATATCGTTTTTATCTCAGATAATTGCAATTCAAGTGAAACTTTGTCAACTTTCATGGTGAATTCTTTCATAAAGTCTGAGGTAACATTTTCAATTTCTTCTGAGTTGAGTAGGTCGTTAATAATTGTATTTACTTCCTCATTCACCCTGACCTCATCATCATCTTCGTTTTCTCTATTTGTATTATCTGTGTCTGTCTGTAGCAACTTCTGTAAGCTTTGGTTACATAATGTAGGATGGCCGTTAGAATCTTTTCCTGTGTATCTATTAAGTGCAATAACAATAAGATTTTCCATTATCAATTTGATTTCGCCGAACGATGAAGAATCTTTGATTTTGCAAATATATTTTATATAAAATTTCATAACCCTTTCGTCAACGTATTTAAAACATTGGTAATTATAAAGTGTTTTCACAAAATGCGACGTGTCCAAGTGAATAAGGCAATGATTTGTTTTTATTTTTTCTTTTTTCATTAGGACATCAAAACAATATGCAATATAATCCTTGGTAGATTCAAAGTCAGTAAAAGCTTTAATGATTGCTCCAACTAATGCTGCCGAATCATCGCAAACTACTTCATCAGGAGTTTTCTTGGTGCCTATCCATTGTTTGAGCCATTTGTAAATATTTTCTAACGTATGCAAATCAGTTATCATTTGAGTTACCGGCACACAAGAATTTCCTGTTTGTAATACAGCCACGTAAAGAAAAATGTGCTTAGCCACATATATTTGTGCAGGATCTCTAGGAGGATTTATTTTTTTAAATATGGACCCTGTAGCGTCAATACTGAGCTTTATTCTTTTATTACAATTGACAAGGTGACAATAATATTTTTCTTGTAGATCCGTCCAATAATATAAAATGAAAGGCAAAACACAAAATAATCGAATCACATTCTTGTATAAACTACTACCCATAATCCATAATGAAAGTACAACATTCTTGTCCAAATAAGCTTCGTGTTTAGATCGGTGCCTTATATTCTGCAATGCCTTTAATGATGGTACAAATGGTGGCTCATAGGTGTCATCTTCGTTCATGACTTTGTTCACTATTTTGTTCCGAATTACGATTGCATGTTCATTAATCAGTTTTTCAGACAGCTCTTCTTTTTTCTTTTTAGTCAATTTATTTTTTATCTTTGGATCATGCACAATATTTAAATCACCTACCTCAATAATACATTTGATTTTAGCATGAGTTTCTGACGCTTCTGTTATAATAATATAATAATAATAATTTATTCAAAAAAGCTTACAAGATATGAAATTAACACTAAGATCTAGTTCTATAAAATACATCATACATTTCATGTGCCTGAACTAGGAGATCCTGTGTTTCAGGCTAGAAGAGCTCACATAGTTTAAAATTATTCAATCATAATAACAATACTTATAATACAAAAATTACGAAAAATTAACACTACCTTAATATTACTTATTTTAGTACTTCTAATAATTTCTCTGTATCTTCATACGACATCTCTTGAAGCGCATTTTTAATCTGCTTTTTACAGTTGTTGTAGCCCAAGGAATAGATGTTTGCTACAGAATTTATTCTATTATACAGGAGGGGACCCAGGAAGAAGTAAAATTTTGACGTAAAGGCATGTTTTGTTCTTATTTTTTGAGTGCAAACTATATCTTTCCGTCTTTTGTTAGTTAAGTCAGTGCTGTAAGGAAGGTTGGCGTGTTGCTTAAGTACAATGTGTATTATGAATAACTGGCGAACTGTTAATACTTTACAGTGTTTATACAAAAGGTTAGTCGGAAAAAGATAAGGGTGAAAAGATGATACCTTGAGAATAGCTCGCTGAGCTCTCTCCACAGTTAACATCAATGTTTTACCTGCTCCACCCCAGGAGGTAATACAGTAAGTTAAAATCGACTGGCAAAGTGCATAGTACACTTGCTTTATAATATGTGGGTCTGCAATATGACGCAACTTTTTGAAAAGAAATATCAACTTCCGTATTCTATTATTAACAACTTCAATATGTGGTTTAAACGAAAGAGTCTCGTCTAATATAACACCCAGGTATTTAATTTTATTTGATCTTTTAATGTTAGTACACATACATTTGTTTTCACCGGGGAATGTGCAGTAATGAGCATGCAATGAACTATTTTGATTTGATGTTTGTTTCCGCATAGAAAACTTAATATAATTGGTTTTATCTGCATTCAATGTCAGTGAATTCAGCTGAAGCCATTCAATAACATTATTAAAACCGTGTTGCGCAAGCCTGTAGACTTCTGATTCCGACTCAGCTGAAAAAAGTAGGGCAGTGTCATCGGCGTAAGATATGACTACGCCCTGTTGTAACTGGATATTACAAAGGTCGTTTATGTAAATTATAAACAACGTAGGACCCAAAATACTTCCTTGGGGAATACCAAAGGACGTGTTTTCCATGTCATCGCTGAGGACATTATCAATCTTTACGCATTGGGTACGGTTTTCTAGGTAGCTCTTGAAAAGTTTCAGCTGAACACCTCTAATGCCTATCGATTCCAGTTTGTATAAAAGGTCAGAAATAGAGACACTGTCAAAGGCTTTAGCGAGGTCCAGGAAAATTCCCACTGTGTGGTTACCTTTATCCAGTTCCTGTACTAAATAGTCAGTCAGCTGGTGTACAGCATCAGCTGTAGATAGTTTTGGTCTAAAACCAAATTGCCGCCCAGACAAAATCGATTTATCCTCTAAATATTTGTATAACCTTTTATTAATAATTTTTTCTAATATCTTGGACATAGCCGGAAGTAAAGAAATCGGCCTGTAATTAGTAACCTGATCTTTACTTCCCGATTTATGAACTGGGATAACAACAGCTTTTTTTAGACAATCCGGAAAATAACCTGTAGATAAGCATGTGCGGAAAATATAAGTGAGTGGTGGTACAAAAATGTCCTTAAATTGCTTAATGATTTTATTTGGAATGTTATCCCATCCGACTGCACAGTCATCCTTCAAACTCATAATTATGCCGTTAACCTCAGCCTCATCAGTATCAAGCAGCGCAAAAGAAGTAAGAGTAGTATTACACGCTTTAAAAGTGTTTGTTAAGTGCTCTGATCGACGCTGAACCTTTTCAGCTAGACACTTACCTACATTAACAAAAAAATTATTTGCCATGTTAGCAGATGTCAGCGGTGACGAATGTGCGTGTAATAAACCTGAAGATGACTCATTTTGTTTATTCGAATATGTTACATTTTTAACATGCTTCCAGATCTTTTTACTACTAGTCCCAGCCTTCTCAAATGCCAATTTATCGTAGTTGTTTTTAACCTTTTTTAGTACATCATTACAAAAATTACGATATCTTTTATATGTTATTTGCAAAATTGAATTTTCTGGATTGCGTTTAGCTTTCATGTGCAATTTATCCCTATGCCGCATACAGCGAATGAGACCTGCTGTGATCCATGGTTTAATATTGTAATTTTTGTTATTTAACCGATATTTGACAGTGTTTTTCTGAATTGCTTGTTGCACAGATTCAATAATATATAACAAACAAAACTGTGGGTCAGCAGAATTAAAGACTGGGGCAAAATCAATGTTGCGTAAGTCGTATTCAAGTTTATTTGTATTCAATTTAGAAATTGTGCGAATGTCATGTTTATGTAATTTACAGTTTAAGGTTAGTAGGGCAGCATTGTGATCGGTTATTGTAGAATTAATAACAAGTGCAAGTGAGTGTTGACTCCGCTCTAATTTTAGCTCCACATTGCTTACAATAACCACTGAATCGAATATTGTAATCAACAGCTGAACTGCGTTTAAATATCCAAGTACATTCTCGCTTTGTTTCCTTCCATAAAATCTCACTCATAACGTTTGTCCACTTATGTTGAGGTAAAACTTTCTTCTTGTGCCGTGTTACTGATGGTCTATCTTTATCTGTTCGCGAACAATAGCTAGTGACTGGTTTTATATTTTGCCAATCGGATAATGATATTTCAAAATTCTCAACGGCATATTTATCTTGTACTGAAGATTTTGGTGAATCAAACTCTTCAGATGACAAATTATCGTCATATTCTGGAGAAGACCTCTGTTTCACTGTATTATTGAAGAAATAATCAAAATTCTTTTTTAAAGAAAGATAAATAGCTTTCACGCTCATTCGACATGACAAGTTTTTGCGAATATCAAGAAAAATCTTACTTGATGGTGGTGGCAGCAAATCTTTTAGTTGGTCTTCATATCTCACGAACTCTGATTTTTGTTCATCAAGGGAAACTGATAGCACTTTTCCGCGTTTTTTCTTGTTTTCACTCATTTTAGCGGTTATAATGGCCGATACAAAGGAATAGAAACAAACTACTAAAGTAAAAATATATTCAAGCTATGATGATAAAATAATAACAAACTACCCCCGTACGTAAACTATTGTAATAACGCCTGCACATTCTGCTAACATTGTAACGCATATCCTATTAACTTGTAATACAAATTGCTAACAAAATATTGGAGGGCGTTCAAATATACACAAAGTTCCACAAATTTAAATTTAAATATCTTAAAGGTTAATTAATCAAAATGAATAGTTTCTTGAGAGAAAAAAATATCAACGAATAGTAGAGAAAGGGTACTATTATTGAAACTGATTTATGGATAGTTAATATTAAGTATTGCAAAATTGACTTGCTGCAGAGTATACCTTCCAGCCGGACCACACTCTACGACCAATAACTCCTTAACTAAAGGGGTTTATTGGACCATATTTGTCGTATGCAAGGTACTCTTTAGGTAGTTTTTTTCGGGATATTGATTTATTAATAGTTCATTATACTCTATTTAATTTGATGTGGCGCGGCCAGAGAGCACTGCCTGGAGGCCGGACCACATAAATTGTTCATTAAAAAGATATCTCTTGAGGTACTAAAAATATATATATATTCCGATGAAGGTAGACTTTAGGTAGGTATTATTTCGAACTATAGCATCTGAGTACTAAACTGTGGTCCGGCCACAGAGGAACACACGATAAGGGCATAGGATAGTTTTCTTCCCGGCAATCCCGTGGGAACGGGAACTATTCCACGCGGACGAAGTCTCGGGCAGAAGCTAGCTAGTATTATAAATGCGAAAGTAACTCTGTCTGTTACTTCTTCACGCCAAAACCACTGAACCGATTTGAATGAAATTTGGTACAAGTATAGTCTGGGACCCGAGAAAGGACATAGGATAGTTTTCATCCCGGAAATCCCCCGGGAACGGGAACTATTAACCACGCGGACGAAGTCGCGGGCAAAAGCTAGTGTAGTATATATAATTAGTTACCTTGAAGTTAGGGTTGAGTTCATAGACAAGATGAGCTTCAGGCGAGGCGAGGACTCGGTCCACCACGTCCACCACCAGGTCCTCGAGCCGGCTCAGCAGGTCCTCAAACGTGATGAACGGACACTCCGCCTCTACGTGACTGTACCTGTTACATACAGCGACGTGTTAGCACTAGGACGCCTTATAAATAATCTGATTTCGATTTCCATACTTTATTACATTGTCACTACTATGAAGAAGGCAATAGGTCTTTGATGCCATACTTTGTCTGCTTTTACCAACCAACATAAAAGAAGATGCGAGCAAGAGCTAGTGAATAAATCTATACTAATATTATAAAGAGGAAAACTTTGTTTGTTTCATTGTATTGAATAGGCTCAAAAACTAATGGACCGATTTTAAAAATTCTATCACCATTCGAAAGCTACATTGTCCACGAGTAACATAGGCTATATAATATCACGCTAGGTCCCACGGGAGCGAAGCAGTAACCAAAAACCTAACGTAATGCGGGTAAAACCGCGAGGAACAGCTAGTAATTAAATATAACAAAGCTCTACAGAGTTTTTTGGGACAATCCTGCCACAATTTTCCCAACTCCTAAAACTCCTGAAAGCCAGTGTAGTATAAACAGTGAAGTCAGCCAGAAAAGCGTCGAATTCTGAAGAAATTATTCAACTTATTGGATTTCTCAACCAAATAAGAAAATAACCTGAAGAAAAAAATCTGTGGTAGAGTCATACGAGAAAAATCATGATTTCGCTTCATAGAGTATAAAACATATTGTTAGCTTACTCAGCGAGATGCCTCCTTGTGCGCGATTGCTCGGCGCGGTACGACTGCGCGATGCAGTACACGTCTCCCAGCGTGGCCAGGCACGTCTCCAGGTACAGCTGCGAGCTTTGAGTCAGGTACGCTTCCTCTCTGGGTAAAACAAGGAGTTTTGTTAGTATTATCAAGGCTAAAATTGATTTATTTTGTTATTCTTCGGAATTCTTCTAAAGAACAATTTAAAAAGAAATGGACACGTATATTTGCTTTTGTCTCGTAAACGAAATATGACCACGATACATGGTCATTTTTCGTTTACGAGAAAAAAGCAAAAGTACGGTGCGTTGAGTTTCGCGTGACCTCACGGCTATGTACAATTTTTAACGAACAGTGACATCACAAACCTTAAAAAAAATAGAGATAAAGGGCATCAGTTTCGAAGTGGGGACTCCAGAACTGGTGCTCATTACATTATGTCTCTTTTTTTTATTAATTTGATCAAGCGAAAAATAAATGGCCTTTTTTCGATGGTCTAATGGACAAACTAAATAGGATGTCATTTTTTATTAATATACTCTTCATCCCTTGTGTTCGTCTTGTGTTGTTGTCTTCGTTTGTGTTAATTAATGTAATTGGTGTATACCGTTTTAATTAACAATAAACAATAAAAAATCCCTATTATACTGGCTAACAACCGATGTTGCAACCGTTTGTAGAGATTATAAGTCATCAACTTGTTGCTCACCCGAAGTAGCTGAACTTGAACAGCGTGCTGCCGCCCTCGCACTGGGTTTGGACCAGCGTGGGCGGCGTCACCTCGGTGTAGCGGCGCGACATGAAGTGTTCGCGGAACGCGCGCGTCACTGCGGCGCGAGCGCGGAGCACCTTCGACGTGTTCTCGCCGCGGATCATTATGTGCCTGCAAGGGGAAATAATTATCAATACACTTAAGTACAAGGGTAGATTAAAAATTTCTTAAGCCTGCCTGCCCCATAGTAAAAAAACCGTATCCGAATCAGCTCACCCGTTTAAGGCCATTTGTCCACTGCGTCACCGTCACGTCAATGAAAATAAGATGACGGCGCGCAAGTGCCGATACATACATTAACTATAGCCGTATGTCCACCGCACGTCATGTCACGTCATACTAAAGTCAGCTCGCTGTCATCTCATTCTCACTAACGTGATGGTGACGGCGGCGGTGGACAAACAGCCTAAGAGTTACGGTAACGCAGTCACACAAACAGACACAAACACATAGCGGCAAACTTATGAATCGCTAAACGTATTGCTAAGTTCAAATCTCGAGAACAGCTGGAAAATCCTTTCGTACCTGTTGTCCAGCTGCACGTCAGGCAAAGCTTCTTCGTTGAGGATGGCATCAGCGCCACCTGGAGGCGCGAGTCCGATGAGCTCCCAGTAGTCAGCCGTCAGCTCGTGACCGCCTGGCGCCTGAAAACAAATTTATTAATATCAAATAGGCAGGAGCATTGGATCACTATGCTGAACACAGATTGGCAATTTCAAATGTATATTTTTTATAAAATCTCTTTAGTTCTGGTTTCCAGACATGCAGGTCTTTTTAAAAAGTTTCCTAAAAACTTATTATGCATTTTGAGAGAACTTACAACATAAACTCACCACACCAACCACCAGACAAGAAAAACTATACAAGTATGGTGTGAGAGATAAAAATGTAGCTTTGGTGCAGTAATCGCCCAGCGCAACAGCCAGCTCGACACTAATCATGATATCTCTGCACTACTCTGGGTTGACCAGGAGAGGTCCTTTGTACCATTGTGCATTAAGTTTCAATAAATAATCAGCCATTTAAACAGAGTCATAATACTCACCATCTTCCCTTCAGGTACGACCTCAAGCTGGCCATAGATAACAACAGACGACTCTGTGGAGAGTACGAGCGCGTTGTAGGTCTGACATAGCAGCCCGTGTAACACGCACTGCAGGTAGCCAGAGCCGTCGCGTAGCGTCAGGAAGGTCAGCGCTCGGCCCTGGCGGCGCAGGCGATGCACCCAGCCGCGCACGCATATTCGCTTGCCACGATAATCGCTTGCTGTTAGACAAAAAACACTGTTTTAGATAAGTTGAGGGATGATGAGATGAGAGGCGATGCTCACATATGACTAATTTGAATGCAATCCGTACTAATATTAAAAATGCGAAAGTAACTCTGTCTACGTCTGTCTGTTACTTCTTCACGCCTAAACCACTAAACCGATTTGAATGAAATTTGGTACAGATATAGTCTGGGACCCGAGAAAGGACATAGGATAGTTTTCATCCCGGAAATCTCGCGGGAACGGGAACTATTCCACGCGGACGAATTCGCGGGCAGAAGTTAGTGCAAAATAATTATTATTACAATAAGGCTCTCAAAATCTTAAAAAGGACACACTAGCAATTGCGGTTGCATCAGGTCACTACACTAACCTTAAAAAATTAAGGTACTTATTGCTTTTTTACATATTATTTGGAATGAAAATCGAATACTAATAGCCTATTTCAATATGTCCCTCGTCTTACCTAACCTATGTATAAATAATATAATACAATCCTATTACTGTCTCACTGCAGGCCAAAAGCTTCTCGTACAGAGAAGTCACGAGCATTGATCACCATGCTCGCTCAGGTCAAAATGTGTTTTGGTGAAAACTTTCATTTATACCCTGTTAGATTAAGTAGAGGCCTGCCTTACAAAACCAAGCATAATAATGCTATTAGTTAGTCTTTAGTACTAGATAAATAAGGAAACCTAACTAGTAAATAGTGGGAATCCCACTAAACAATGTTTTCTTAGTACTACCAATTGATTGGGTCATATAAGTAGGTCAGAATTGCAATCTACTTTCAAAACTGATAAGTGTGTTGCATAGAGTTCATATTCGTACTAGATAGATCTATATATGTATACATAAAAGTTATTTCATTTGAAACAATTTGGTTTTGTAAGGGTTGTTCAATTACAATCAGGGGAGTAGAATTACTAAAGGTATATTTTGTAACTTGTCTAAGGTCTACAGTAGTTACGTATCGAAAAGTGGTCCTTCCTTAAGATTGAGTAAAGCTCCTGATAACTCAAATTGTTCCTGGCAGTCTTCTCAAAAGGTCAGTTAAGAGATTCCTTTCTACATCCATACTTAATATTATAAATGGGAAAGTGTGTCTGTCTGTAGATTTGTCTTTCTTTCACGGCAAAACGGAGCGACGAATTGACGTGATTTTTTAAGTGGAGATAGTTGAAGGGATGGAGAGTAACATAGGCTACTTTTTGTCTCTTTCTAACGCGAGCGAAGCCGCGGGCAAAAGCTAGTGGTTTATAATGTCCAAACTTGAATAAATGTGATCTTGACAAAACACAAAAGTGATTTTAAAATCTCGCTTCCTTAATAGTTAATAAAAATTATAGTTAACAACTGATTGCAGATAATACATGGAAAAGAAAAAAAAAATGTAATAATAAAAACAACTGTATCAATTTCAGACTTGGTAGTAACCATTATCTTTAAGTGACATAATAGCATCATAGGGTATTCCCTGTTGAAAGGGGAAACCCCACTTTGTCAACTCAACTCAAATGATGCAATGATTTATGAAATGATAAATTCAATTGAAATGGCACTCCTTGTTTTCTGTGCAGTTTACAAAAGATGCCAAATAAAGCCCATTACTCTCCACTGACTGTCACCGGGGTATCCACACTAATATTATAAAAAGGAAAACTTTGTTTGTTTGATTGTAATGAATAAGCTCAAAATCTACTGGACCGATTTTAAAAATTCTTTCTCCTTTCGAAAGCTACATTGTCAACGAGTAATATTGGCTATATAATATCATGCTATGTCCCCATTTACAGCGAGGCAGTAACCAAAAACCTACCGTAACGCAGGTGAAACCGCGAGGAACAGCTGGTTTATCATAAAGTTAATAAGAGATGAGACGCTCTTGGAATTTATAACAAATAATAAAAATTAAAGAATGTGCAATGCTAATTAAAGGATCTTCATTATGACAACATAAAAAATTTGGTTGCCTTAATCTGGACATGTAGAAAGTAGCAAGTCTGACTCACACTAGGTCCATTTTTAAAATACTCTGTATTATTATTGTGATCTCTGCAAGCCGAACTAGGCTTTATTATTGTTAAATAACTAAACATTTTTACGCTTTACCAGTATGCTTATGATCGTTAGTGTTCCACGCGCGCCTCAGAGAGGTCAGCGTGAGAAGGGGCCCAACAGGGCCAACGCCCGGGTTTGCGGAATGTTTATAATAGTTACCGTGACCCCAGAACATAAAGGGCAACCGAAGGAACATGAGTGGGTTTTAGTCAGTAAAAGTCTGACACGCCCTCCCGCCCCATGGCGGGAGAAGTCATTTGATGATTTCCCACTCCCCAAAAAAAAAAGTTATTCCTCTTGATTTAAATTTTACTCTGTTTTCGGCTTTTCTATCTTATTTACCCAAGCTCTATTGTCTTTTGAGATTGCTATACTCTATCAACATTGGGACAGAGATAGTGCTTAATAAACACTTCCTAACTTTATACAAGGAAAGTGAGCTTAGTGACTCAGAAACAATAACTGCATTATGTTGCATCATCTTCATAAAACTGCATATCTTGTACCATCTATACAAGATTTGATTTGATAAAATCAAATCATTACAATGAAACTGTACATTAAATATTAAAAAAAAAAATACTTGACATATTTTCTATAACCAATGTCACAGCCAAACATATAGTATTTAGATTTTTTATTTGTCTGTATATTTATCCATGATAAAGTCAAAAAGTACTGTACAAAATCATTGCAAATTTCTCTACCTAAAAATGTTAGCAGTATTGCAACACAGTTATGAAGGAGTTCACTAGACACAAAATAGTACTGCTGTTTGGGATTATATTTCTTACAAAGAACTTATTTTCCATATCAAATAGTATTTATTATTGCCTCCACAGTTGCCTGATTTTTAGGTACTTGTAGGTATTTAAAAAAATAAACAAATAAATGTAAAAGAGAAGTCATAATATCTATGGCAATTAACATCATAGTAGGCAGAGGTCGATAAAGTAGGCATTTTTGAAAGAGATAGGTCCCAAACAGTTCCCTATACGAAGAGATATGGGAGAAGCCCTGCAGAGGGAAAAATTTGGACTAATAAAAAAAATATGAAGTTCGAAAGCACTTACTTTCAGATATCTTCACGATTGTTGCCTTTGGCAGGCTAGGATCCTCTTGTATTACTACTTTCTTGGCCTCTTCAAGGTTCTGTTGTCTTTTTTCGTTGCCTTCTTCCTCGGCCTTCAACTTGTCTGCAGCCTTATGGCCTTCCCTTACCCAGATCTTGTGAATTTTCTTCAGCTGAGATTTTGCAACAACTTCATACACTTTCGTGTCGTCTTTAGCATCAACATAGATCGTGGGGAATGGTTCTTTGCCGGCGTGGCGCATAGCCTGTAATACAGTCTTGAACGGCTTCGCTTCACTTCCATCGCCCGTCTCATCACTACCCTTTTTATCCGATGTGTATATCTCACCTTAAATTCATAAGAAATATGGAATTAGTCTGCATACGTATGCTTATTATTAGGTTAGAATTGAGATTCTAGTTAAGTTATATCTTACCTATTGAGAGGTTCTCCATTTTAACTGATTCTAACTAACGTCTACGTTCGCCCAATTGAGTTTTCTTTGATATTGATTTAGATACAATAATATTGCATTAGCAATTAGCACGAGTCAAACTGATGCAACTTCTTCCAGCTCTTTCATTCACGTCACTGCCGTAACAGTGGTCTCGAACGTCATAGAGCGAGATCGGTAGAATTGCCAGCTAAAATCGGTATATTTGTACCCAAAATCGGTATTTGACAAAAGAAAAATACAATATTCAATAAAATTCGTATAATTATTAAAAAAAAAACTTACAGACTAATTTGCAACAATCATAATTATTTTTTATACCAATATTCTTTGGCCATAGCCGCGGTCATCTTCGAATTAATTTCAAAATCGTAACAATTAGCTGTATTAAAGAGTCGTTTTGAATGTAATAGACCAGTGATTGATTCAGTAGACAACCTATTTCGCTGCTTTGTAACATCGCTCCTTATAACATCGAATTGTAGGACACAAGGGTGTCAAGGGTATTCCCCAAAATATATGAACTACTTACATTCTGCACTAGGTCCATACCATAGATAATACATATAATATGGTCCATACTATTGAGGGCTTAGTATACTGTGAAATCGTAGAAAAGTCGTTATATTTCGGTATTTCGGTAGAACAGAGCCCATATCGGTAGAAATACCGAAAAATCGGTAGGTTCGAGACCACTGTGCCGTAAACTGCCGCGTTTAGCGCCTAAATACTCAGCCAGCAGCCTGGCCATGATACCGCATAGATTACTATTATTATTGCCAGTTTGCCTGCGACTCTGATATAATATACTAGCTTTTGCCCGCGACTTCGTCCGCGTGGATTAATAGTTCCCGTTCCCGGGGGATTTCCGGGATGAAAACAATCCTATGTCCTTTCTCGGGTCCCAGACTATCTCTATACCAAATTTCATTCAAATCGGTTCAGTGGTTTAGGCGTGAAGAAGAGACAGACAGACAGACAGACAGACAGACAGAAAGACAGACAGACAGACAGACAGACAGAGTTACTTTCGCATTTATAATATTAGTACGGATTACCTATTTTTATCTGTGTCTGTCACTTTGTAATAACTAAACGTAATACTCTAGTGTGGCTACTACTGAACATGAATATTCCCAAAAAACTGTTTGCTTTTTTAAACACAATCGAAAATCCTAAAATTTTACAATTTTATTTTACGTTTTATTTATTTATAGTAAGTAACAAAGGAAATTATCACAGATAACCTTGCTTTACAAGTTATTAAGTAATAGTAAACCAAATTGTGTCAAAAATCCTGCTAATAAAATAAAAATGTGTGTTCTAAGTTGTAAAAGTGAAAGTTTGTATGTGTGGTGTGTGTATGTGTGTGTGTAGATGTTTGTGTGAGTGTGTGTGTGTGTGTATGTTTGTTACTATTTCACGAAATAACTACTGAACAGATTTTGTTGAAACTTTGCAGTAATTTAGTTTATACACCAGGAAAGGACGTAAGCTACATAATATCACACTATGACTAACGGGAGCAGAGCATTAACCAAACACCTAACATGACGCGGGTGAAACAGCGGGGAACAACTAGTACGTAATTAAAAATCAAGGTTTAAATCCAAATACAATGAAAAAATGCTTATTTACAATAAATCTAAATAGAATATATTATAAACTACAAACTACTACCAAAGTATAAATAATACTATAGTAAATACATATAAACAATTTATTTGCATCGAAAAGTAAAAAAAATTATAAATCTAGGTTTGTATTATTTAATTTTATAAAAATGTGCTTCCAAATATATGTATTGATATATTAAATAAAATATGCTAGTTTCACTTTATTTGAACTAATCAGAAACAGTGCAGCCTTTATTTAATTATTTTACAATGTTTACTTACCATACCAGCTAGGTTCAAACTTTAACCGTTTCCTATTTTGATGGTAAGCATTATTATTTGGCAACATTAATCCTATTTGACATTGACAGAATCAGATGTAGAGGTGTTTCCTTGATCATTGGCTAACTTGTTTTTTTTTTAATTAATGTTGCCAGTAATAAAAAATATAGTTTAAAAATTATAATACTTTTTTTGGATTTTGAAAATCTTTGCTTATCATCATATTGTTCACTGTTTATGCAAAATAATAACATCATTGTGTGATTGAGAATTGTCGGTGTAAAGTTGATAACAGTAAATATTGCAAACTTGAAATTTTAGCAGAACAACACCGAGCATTACTCCAGAATTCCCCAAATAGGAGATAAGAAAGCCAGTAAAAAGGCCAGTAAACTTCAGAATGAACAAATAATGAGGAAATGAATAATGTGTCAAAAGAATGTAGATTTTAATCTCCGTTACAAAAATAGTTTTGAGTAATAACATTATCTAAATAAAACATTTACTGTTGTAACCCAAAAAATAATCTTTATTTATTTTAAACCATCGACCATTTTGTGAATCGAGACAGAATAGAAAGAAATAGCAGCCCGACAGCCGGCTGTCGCTTGGTCGTTAAAAGGTGGGGGCTATGTGTTGTCGCTACACATTTTAACGAATATTAGAGTTTGACATTTAATTGTTTAGAGATAGATATTTAATTATTTTAATGTCAGTGGAATTGATGATTTTAGTATTAGTCGATTTATTTGCTTAAAAGACTTGTGTCAGAGTTAAAGTTCGCTATTTTTTAGGCTGTCAATACTGGTGGGCCAACACTTAGACTTAGGGATGTGAGTTTAGTAGAAAATAATCGATTAAATAAAAATCGATTTTTCTTAATTCAAAATAAATCGATTTGTCTAAAATCGATTTTAATAATAAATAATCGATTTCTGCGAAAAAATCGATTTACCTGAATAATTTTTAAAGTACATGCGTTTCTTATTCGTATAATTATCAGGGGTTGGAATTAGGTAAAGTTATTTTAGTACTTGCATCGAAATATTGATATTTATTAGATCATTCTGGGATTTCTAATAGACAATCTCGTAAGCAAAACAGTATTACAAATAAATAAAAATAATAAAATCATCATTTTCTTCTGTTGAATAGATAATAAGCTATTTCTAAAAAAAAAAAAACGATTTAAACTCGTAATTTATATAATCGATTTATAAAAAATCGATTAATATTAATATAAAAATCGAAAATAAAACATCGATTATTTAAAAATAATAATCGATTAAAATAAAAATCGATTATTTTTTAACATCCCTACTTAGACTGAATCGTTCACTTTTTTGGCGGCAAAAGCGTGAGGAACATCTCTTCGGTTATCATTGACAGTTGTTATTATGTTTTGAGGCTATAATACCGTTAAACGTGTTGACTCAATTGTATGTAAAATATTTGATTGAATATTATATTGGCAGTTATTTAGTGTTCCTTTGCAAAGTTCTTATATCAGAAGTGGGATAGAAAACGCGCTCAAATACGCCGCGCCGCCGCAAGCGCACTCGGGGGAGAAAAGTATCCATCCAGCCCGAGTGATACAAGTAGTTCGTTTTCCAGAATTTAGGTCACCTTCATCGAGTAGCTCTGATGGACACAGGAAAAGGAAAAGGAGACGCACCAGGCGTGTGTCTCCCGCAGTGAGTCAGAATGTTTTATTGTCTTCTGTGAGCCAGAATGTTTTATTATCTTCTGTGAGTCAGAATGTTTTATTATCTTTTGTGATTTCCGATAAGAAGCCAATGCTCGTGGTTACCATTGGTCTGATCGTGTTTTACAATATCAAGCGTTGCAAAAATTACGCAGTGCTGCCAGAGCCTGGTACGACTTGGAAATGGAGGAATTGGCGAAATACTTAGATACGTTTCAAATTAAACGTAACATGTATAGTTTGGTAATAGTACATAATGATACAAGTGTGCTGTGTTGGTCATATGCGATATTGTGCGTGAGCCGTAGGCGAGCACAACAAGAAAGCCGAGTATGTATTAATGAAGTACTTATATAAAATGACAAAAGCGCGCGAGTGTCATACGACGTTTTTTCGGCTCACTTGTGGGTAAAATAAAAATATTTATTAATAATTAGAATATCATCAATTAGATAAACAATAAAAGTGTGGAATGCTTTAATATGTAACCAGTAAGTAAGTAATAGTGGTAATAGGCTGTGTGGCAGCGTCATAGTCGTGTTTAAAAAAAAAAAAAAAAGTTGCGTGCGTATCAACGAAATGTAAGTATGTGAAAGAAAAATGTGTATTTAAGCGACAAATAGAATGCGTACTGGACATACTTTTACTTTGCAATCTTGAATAAATTCTTTTAGAATTGGTCGTGTTAAGATAAAATATAATTAATTAAGAAACGCAATAACGGGTCTAAATGCAAGGTAATAAGACCCACTTTACGAAGTGTGTTGAAAAAGATTTAATTAATACGAAACCTGTGGACGGTCAATCATTATACGAATTTTATTTTGTACAAAAGGTAAAATTGATAAAATGCGGTTGTCATTTTTTGAACAAGTCTTAGCCGTAAAATTAAAGGAAGAATTGTTATAGACTCTTCCATATGCAATCAAAGTGTGTTGGTTATAATTACTAAAGCAGACTGGATGTTATCAGTTCAATTGCAAGACCTAAGTATTTGTGCAATTAGAGAAATATTAGAATCAGGTCAGGCCGAGCTAAATAAGAAAGCGTATAAAGGTAATAAGGTATGCCGTCGGACCGACTATGGTAGGCGATGGCTTGTCAAGTACAAAGTAAAGGATATGCGTGGTGCTCATGGTGGAATTGTACTTGGTTATGGAAATCCATGGTGAACACCTTGCCTTGTACATGGTGATACACGACTGAGTGGTCGTGAACATCACTTAGTTTAAGCCATGTGTAGCTAAGTGTTCCGAGGGGACCACATGTGCTGAAAATATGAAACCGTGAATTAAATTGGCCGACCTAGATCCTGAAGGTTGAGAACGGCCTAAGAAGTTCAGGTATTTAGTTTATGCATAATGGTTTTATTTACACATGTACAACTAAAATCTGTTTCCTACAACTTTTACTGTAATACTTTACTTACTGCGCTAAGGTGTCTAGCGCATTTGCTTTAACCCTTAAATGCATGGTTTTTTAAATTTCGCCGAATAAAATATATTTTATTCAGGTTAAAGCTAAGATTCATGGAAAAATAATAAAAAAAATCAGTGTGCACATTTTAATTTTTTGACGTGACAACGTCTTAAATTAGGTTGCGGCTGGGAGTCACTTATGAAAAAGTGTAACGCTCGGTAACGTTACGATGAGTCACCGAACGAGAGAGAGGCCCGCCGAATGCCTTGCGTCTCTCTCCCACTCAACTATGATCGGTAAAAGACGTTGTCACGTAAAATCTTCGCCCGTAAAACCGACTTTACAGGCAACCATTTTTTTTTTTAATTAAAATAATAGTGTTTCAAAAATGATACGCTATGCATTAAAGCTAAAAGTATTTCTACATTTTTAATTGTTTGTTTTATTAACACATAGGTAAGTATTTATTCATTATAAAAGTATTAATTGTTATGAAATAGAGAAAAACTGTAGAATTTTTTTAGAACATAGAAATACATTACATTTTGAGCATTTTATAAAGGAGGTGTTTCTTTTCTGGCCCAAACCTGTACCGAGGTACAAATTACTAATAAAATTCCTCCCAATAATTTGTGTTTTTAGCAGTATTTAAAATTCTTTAATATCACGTAGATTTAGAAATAAAAGAATATGAAAAAAAGCTGCCTCGCGTCGTTACTGCGTAAAAAGAAACGTTCATGAGAGCGTTGACAACTGTTAATCTGTTGTTTTTTGTTTGTTTGAATGACAACTGACAGCAGAAAAAAACTATCGGCCCTGATTTGGAGCTCTGTCTTTTTGTCCGGTAGATAACCAAACGCAAAAAATGATATGAATTGTAAAATAAAAGTATTTTTGGAAATATTTTTTCTATAATAATTCACGACAAATGTAACTAGAAAAATATACTATCTGGAACACAGAAAAAATCCTCAATAATACATTTTTAGGTTAATACAATGAAGCAACAAAACGCATTATCGAAGGAGTAAATCATGACATTGCCAGACTGAAATTCTTGGGTTGCAAGTTTTTAACATCTTCGATCGACATTATTTCAGGTGGTACAAATGCGCAAATAAATCCAATATATTTTTTTTTCAGATTCTACGATTTTTTTCACGTATTTTGATACTTTTTTTTTGAGGTACATGCCTGGGCCAAAGTTGTTGGGAAAAACAAACACCTCCTTTAAAAGCTTACACTGAGGGTATTGACAATTTCTTCTTGTTTCGGTTCTTTGGTAAGGTATAGCGGGCGAACGGGCATTTCTTTTCTTTTTAAATATCGCTTCTTCTAGACTTGAGCTTGGTCTTCCCTTCTTGCTACCTCTATGCATTCCATAATTGGTCAGTGCTTCAGTCAAATCAGCGCGAAAATCTGATAAGCTCATAACGCTTTCTGAGTTTAGGTATGCCTTTTTGTTGATTAACTTTCTGATGCAAGACCTAAGAATTAATAATAGTAATATCTAAGAGATGATAAAAAATTCTAAGGTACCACTTTCTTTTTTTTTCTACCAATGCGGTATCGACCTAAAAAAACTGTCCAATAGGTCGACTCCTCCCATATGAGAATTATATTCTCTATAACTTTTTTTTGTGGCGTGGGAATTCATCCAATGACTTCTGCCGTCCTGGGCGGGGCAGGAGGGCGTGTCAGACTTTTACTGACTGAAACCCACTCATGTTCCTTCGGTTGCCCTTTATGTTCTGGGGTCACGGTAACTATTATAAACATTCCACAACCCCGGCAGGTGTTGGCCCTGTTGGGCCCCTTCTCGTGCTGACTTCTCTTTGAGGCGCGCGTGGAACACTAACTAACTCTTATAAATTTAGGACAGGAAATTGTCAATCTTGTTTTCTCTTTTTTATCATATCTTTCAATAATGTGTCCTAAAAACTTTATTTTGTCCTCGTCAAAGTGAAAGTTTTGTCGCTTTCATATTAGAAGGTTGGTAATTGGTGTATTGCTCAGGTTGATTCCAGAAGGAGCTGAATCATTGAAATTATTACCATCATTATTGTTGTTTGTGATAAGAGAATCTGAGTTTTCTTCACTAACGTGGATATTTTCATCATTTTCAAGCCCCTGAAGTAAATCTTCTCTAGTCGGATAGAAGTCCAAGTCTTCTCCGTCTGACTCCCAATCATCTTCAGATAACTCACCAGCTTCTAATCTCCGAAAGTCCTCTTCAATATCGTCATCTTTGCAATATATTGCAGCCATCGCTGCAAAAAAAAAAACCATGCACCCATACCCAACCATCACCAAGTTCCCGCTTAGAATTACAACATCAAAATTATGACGTTACTGCATACTGTTTCATTTTTGAAACAAGTGAATCATTAGGAAAAAGCAATTGTTTGTAATCATAAATATAAAAAGTATGTTTACAAGCAGAAAATATGACTACTTACCGATATAATTTGATTTTTGTGAACGGAAAACTTCACTACAACGTATTTTTATCACCTTTCAAAAATTGGAATAAGCACTGGGTCGCGCCAAAAGTTAGCTGCTGGTCTAAAATGACAGTTCAAACGGCGCGCAATCGGAAAACCGTTTTATTTTTTTAATGACTTTCAAGTAAAAAGGCTAAGGAACTATAAATATACTGCTAAGTTTGACGTTTAGAAAAAAAAAACAGTGAAATTAGACTTTGAAGGTACTGTTTCATTTTTGATACGCTATGCATTTAAGGGTTAAATATAAATTATTTTGGTATTTCGGACAACAGTTTCAATTCAAAGATGTAGTCAAATGCATTCACTTCGAACATTTCTCAGTTGTGGCAAAGTGACGGAATTGTACTTGGTTATGGAAATCCATGGTGAACACCTTGCCTTGTACATGGTGATACACGACTGAGTGGTCATGAACATCACTTAGTTTAAGCCATTGGTTGAGTTAGTTGGCCGGTGATGGGATAACTAGCTCTGCCGAATTCTGTCGCTCTGCTCTTCTGCGTGAATGTTGAAGTACAGAAATGATTAATGATTCAATTGGGAGTCTTTCTGCTGTCTGTCAATGAAATTGCAGAGAAGACGTCCATTTCAAATAACGTGACTTAATGCTTGTAATATAATTTGTGTATTTGTTCTCAGCAACTGCACCAGACTGGGCCGCCATCCGAGGACGGATGCGTGCGCAGGACGGCCGTGTTGTCGCTACACATTTTAACGAATATTAGAGTTTGACATTTAATTGTTTAGAGATAGATATTTAATTATTTTAATGTCAGTGGAATTGATGATTTTAGTATTAGTCGATTTATTTGCTTAAAAGACTTGTGTCAGAGTTAAAGTTCGCTATTTTTTAGGCTGTCAATACTGGTGGGCCAACACTTAGACTGAATCGTTCACTTTTTTGGCGGCAAAAGCGTGAGGAACATCTCTTCGGTTATCATTGACAGTTGTTATTATGTTTTGAGGCTATAATACCGTTAAACGTGTTGACTCAATTGTATGTAAAATATTTGATTGAATATTATATTGGCAGTTATTTAGTGTTCCTTTGCAAAGTTCTTATATATGCCACACAGTGATAAAGTCACCCCCGGCCCCGTAATGAAATAAGTAAGTATACAGCCACAAACTTAACAATACACATAGTAGGTAATTATCTTCTATTTCTATACATATTGAACATACATCAGTATTCAGGGTGGAAAGTTTCAATGGGACCTAGACAGCGACCGCGGAAGTGGGGGGCAGAGGGGTCTAAATGGCCCCCTAAAATCAAACGGGGGGGGGGGGGCAGCGCCCCCTCCGATTTTACTACCTGGTAAAGAAGAATGATTTGTGCTGGTAAAGATTGGAAAAGATGTCATAACGCCGATGGTAAAGATGTCATAACGCCTCTTATTGTCAAGTTTAAACCAAGACTTACAACTTAGTTCTTCCACTGCGATGGGCGGCGGCGCCACCCCCGCAGGTATGTCATGGCGCCTCTTGTTGTCAAGTTTAAACCAAGACTTACCTAACTTAGTTCTTCAACTAAGTACGAGGGGCGGCTCTTATTGTCAAGTCTCGACTTAGCGCCAGGCCACACGGTGCGGTGCGGCTCCGGCGCGGCGCCTGAGCGGTGCCGCAACGGTTTCCTACATATAAAATTGGATGGTATGCCACACGGTACGTCCGTCACCGCTCCGGCGCCGCACCGCAGGCTCACCGGACAACGGCGCGAGGCAGACGAGGCGGGGAGGGGTGCAAGCAGTGCGGTGCCGCAGCGGCGCCGCAGCGGCGCGCCGCTCAATTCATGGGGATGGCAGTACAGTACTGTGAGGTATGAAAAGACCTCCGGGACCTAATGTGTGTGTTCAGTATGTGGGAGGGCTTGACGAGCCCTCCAGCCAACACTTTTGTATAGTGTAACTAATGAATTATAAGCAGGGAGCACTTTTAACTGGATTTATTGTTATTTTGAACATGCTCACTCCATGAGCCTCGGACGCGACATCCGTCGGTTTGTATCAAAACAAAAGTACAAAAAGAAATTGAAACATTCTAGAATGTTTCAATTTCATGCTGAGTGTTAAGATAAAACCTCAAAGGTATTTTTCTAGCCAGTTATCTATAAACAGTTACATAAAGACTTCACATGAGCTACGCCCACCCAAGTGAATGAAGGGCGCAGCATCGAGACCTTTATTCATAACATCTTAACACTCAGACAAACATCCTAGCTATTTGTCCCTACCTATGGTCAGAAAAAAAAATGAACTGTCCTTGGAAGGATAACTTAGAGCATGCCAAACGCCAATGATATTTTCCAATATGATATCAATTGACAAACTAAATGTGCCATCATGCACTTAATACTAGCCCTACGTTGGCATGTCTAAATTTTAGGGCTACAAAACCGACCTAAAAGTAAGCCCCACAGCCCAGCTAACGTCAAAGACATGGCAAATCCATATCGTCCCAGACGGGGTTACCTATCGACCTAAGCGAATCGAAATACATAATGCGTACAAAATACAAACATAAATAAAAATTCTATGTCTTTATCTTCGTCAAACTTCAAGAAGTCAGAAGAAGGGAAAGCCAGAGAAATCTTCTATAGCTGCATCATGGACCCACTCCGTTTTAATAATTTTTAAAATATGGTCAGTCTGTAACTGAACGTCTTGACAACTCTGTGGTTCCCTAATCACTAACTTCACCAGTTGTGTCAACCTGACACACTTTGCGAAGGCTATGCCCCGTAAGCAAAGTTGGCTTCATTAGTGACCAAGTTGTCCTCCCTTTAAAGGTGGAAGCACAGTTGTCAACAAGAGAAACTTTAGAAGGAAAAGCTATCTTTGGAGTGTTCCCATTATTTATCAAATACACATATAAAGCTCTTATAATAATAACGTTTTTCTTTTTTCGATGTGTTTCCCTTCCTCCAACACGTAGTGGACATGAAACAAAATTTGAAGTGATTAATACATTATGTTCTGCTGTTCACACAAAAATAATGTGGTGACATGAAATTACACTAATCACTAAAGAACAATCATTACACTATCACATTTTTCTAATTAAATTATTAAATAGCAATACCTATAATAACAAGTTACAATAACATTGACAAACTATCCACAATATTTGACAAACTAATCAAAAATTATTAAAAAAAGAAATGACAATGACAAACTAAATTACAAAATTTTCAAAATAAAAAGTTTCCATTTATTTACATAAAACTTTTCTTTAAATTTTGGTCTACCACTAACGAACTTTTTGGGCAAATATTTTAATGATAAATATTTTTTCTTAAAATGACAATATGTATATAAGTATTTATTAAAAACGAAACCTTTGAAGAATTTAGGCCTTATTGTACGCATCTGACATAATCTTATATGGTTGAAATATTTTATTTTATTTTTCCTATAATATGCAAACTTTTTCTTCAAAGCATATCTTGAAGATACCTTTCCTGCTCTTGTGAAACCAGAATCATTGTCAACAGCAAAAAAGTATCCTTCACGTTTTATTGATTGCCATTGATGAAACATGAAACTATACCAACTCCTTTGTCATTCGTAGACATCAATGTGACATGCGTATCCTCTTTGGATTCGAAAGCCAAACTGACATCATTGACATCTGCCACACAAATTTTGCCAATCATGTTGTCATCACCAATATGATTATCGGAAAATGCCTCGTTATGATCATCATAAGACACCAACACTTCTGGATGCTCTGAAATATCACTAGCTACTACAGGAATTGGAGCGAACTGACCCGAGTTATCATTATTTCTCTCGTGTTCACTTTGGAACACGTCAGCCATCACTTCTTCTGCGCTAGGGCTGCACTCCTGGCAGCTGCTGCTGGCCACATCATCAGCATCATTACTGCCCGCTTGGCAGCTTGGCTCATCTACTTCAAGAACATCACTGCCTGGTTGGCAGCTTGACTCATCATTTTCATTATTGCTAGAAATTAAATCAGCATTATTATTTGTGATTAATACATTTTCTTCGGACTTTTCCGAAATGACTGCGGTCGCTTCCTTGACACGCTCGTCTAATAATTCTTTGCGACATCGACAATTTACGTGTCGAAATCTGAATTCTCTTCTCATCTTGTCGCATACTGTCGCGAAATCCATGTCATTTTGAAACGTATATCTAAAAAAATAGTAAGCGGCTCCTTTGGTAAATAAACCAAAAATCAGGGCATAGTCGCTTTCACGCCACTTATTATATTTGGCACACTCAATGAACTCATCTATGTAATCTTCGACACAGATGCCACGGGAGCCTTCAAAATATGGGGGCACACGCATCCCTTTCGGTATACCAAACATTTTTAAGACAAATATACTTAGCTTTATCAATTGTATGAGGCGTCTTCTTCCGCCAAAATCTTCATCAATTTTACTATTATTATTATTTCTTCTTTACGCATACATTCTTCGCTTCTATGCGAGAAATTGGGGACTCGCTATATTCACACACGTACTGCATCTACAACATAAAAATAACAGCAGCGGCGACGTCGGCGCCTCCACCAAATGTGAGGTATGAAAAGACCTCCGGGACCTAATGTGTGTGTTCAGTATGTGGGAGGGCTTGACGAGCCCTCCAGCCAACACTTTTGTATAGTGTAACTAATGAATTATAAGCAGGGAGCACTTTTAACTGGATTTATTGTTATTTTGAACATGCTCACTCCATGAGCCTCGGACGCGACATCCGTCGGTTTGTATCAAAACAAAAGTACAAAAAGAAATTGAAACATTCTAGAATGTTTCAATTTCATGCTGAGTGTTAAGATAAAACCTCAAAGGTATTTTTCTAGCCAGTTATCTATAAACAGTTACATAAAGACTTCACAGTACTTTGAGCTTGTTGCGGTGCCGCAGCGGCGCCGTAAGAACATTGCGGTGCCGCAGCGGCGCCGTGCGGCGCCGCACTGCTCGTGTGGCCGCCAGTGCGGTTCGGAGTAATGCGGTGCGGCGCGTTGCCGCACCGTGTGGCCTGGCACTTAGACTTAGTTCTTCTACCGTAAACTGTTGTGAGATTGCCTTTCTTTTTTAACCGACTTCAAAAAAGGAGGAGGTTCTCAATTCGTCTGTATGTTCTTTTTTTTTTTTTTTGTATGTTTGTTACGCGATATCTCCGTCAATTGTAAACGGATTTTGATGGTTCTTTTTTTGTTTGATAAGTCATGATTCAGGGGTGGTCCCATATAAATTTTGTGGCGATCGGTTCAGCGGTTCTCGAAAAACACCAAGAACAAAAAAAAATTGACGAAATATTCATAGACGATGTGTGTTTTTTCTTCAAGTTTCTATATCTACATTGGGAGTCGACACTAAAAAGTAATAAATAAAAAATCTTTTTCAAAAAAAATAATAACCGCCTTCAAAAACTAAAAACCCAAAAATAACTAAATTTTCGGAAGTCGGTGGCAACACAAATTGACTGGCAGAACAGAAGCCACCGACTTCCGAAATTTTAGTTATTTTTGGGTTTTTAGTTTATTATTTTTTATTTTATATTATAAGCGCGGTTATTATTTTTTTTGAAAAAGATTTTTTTTATTTTTCCGATATTAAAATATAAAAGGTTTTTAAACACTGATAAGTATGGTCACTCACTATGAATGTTGTTAGGTAGTTAATTACGTAATGGCTGATCTGATGGCCAGCATCATTTTCTATTCTGCGGAATACTTAGATTTTGAGCGTTAGCCCTTTCGTGCAATAGTGGATAATATTTTATTTATAATTAAGTTCTTCTAATTGTAAATCTGCTGTATCACTAGCACGAATAAACTGTTTTTTTTCTTTCTATTATCATTAATTAGGGGATATTGCACGATCTTTCAAGAGGTGGCTTGTGCTTTGGTCGGATGTTCACCCTGGGACCTAGACGCGAATTGTGGTCGCGTCATTGTATCTGTGCGGGCTGAAGTCGAGGGGAGCAACCGATGCAGCGGAAAATAGATCTATGTCGGTCGCAGCTTCATGAGGTCCTGATAGCGGAATGGCGGGACAGGTTTCTACGCCCTACCGCTGGCCTCATCATCATCGAGGCAATCTAACCAGTGCTCGATGACGTTTCGGGTGACGCTGGTGCTTTCGGGCATGCTTCGGGTACCTGTGCCTCATTTACAGGGAGCCGGATACTCGTTGTCACCGCTGCTTTGACTGTCGGGAGAACACGGTGCGACTTACGCTGGCAGAGTGTGCCGCTTGGGAGGGACCGCGCCGTACTCTTATCTCTGTAGTAACCAGCGACCTATCACTGCAGGTCGTAGTCAGCACGATGGCCGATAGCGCAGAGACTCAGTGGTCTCTTTCTGCAAAACAGCTATCGGGCAGGAGGAAGCTGCGGAAACCGAGAAAGAGATAATATATCTACCTCCTTCGCGGCCCGTAGCTGGTTTACCGGGCGTTGAAGTACCCATTTAGGGAGTCCGGAGGAGCCTCCCTAAGTGGGTCCAGAGGCGGCGAACTTGGGAACGTCCGTCACCCTTCATTCAAATAGACCTGAGGTGGCCGCGCATAGTGTTCCCTCATCTCAATTGCACCCCCTGACCTGAGGAGACCCGCGGAGATCCGCGGAGATGGAATGGTACCAGGAAGTCACATAAGTTCCCGCGATCGTCGTAGATAGGAGAAGGAACTCCTGGATGGTTTTTAGGCAGTGTTAGAGTTCCGGCCCTGGCCCGGGGCGCCAAATCTGTAAATACGCCTCCGCCTATATTGTCATCTCCGTTTTGTCTTATTGATTGACTGGAGGAAGTTGGGGCCGGACGGAGACTGAAGGAAGAAGGTAAGTTTGCCTCCCCGTCATAGAGTGCTTCCGCGGTCCCTGAAGAAAACATCTTAATTCGTTTAGATACATTATTTTACTCAAAGGAAACATTCCTTTATTTTTAAAAAGAAACAAAAATGCATTCAAAGATTTCTGAAAACTCCCTTACCACTGTCGGGAATCGAACCGGCTAAAATCCAAAAAAGTAACACTGTAAGTAACAAGACAAACTAAGTATACACCACAAAATATCAAAGCTAAAGGTCAGTGTCAAAATTAGTTATGTCTATTATAATCTACAACTTCAACTTTTATATTTGTTTTGGCAATCCACCGAATTTTCGGTGATTTCTGCCAATGTCCACTTTGAAAATAATATTTCAGATTAAATGACAATTGTTCGGTTAATAAATTATAATAAGGAGATCATACACGTGTTCTTATAACCAAGAACACGAACGAACACATGTCAGAATTATATATTAAATGTCAATTACAATAATTAAATAATAAGTTAGTCATTTTCAATAATATTAATTATCACAGAAACTATGTAATTATAAAGAAGGGACATGTGCCCTATATATAGGGACAATCAAACCGTTGTGCAATCATAGCCAGGACCGTGTTGGAGCTGGCCCGCACCCTGCGCACTAGGGACGCGCACCGCTTGCGCATGGTGCTGTGAAAACAGTCGGTGCGCGCTTCCGCAAACATGCCCGAGGCCCTGCAGAAGCGGGGCAGCCCCAGCACTGCCCGGAACGCGTTATTGTACTGGACCCGAAGGGCACTGTACGCGGCTTGTGAATAAGACGCCCATAGGCTACACGTGTATAGAGAAGTACAGTACGCCTTAAAGAGCGTAATCATTATGACATCAAACGTTAGGGTCATTTAAAAGGACTCAAATCTCTCTAACAAACATGGGTAATTAAATTAAAATTAAACCATAAATCTTAAGTAATTTATTATATTGCACCAAAATTTTGACGGCTAATTATTCTTCTTCCTTTGATTACAAAATGTCAAAAATCATGGTTTTCCTCTAATTTTATTAATCATGTTTGTTTGAAGCATTTGCTCCTTATGAATGACCCTAGTAATTGACGTTATAAAAGTAGGTACAGTTTTTTGTTTATTTCGTTTCAGCCCGTTCGATCCCCGGGAGTGACACATTTTCGAAGTGACAAGTTTTTATGGGACCAGGATGAAAACCGTATCGTTTCGATAGATAATTTACTAAAAGGAAATATTGTCTTATGTTTTAAAAGAAATAAAATTGCATTCAAGGATTTTCGAAAATTCGCTTGTCACACTCGGGAATCGTACTGGCTTAAAATTTATAAAAACTTATACGACGTTAATCGATAGGGTCATTTATAAGGATCAAGTCTTTCAACCAAACATGGTAAATTAAAATAGAGGAAAACCTTGAAATTTTAACTTTTCAAATCAAAGGACAACTTTAACTGTCGAAATTTTCATTCAATTGAAATAAAATTCTCAAAATAGATTGTTTTCCTTTTATTTAAATAGCCATGTTTGTTAGAGAGATTTTGTCCTTAAGAATGGCCCTAACGTTTGAGACCATAAAAATACAAAGTGTTACTTTTTTGGATATAATAATATACCTCTGGACTCCCACAGAGGTCGGGCATTATATTACGTCATTCATCTGTCAAGCACCTCTTATCGTAAGCGTAATCTGACCACGGTCACAAAAACTGTTATTGTGTTTCTATATACATTAGAGAACACTATTTACAAATAGAGTTTTAAATCGGTCGGGGTTTGGTGGCTCAAATTTGTGCCAGCGGGCTCAACGGTAATACTTGTTGACTGGAACAATTTTGTGCCAGTGGGGTTCTAGCGGGCCGGTTCAATTCCCGAGTGAGACAAGCGAATTTTCGAAAATCTTTAATGCAGTTTTGTTTCTTTTTGAAAATAAAGGAATGTTTCCTTTAAGTAAAATAATCTATCTTGACGATTTAAAGTAGTTTTCACCCAGGGCCCAATGAAACTTTCCACCCTGTATATATAACCCATGCATGTATACTGCTGCCCGCAGCCCCCCAGAGACAAGCATCCTAGCCTCATTTGGCAATGGAGAGACTCAGATACTTACTGTTACATGTCACTACACCCAGACCTGTCTCAAACACACATTGCTTTACCTGTATGTACGTTTCGGTCACACTTAGGGCTTGCAATATCCGTTCATTTTAACTATCCGGATAATACGGTTATTAGAATTATACTATCCGGATTATCCGGAAAATGCGGATAATACGGATATTTTAAGTTTTCATTAGAAATCCAACTAAAAAGCTTTTGTATCACTTTTAATCAGTCTCTTAAGAGAAATGACAAATAAATAATAAGCTATACCAATATTTCAAGTAACAAAAATCTAGTTTACTTTCTAATAGTTCAATCTTTCAAATAATTTGTTTCTATTTTCTCATACTATAAACAATTCTAATTGAAAATGAGATCTTACATTTATCACAAATTACAACATGTCAATCAAATCACCGTATTTAAGGACGTAATAATTAAATAAAAATATCACTATCCCTGGCAACTCAGCTCAATTATTAAACAACAATAGTATAAATCAAATATAATAAAACCGAAATGAACAAAATAATATTATATCATAATAATTAATAACTTTTTTTTAATATGATTTTAGGTGATTCTTATATTATTTTTTATTCAATTTCTGGTAACATGACCTCAAAAAGCTTAACCGGTTGTATGTACATCACTTGCAGCTACAATAACATGTGGTCAATATCCAAAATGATTTCTGTCACTAAATTAACTGATTGTGATTTGTAAAGAGTTAATAACTACATACATTAAAATAATAAATAACATAATAACTGTTATGTACTTTACAGATGACAGCTTTTTTTTTCATATTGACGTGACAACGTCTTATAAATTGGTTTGCCGGGTGACACTTCAAGAAACTGCGTTACGCTCCGCTCACGTTATGCGCTCACAATGAGAGCGAATGAGAGGCACGCGTCCCTTCCACTCGGGCATGGTTAGCCCGCCTAAGAGCGAGAGAGACATACATAAAAAGTGAAAGGCACGCGTGCCTCAGTCAACGTCAGTAAGTCGTTGTCACGTAAAACTTTCGCCCGTATACCGACTTTACAGGCAACCAATTTTTTAATAGAGAAATACAACTATCCGTAATATCCGAAAACTCCGGATGGTGATGCAAGTAAAATCCGGATTTGAAAACTGGCGGATATCCGGATTATACGGATATCCGGATATCCGGATTGCAAGCCCTAGTCACACTGCATCAATACGTGATAAATATCGGTTTTATAACTATATTCCTAGTGAGATAGTAAATAATCGCTTTCGTATAACTATGTCACGGTATAATAACTATGTCCCTAGGGATATAACTATGTTATGGCTTTATCTATCTTACTGCGATATATCCACATACTTCACAATTAGGTGATGCAATTTTACCCATCTGGGGGCACGGTAGTGCTCCCGCCAAGAGGAGCCAAGTGAAGCGCAAGGGCACTACCTACGATTTCTTAAAGTGTTTCGTCGTTTTTTTGAACTCTCATAGGGTTGGATTCCGATGTACCAGATGGTTCATATTCTCAAGATATGATGTCATTATTAGACGATTACTGCAAAAACAACAAAGAAGTGCAAATACAATTTGCTATCGGTCTGATAACAACTAGAAAATTAGATAGATTCTATGTTGCGCTAAATGATAAAGTGCTAGTAACTAATAAACTGTAGACAGTATGGTAATTTCTTTTTAGTAGGGAGCAAAACATTAATGAAAAGATGTTAATTTATTTCTGAAAAGAAGGCAGAACAATTAAAATTTGGGAAAGAGTGAATGAGCTCTGCCTCGGAACTAAGATTCTTCAAAGCGGTTTAGAAACTTTACAGTGACGGGCGTCTTACCAGCGTTTGAGATAAAATACATCAAAAAACTGTAATTTACACAAACAGTTGTAATTTTTAAAAGCTTTTAATAAAAGCTTTTATTTAGCTTGTACTGTATTTATGTTGCGGTGGCAAATTTGAACTCAATTTTGATTTAGATATCTTCAACCGATTGAGGTGAAATTTTATATACTTACACGTTTAGCTTGGCTGACAATGCACGATATGTTGTGTGACATCATTTTAAATCCAACATGGAGGGCCATCCAAGATGGCGGAGTAGTTATTTTTAGTGCACTTCTACAATATAGGTGTCAAATGAAAGGTCTTGTTGAGAGTAATTTGAAAAATAATTTGCCATCATTCTAAATCCAATATGGCGGACCATCCAAGTTGGCGAAGTAGTAATTTTTGAAGCACTTCTACAATATGGGTATCAAAATGAATGGGATGGTTGAGATTAAATCGAAAAATAAGTAATGTATCGCCATTCTAAATCCAATAAAAGAAGCGAATCCTCCAAGATAGAGGAATAGATTTTTATCGCACTTTTGCAATTGTAAAATATGGATCTGGTATGGTCATTTGAGCGCAAGACATTTGAGCGAATAAAACACTTTCGCGAAGCCCTTTGCGCGATGGACATTTGCGCGCCATATATTTCTGCGAGAGACGTCACTTCCGCGGCCGTGACATTTAGGGTGCGTTCCTAAACGTGCGAGGAATTCACTCGAAAATTAAAAAGAGATAGAAACAACGAAAGAAAGAGAACGGCTATACTGTTTTTGAACGCTACAGAGCGTTTTTCTGTTTTGGAACGGGTTAGGGTCAAGATGGTTAGAGTCGTAGGATGACACTGTCAACATAACCTTTTTTCCCAATTGCAAAGAAGGAAAATCGTGTTTTTTAAGTATATTTTGCAAATAAATAAGTACTACCTGTTCGTTTATACTTTAGTAAATCCATTCTTCAACATCAAACTTCAACATTGGCTCATATATGATTTTGACATATGTCAGGTAATTTTTAACGACGCTCAGCCAAGGGAGAGAAATCGCACTTGTCAGTGCGAAAATTACTCTACCGAAAGCGTTCCTAAATACTGCTCGGGTAGCTGTCGAGTATATGTTCGGTTACCCTCGGTTTCCCTCGGCTCATTTCGGAACGCTCTAGAGTAACTTTCGCACTACTCCGTGTAATTTTTACCCTTTTTGGAACGCACCCTTACTTATCACATTATGCGTCAATGGAGTCATTTACATGGTATTTTGGGGTGCTGAGGTAAAAAATGAGCTCGATTTGAAAATCCAAGATGGCGGCTATGACATCTCTCTCTAAACAAACGCAAACCAAACGGCATGTGGCCTGATACCCTGCGATATAGGTATCAAACAAAAACTTTTTACAAAAAAATAATAACCGCCTTCAAAAACAATCAATGTGTGTTGCCACCGACTTCCGATATTTTAGTTATTTTTATGTTTTTAGTTTTTGAAGGCGGTTATTATTTTTTTGTAAAAAGTTTTTTATTTTTACTTTTTAGTGTCTGACTAAAGTATCCAGGCTGCCAATTTCCATACCAAGATTCATACACTACCTACCACTATCGAATCTGCAGTATAATCAATCTCGGTGTAAAGTGCTCATCAAGACGAATAAAATAAGCCCAAACACTATGTAGCTGCTATCAACCATTAAAGAGTTCCCTAAACTGTACTGCACCTGCATCACGGAGCTTGCAGTGGCAGTCATAACGCATCTTGATGTAAAGATCTTGTCGTCACGAATAAAATAAGCCCAAAGACGATGTAGCTAAGATGTACCGTTGAGGAGTTCCCTTGATTCTCTGTCGTCTCCATTATCAGGTCTGCCCCAAACCTCCATGGTATTGTACACATTAATATTAAGTTTTTACCCGATGCTCGCCTACAACTTTCTAGAGATGCCATCAATTTCTCAGGGTTTCCACCACCAGATCCTGACCTGATGAATATGGAACCAAATGACGAGCATACCCTTTCAAATAAAAAAAGAATTTTTGAAATCGGTCCAGGCGTCTCCGAGAAATCGAGTAACAAACATAAAAAAAAATACAGTCGAATTGAGAACCTCCTCCTTTTTTTTGAAGTCGGTTGATGAAAGGGCTTATTGAGAGTAAATTGAAAAGTAAGCTCCAAGCTGAAAGTTTGACTTGTTTAATTTTGCGAGATGGGCGTCATCAGCATTGGTCTGACCTGTCTAGGAGAAGGAAATAGACTGAGAAACCTAGCCATCGGAAACATAACGAAATAAATTAAAAGTAAAAAAAAAGCTTTTATTTAAACGCTTTAAAGAGAAGAATATATATTTTTCCTTAAAAATATTAACTATCAAAGAAAGAAAGAAAGAAAAACAGTTTATTCGTGCAAAAGTTTTACAGTAAAAGAACTTAACTATTCTATTATAAACTTATTTATTGCACGAAAGGGCTACAACTTATTTAACCTCATTATCAACAATTTATAATGATAATAAAAGCTTGTCGCGCGATTTGTAAATAAACTATTATTTGCTAAGTTTATTATATTTTCAATTTAAAAATGAATCGAATGCAGTTATTTAGAATAATGATAGGTAATTTAACCTCGCGACATTTTGCCACTCTATAGGTACTCCGACCCGTGAGTATTACCTGGTACCCACACACGGTACATTGTACTAGAGAAGTCCAGTTCTATCAGAGCGTGTGTGGTAATTGACCTGGGCAGGTCACTGTAGTTTGCTGTTCATAGTACTTGTGCGTGCGTACACTCAAGTCCCGTTAGCACATTTATCTACACTTATGGTAATAACCTTATAATTAAATTAAAATTAGTGTTTAATAATAGACTATGTCTCAAAAAGGCTTCAAGCACGTGCAAATGAAAGTAATACCTAAGTTATTTCATAAGTATACATGTGTATATATACAACTTTTACCCTACCTAATCATCACCTCTTCAGCTTTGCCCACCTGTCCAATACACACTATTTTTAATGCATTTATTTAAAAAAAAAGTAAATAGATACCTTTAGAAGTCCAGGAAAAGGAAAGTATAGAAAAAACTTTTTAGGCGGTTTACTAAGGCGATTATTATTTTTTTGGAAAAAGTTTTTTATTTTTTACTTTTTAGGGTCGACTCCCAATCTCTGACCTTATATTACAGTATCTTTCAAAGTAATTTATTTACAAAATAAAACTACTTACAATCTTACAAAACGAAAATAGAAACTTGCAGTAACGCAGTATATCGTCAATGTATATTTCCGTTTACAATAATATTGAAAGAGATATCGCGTAACAAACATACAAAAAGAAGATAGAGAGATGAATAGGGAAGCTCCTCCTTTTTGAAGTCGGTTGAAAAAGAACTAACGCTCATTACTCATTACACTATATTGATGCATGGTCTATTAGACCACGCATGGATGTAGGGATCTGTAGCTAGAACTAGATTAATTTTTCTTTGGTTTTGTTGTTCTAAAGTCCGGTCTCTGCGGTCCGACGCAACTACCATTTAGAACAAGCGTACAGTGTTTCGCAGCAATATTCATTTTATTAAAACTTCACGAAAAAAAGGTTTTAGTGATTCAAAAACCAAAATAACTCATTTTATTGAACAGTTACGGTGAACGAACTGATTTTTAATTAATAAAGTTTACTCACCTAATAAATATACAAAATTTTAAAAGAATAGATGCAAATCTATGTATAAAACATCGCATAATAAATAAATAGTGGAATTGATTACGTATGCGGCATAGGTACATAAATTTAAAAGTACGTTGAAACTCTATAAACGGAACGAACGTACAGTGAGACATTTTTTAAAGCACCTTTTTTATTTGTGTGATGTTCACACTAATTAATAAAAACCGGCCAAGAGCGTGTCGGGCCACGCTCAATCCGTAGTTTCCCGTCCGTCACAATAAGTGTTCCCACTTATAAGTTTAAAATAAGGCTTTTGTTACGTTGACATACTAAGTACGCAGAAATTATTTTGTACAACCTTTTTGTCTTTTTTGTACAAAACTGTTCTTTCTATCAAGTTCAAAATAATTTTCCTAGAAAGTCCTTATAAAGTTCTACTTTCCAGATTTTTTTCATATTTTTTAAACCTACGGGTCAAAAGTTAGAGGGGGGGGGGACGCTTTGATTTTTCCTTTTGGAGCGATTATTTCCGAAATTATTGACATTATCAAAAAATGATTTTAGTAAACCCATATTCATTTTTCAATACCTATCTAACAAGATATCACGCGACAGGGTTGAAATTAAAAAAAAAATCACTTCCCTCTTTACAAATAGGGGGGCTACCCTAATAAAACATTTTTTTCCAATTTTTATTTTACCACTTTGTTGGCGTGATTGATATACAAATCGGTACCAAATTTCAGCTTTCTAGTGCTAACGTTCACAGAGATTAAGCGAGACGGACTGACTGACAGACAGACATGGCGAAACTATAAGGGTTCCTAGTTGACTACGGAACCCTAAAAAACGAAGTAAGATACTAGTATTAACCCACTATTGCATATTTTACTTGAAATAAATGAATAAATAATAAATAAATCAAGTTTTATTATCTGAATTGTTCAATAAGTCCTAAAACCCAAGACAGGTTCAAATGGCAGGCTTATTTAGGACATCATAGATTACTTTTTTATACGCAACTATTTCATCTGACACAGGCAATTAAGGAAAAGCTAGTTTACTGATTTTATTAGTCAAAAGTACTTTTGACTGAATTTAATGGTCAAAAGTAGTGTTGAATGTGTTAAATGTATGGAATGTATCACAGACACAATCACTCGGGGTAGTTGCCGCCGCCTACATCATTCATAGTCAATGTAGAAGTTTTACTATGGTAAAATGACAAAGCAGAAATGTCCCATGTGATTTAATTACACCGATACCCTTTTTAACGTATGGCTGCGCGCATAGAAACGGCTTAATACATAATAAGTATTTCAGCCAGCAAAAGAGACGTAACAAAATCGTATTTGTTTTTACATGTTTGTCCAAAATGAAATAATGAATTTAAATTAGGACTTTACGACCCATCTATGGGTAAAAATACATAATATGTATGTAAGTATTGTAATTTAAAAATAGAACCTAAGCGCATACGTTTATTTAAATGAATTTTCATAGCAAAAATTAAGCGCTAAACATTTAAACGCTTAAAATTGAGCGAAAATAATATTTTGCGCAATTATGCGGTTATTATCCGTAACGATTAAAAATGTAATAAGCGATTCGTTATAGTTTGATGGGTAAGTAATTATATATTTAGTTAACGTGGAGGTTTTAAGTTGAAATAATTATGAAGTTCGCAGGTCTGCAGTACTTATATGTTACTAGCTGTCCCCCGCGGTTTTACCTGCGTAGTTCTCGTTAAAAACTATCCTATGTCCTTTCTCAGGCTATAAACTACCTCTGTACCAAATTTTATTTAAATCGGTTCAGTAGTTTTAGCTTGAAAGCGAGACAGACAGACAGACAGACCGACAGACAAAGTTCTTTTGCATTTATAATATTAGTATGGATTTTGACTTAAGGTAGATCAATTATTAATTAGAGGTCAAAAATTTTGACTTAAGGTAAAATCGGAATTCAAAATTTAAGTCATTTTTTTCACTTAGACCATTTACAGTCACTTCTGAATTCTCAAAGAGTCGAACGGGCTATCAGAAAGGTGACTCTAGTTGCTAGGACCAAAACTTAGATAGATCTCTATGGAGAGGAACAAGAAAGAAAGTCTACAGACACTCGTTTCGAAAAATTCCGGAATAGTTCTACTAGTTACCGCGGACCCGGAACATAAAGGGCAACCGAAGGAACATGGGTGGGGTTTAGTCAGTAAAAGTCTGCCATTCCGCCCCGCCCAGGGCGGGAGAAGTCATTTGAAGATTTCCTATCTATAAAAAAAAAAGGTTAAACTAATAAAAACTAAATAATCATCCAACCACACCAATTATTGAAAATATTAAGATACTCTTTTATGAATAAATGAACATTCCTGTTTAATTGTTTAACGTAGACGTGTGACTTGGGTTAGACACCCAAATAATATGTTTAGTGAGTCAAAATTTAAAGTAATACGGTTCAAATGCGGTCAATGCTATTTAATTAAAGCATTTTTCATGTTTCTTCAGTTCATATAAATAGACGATAGTTCGATTTGACACCACTTTCACTGGCCTGCTACTAGTGTTCGGTGAGGTCTACACATAATTTGATTTATTTCAAATTAAAAATATACAAGTAAGTTTTTTTGAATATTATTTATATTTTGGAGAATTGAATATACTTAGTTATCGTAGTATTAGAGCTTTTTGTGCGGGCTATATTGGAAAAGTACTATCATCATGTTATTTCGTCTACAAAACTGCGTTTCTGTGGTCTAGTTTGGAAAGTACCCGTGCAATTGCAGGCACGTTAGATATGTCGCAGTCATCTGGTTGAATCAGCTATTTGATTGTATGACTAGCTCGTTTATTGAATAGCAACATTTAATTGAATGACTAGGCCGAAAGCTGATTGAACAAGCGTCACTCAACGTCTAACTAGATAGCTGATTGAAGCATAGCTCTTTGAACAGAGCGGACGTAATATCAGTCAGGTGATTGTAATTTAGTTCATTTTTTTTCCACTGCGGCGTTAGTAGTCACCAAATAATAGCTCGCGCAGATAGCACTGTTTTGATATTGTTTTTATTAAATTTACTTTAAAGTGGCCTATTCTTGATAAAATAGTGTGACAGCCAGCATGGATTTACCTATTGATACGCCGCCGCCGGCTAGTTTTAAAGTTTTTTTTAATTAAAATCATAATAAAGTGTGTCATGTCATGTCCTCATTTTTGTTTTGTAAAGAAAGTTAAGATTTTAAGTTGCGAACTTATGGCCACCCTAAACAAACATTACAAAGTCGACTATATCCCATTAAACGACAATGCTAAATGACGTTCAGTCAAGTCGTTGAACGTTACATTAAACAACTTGACGAGTTGTCCATTAGTCATTCAATTAAATGTTGTCATTCAATGAACGCGCTAGTCATACAATCAAATAGCTGATTTAACCAGATGACTGCGACAGATATACATGGTGCGACATAACTTGGCGTATTTGGCAAAATATTTACATTACTTGGGTAATACAGACTATACCCTAGAGTTATTAAAATTAGGATCATATTGCGTTGCATCAAACACGCAAATGTTTTGGTAAATACGCCAAGTGCAGTCACACTGTAAGATATATCTTAGTCTCTGGGATGGCAAGCATCTGCAAGGTCTCTGTATTAAAATTGTTTGTTAGCGGCATTGATCACTTATCATTGGGTTCGCAGCATATGAAGTTCAGTACCCCTAATGAAACGCTAATTGTTTATTTCTATGTATTTATTTAAACCTTCGACTACACGTGATTCGAGACACAATAGAAAGCAGCGCGACAGCCGGCTGTCGCTTGTTCGTCGAAAGGTTAATAGATATTTAGCTTTCCCGAATGAACTATTCGTTCCCATTTAAAATTAATAAACTATTTTTACAATATTTATCATGGACCTCATTTATAAAATTATTTCACTTACTTGCTTTTAGCCACGTGTTGAACTATGGCGCCGACACCTCAAGAGTCAGCCCAAACCCTGCCTGAATGGGGGAGCGAGGCGGCACCGGTCGCAGACGGCGACAGGGTGGTCATCTCCGGCATGTCGGGGATCTACCCTTCAGCGCACCATATTAAAGAGTTGTCTGAAATATTGTACAATAAGGTAATCTAATTAAAAAATCCTTATGATGAAACAACGATGACAATGTTTGACAGACTTCCGGATCCTGCTGGGGTATTAGAATATTAGCGGAATAGTTGTAATAGTTACCGCAGCCCCGGAACATAAAGGGCAATGGATGGGATTCCGCCCAGGGCGGAAGAAGTCATTTGATGATTTGGGCATAAACTCCTGAACCGCTTTTATTCAGCAGCTCAGCTCAGCACTTTTACTATTAGCATAGTTCAGATAAGTCTAACCGTATATATTCACTTCGAGTAGTATGAACTCTACTTATATGACGTATATGTATGTGGACACAGTTCCTAACGAATTTCTTAATCGGCACACAACTTTATTCTCCAGGTGAATCCACTGTCTTCAGATAGATTGCGTTGGAAGGCAAGCCATCCAGAGGCGGCTCAGCACCTGGGAACTGTACCAGACTTGCAGCGATTTGACGCGCAGTTCTTCAGGGTACATTATAGGCTTGGAAGTAGCATGGACCCAATGTCTCGAAAAGTCCTCGAACAAACCTACAATGCTATTTATGATGCAGGTAATATTATATAGGCGAGAAGACAAAAAAAAGTAATTAGTCCGTCAGTTAGAGTATCAAAAAATTTTGGACGAGTGTTTTTTCTTTTTTCTCGTAAACGAAAAATAACGACGATACAGTGCGTCGAAGTTTCGCGTGACGTCAAAAGCCCCCTCTTCGGAACTTTGTTGTTCTTTGTATTTTTTATTAATTTGATCAAGCAAAAATACCTGTCCCGTACTTTGGCCGATATATCAGACGGATTTAACAGAATGCATTTTTTATGTTGTCGTCGTCCCTATTCTGGGACGTTTCTTTCATGTCTGTATTTCTTTTCTCTATTCACTGATATTAATTGAATATCTATTTACAACTTCATATTTTTACGTCCATAGGAGTAAATCCCAAACACTTGTCTGGTAAAAAAATTGGTGTTTTCGTCGGAAGCTGTTTCTCTGAAGCTGAAAAAGCTTCCTTTTACGATGCGGCCTCTTGTGGTGGCTTTGGTGTGACTGGGTAAGAAACTAATTACTTTATGAAGAAATTTCTTCAAAGATTTGTATATGTAGATGAACGCTAAAATTTATTTTAATAAGGGAGAAATTGTTAGTATCTCCTACACAGAATCAGAGCTTTTTGTCAGGACTTTTCCTAAAAAACTCGGGCTTGGGGTTTTTTGTATCTTGTGGTATATAAGTGATATATATTTTTTAGATGTTGTAAGTCCATGTTCGCCAACCGCATTTCCTATTGGTTGAACGCAAAGGGTCCTTCGATGGCCATCGACTTGTCGTGCGCCAGTTCCACCGCGGCGCTGGAGCAGGCGTATCTCGCTATGAGTCGAGGAGAGTGCGAGGCCGCCATCGTTGGAGGTGCTTACTTGTGCATGCACCCACAGTCTACTGTGCACTACGGAAGGTGAATATAAATTTATACAAAATGAATCAAGAAGTAAAAAAATAAAATGAATTTGTATAAGTTATAAGAAAAGACTAAAATTACTACTTTACTATTTCACGGGATTTAACGCGCACGTACCTTTTTTATTTGTTTTTTGCTTGACGTTTCGGCAGGGTTACACCTGCCATGGTCACAAGCAGACCTGCTCAGCTGCTGCTGCTGAGTCTGCTTGTGGCAGGCGTGAACTAGTAAAGTAGTAATATGCAACGCGAAAGTTTAAAGTATAATAAAGACTAAAATTGTGATTGAAAATTGTGAGATTAATAAAAACATTTTATTCTGTAACGATTTTGAAAAAAAAAATACCTTTTGGAAGGAGCAAACTTCAATTTAGAGTTCGTGTTATTAAATATAATATTATGTACAAATATGACAATGCACCTTTATCTTCAGGATCATACCCCAGGCTATGGATGGTAAAACAAAATCGTTTGATCAGAATGCTAATGGCTGTGTCAAATCAGAGGCGATCAACGTCCTGTTTCTGCAGAAGGCTAAATATGCACTGAGGTAAGAGTTTGAGCAAAATGGAATGTCACCTCTATGGCTGAGCGAATCAGATTGACCGAACGATGTGTGTTCCGCCTACTAATTACAAAAATAAAATGTTTATTCTTTTTCTTCAGGGTCTACGCAGAACTAGTCCACGCGAAGACGGAGTATATTGGACTGTTGCCAGGAGAAACTGGACCTCATTACGGATACTTTAGAAATTCTGACGATACCGTAAAGTTTTTAAACAAGTTCTATGAAGAAGCGAAGGTTCCACCACATGCCATAGAATTTGTCGAAGGTTTTGGTTCAGGTATAAAATTTAGATTTCTCGTTATTCAAACGGTTCAATTATTGTTGCGCTATTATACAAAGGGCCTATTTCTTGTCCTCACAATAACGCTAATATTGGAAACTGGAACAGACGGAACAGAATTTGTATGAAATGGTCTGCCAGTTGTTTTAACCAAAACTTATAAGAAGAAGAATGTGAAGCAGGCTCTTATAATAATTTAGCATTTAATAGCTAACACTTATTTCCCACGAAGGGCTAACTGGGTGTTCTATCCACATATTTCCTGTTATATTTAAGTTCCTAATCCTAATAACAGTACGTCATAATTTAATTATAGGCGTACCTGATGCGGACAAAGCGGAACTGAATGCCATCGATAAGGTCTTCTGTAAGGGAAAAGAAGACCCCCTCTTAGTTGGCAGCGTAATTTCCAACATTGGGTACGGCGAGGCTGCTTCGGGTATTTCTGCCATAACGAAGGTAACAATTTATTGAGCTTCTATCACCAGCATAAGCATGTAGACACTAACGCAAATCATGAATGAAGGTTTTAACGTTTGCGTGTTGTATACATGTAAAATGATTTGAATTTCATTATGTATTAAAAATAAACTATTTCACCCTGTTTTCCTTAATCATACCACCGTACACTGTTTGCATTTCGAAGCGATGTTTAAAGAATCCGTACTAACATTATAAATGGGAAAGTGTGTGTGATGTCTGTCTGTTTGTCCGTTTTTCACCTAACACAGAGCGACAAATTGACGTGATTTTTTAGTGGAGATAGTTGAAGGGATGGACAGTGACTTAGGCTATTTTTGTCTCTTTCTAACACGAGCGAAGCTGCAAAGCTAGTTATCAAATAATTCAGTTATTCCTTGTTACTTACAGGTACTGCTAGGTTATCATAGTGGTAAAATTGCTGCCAACCTGCACTGCACCACTCCGCGCCAGGACGTGGACGCTCTGCGCGAGGGGCGTATGCGCATCGCCACTGAACACCAGGACTTCGGCCGCACTTACGCGGCTGTTAACGGCATGTCCATCTCCGGCGTCAACACACACGTGCTGCTGCGTGGTCATTATAAGCCCAAGGTACCGAACGATAAAACCTTATGGCAGTTGGTCTACCGCCGCACGATAATATTACCTTAAGAGACTCAGAGATATGACCGCCGTGCGGGAGGTGCGGGGGGCCGCATAAGCCACAGGATCCCACCCGGGACGTCGAAAGCGGCCATCTGTACGCCTTACCACTTTAGAATCCCCAATGCAAACCATCGAATTACCCGGTTACAGGGCACCGTCCGGCCAACCTGTGGCAACCTACACCCCTGTTAAGGCCGTTGGTCTACCGCCGCCGTCACCGTTACGTCACCATGAACGAGATTATTTCGTGACGTGACGTGCGGTGGACACGCGGCTATAGTAAACGAATAACCGTCACTTCAGAGCAGTCATCTCTTTTTCGGTAACGTGACCGTGATAGGAGGTAGTGGACAAACGGCGTTACTCATCATCCAATAAATAGTGGAAAGCGCTTTCTATCATATTTCTTTGACTTGGTTTGGAAACCTTGACTCATAACACTACGAGCCTGGGCGCATGGTGTCCTTCTCTAACGCATACGGAAACAAAACTGCTAAGACCTCTTGACCAATACTTAACACAAATGTTTTCAATTTGTTCCAGGATCTATCACGCTACAATTCCAGTATTGCACATCTTGTGACCATATCTGCAAGGCAAGAAACAACAGTACAGAAAATAATTGAATACTTAAAGTCACGACCAATTGATGCTGAAGAATTAGCTTTGTTGCACAACATTCATCAGACGAGCATCCCAGGACATTTAGGGAGAGGATTTATCATTTTAAGTAAGTGTGAGAAGAAAAAATACATACCTACAAAATTTAGTATTTATAAAGGAGGACAGGGTGAAAAATTCTTTGGGGTTTTCTTCATTAAATAGGAAGGATTCTTAGACCAGACGTGTCGTTACCAACGTGTTGTTCGTCAAGACGTTGGGCGCCTTACGTTTTAAGTTAAGCTAAACGATTACTGACAATTGCTTGCACTGTCTGGACAGGTCCACTCAAATCTGTGTGCTTTTCTCATCAAGAAAGCACTTTTGTCATTAATCTTCATGATTCTCGCAATATTTGGCCAATACAAATTGTAAGGACTTCAAAAGATACTTTGAGTTTGTTTCGGATGTTTTTTCTCAGAGTAGTCAGCTACGAAACACCGGCTTCATCGTTCGCTTAAAATAAGAGAATAGAAAAAAAATTAGGGCGAAAGTATTATTTTGCAACCAGTTTACAAAATAAATATCATTTAGATCAGCTACCAGCCAAATTGCTGCTGATTCGTTGGTTAATTAACTTTCGGTTGCGATAATGTCACCCGAAGTTCAATATAGATCAAAGCCATATCCAATTAAAATACACTCTTTTGGCTTCAACTGAGCAGATCGAAAGATATAAACAAAATTTGTTAATTTTTTATAGAGACGGACGAAGAACAGAATACAGTGAGTCTTTGTGAGAAGGCCGAGTACTTTGACGACGCGCGTCGGCCGCTGTGGTTCGTGTACAGCGGGATGGGCTCGCAGTGGGCTGGTATGGGCGCGCAACTCATGCGCATACCGATCTTCGCTGCTGCTATAGAACGGTATTTGTGAATTTTCAACTAAGATTTAATAATTGTCTTCTAGTTAAATTCTTTCTTCTTAATCCAGTAACGTTTAGTAATCTGTCGAATATATAAATAGTTATTTTAAGAACTATAAATAACTCTCTCCATTTCAGGTGTCGAGTAGTTTTGGAACCGAAAGGAATTGATATCGTCCATATAATTACATCGCCCGACAAAACAATATTTGATAACATTCTTCACTCATTTGTGGGAATAGCTGCCATACAAATAGGACTTACTGACGTACTCCGAGAACTTGAATTGGTTCCTGATGGCATTATTGGTAATTGTCATATCAATTTTATATAAGTAAACAATTATCATAATCCTCATTAAATGCGTCACAATGAAAACGTTTTGCGTTCATAACTAATTTTCTTCTGTTCCACAGGTCACAGCGTAGGTGAACTAGGATGTGCGTACGCAGATGGTTGTTTAACGGCAGAAGAGATGATTCTATCAGCATACAGTCGTGGACTTGTATCTCTACAGACTCCATTTATTCGCGGATCTATGGCTGCTATTGGTTTAGGATATGAACAGGTAAGAGTGTTGTAAGATCAATGTTTAAATTACTTTGATAATAAAATAACTCATGATATAAATATTTTGGTTTTTTTTTGCAGATTTCAAAGATGTGTCCTTTTGAGATTGAAGTGGCATGTCACAATGGCCCAGAATCAAGTACCATTTCGGGACCAGCTGAAATCATGAAGGAGTTTGTCGCAGATTTGACTGCTAAGGGGATTTTCGCTAAGGAAGTTCCATGCTCCAACATCGCCTATCACTCGCGTTATATCGCTGATGCTGGTAAGTAACCAGAATATTATATTTATTTTATCATTCTGTTGAACTGTTTGTTTACATAACTTTGTATTCGATTTTAATTTAATCAAAATAATTTAATACAGGCCCTCTCCTGCTGAAATATTTAAGCGAAGTAATTACAACACCAAGAGCTCGAACCGATCGCTGGGTTTCCACTTCAGTACCAGAAGAAAGATGGAGCGAATCCCTAGCAAAGCTCTCGTCTGCCGAGTACCATACTAACAACCTTTTGGTAAGATCTCTCTATTACCATTCATTCATTCAAAACCAAACAATAATTATCGTCTTCCCTTGAAAGGAAAGGAAAGACCAAGAATGGTCTTTTTTCCTTGGTGTGACTTGAAATGAACTATCAAAAAGAAATAAATCACAACAATATCTCTACTTTGTTGGTTGCCTAATCAGATTTAACTTTCCACAGAACCCAGTACTGTTCGAGGAAACTTTGAAGCACATACCGAGCAACGCGGTGCTCGTCGAAGTTGCTCCCCATGGTCTTCTGCAAGCCATTTTGAAGCGGTCTCTACCTGTAGGGTGCAAGAATATAGCTCTCACTAGGCGTGGGCACTCCGATAATACTTATATGTTGCTTGAAGCGGTTGGCAAGTAAGTGACCGGTTTTATGGTTGTTGTTTAGAAAGATAGAAGAGAAGTTTTCAACTTCACTGACTGTTTCGCACCACGTGTTTATCTTATGATGTTTGTGGTCCGAAACTTGTCAGGTCATACCTGAAATAAACATATCCCATCAAAAACATTTCATGTAAAATGTTGCTAAGACAACCATATAAGGTGGGCCCTGTGAAAAATATATCAGATCTCATGTAGATCCAAGCTTCTGAATTGCTTTAATCACTATTTTTGTTTCCAGATTATATATGGATGGATATAACCCAAAAGTTCACGTTTTATATCCTAAAGTAGAGATGCCCGTATCCACAGAAACGCCTTTCCTATCTCATCTGATAGAGTGGGCCCATGGAGAAACATGGTGAGAAGAAGATTATGGTTTTAAAATGCTTTGAATAACTCAACTGGTTATTAATTTTAGGCTGTGTACATGTTTATTTTGATACTAAATGTTAAATACATGCGTAATTGTTTTCTAGGGTTTTGCCCCTGTACCATACTGCTTCCAGAAGGAAGGGTGCAGCTTGCACATACGCCATATCATTGCACGACAAAGAACATGAATATTTAAAAGGACACGTCATCAGAGGTAATCCGTACTAATATTATAAATGCGAAAGTAACTCTGTCTGTCTGTCTCTTTTTCACGCCTAAACCGTTGAACCGATTTGAATGAAATTTTGTACAGATATAGTCTGGGACCCGAGAAAGGACAAAAGATAGTTTTATCCTGGAAATCCCCCGGGAACGGGCAGTATTATCGAAGTCGCGGGCAAAAGCTAGTATGATATATTTATGTGATTTCAGTAAAGCTGACGGTAAAACACTCACTTAATAAAGACTGTTTTTTTCCTTTTAAAGAACGGAATCTCCAAGTTACTGATATTGCCAATTTTTTAAGAGAAAAAATAGAGTACCTTAAGTAATCTACCCAACAATGTGTCCTCTAACATAACCTAACTGTTTTTGTAGGAAAAACGGTATATTCTTTTGCATCATCACTGGTGGCTGTCTGGGACACTCTGGCCATGATCCTAGGAGTTCCAAAGAAGCAAGTATCAGTACAATTCCGAGACGTTCACTTGTTTGCACAACCTGAGATGAACACACAGAGCCAACTTAAACTCAGAGTGGCATTGCAGAGAGGAACCGGATGCTTTGAGGTATGTTCTGAAATATTGGTAAATTTTCTTTTTAGAGACCAGCATAGATTTATAAGACCATTCATAACCCTCTTCACACCACACTTAGACACATGAGTTTACGAGCTTTTGTTGACGTTTGTTTCCAAATAATTTATATTTTTTTAAATTGTGTTCCTTCTGCGCAGGTCTTTGATGAAAACATTAAAGTAGCAACAGGAGAAATCGCTGTATGGAAACCAAACAACAAAAAACACGACATCGAGCTTAAAGAAAAACAAGATTTGAACTTAACTGCTGAAGACATTTATGATGTGTTGCGTGAACGTGATTACTCGTACAGGTGAGCAAAGTGTAAAAACTTTTGTCATAGTTGTGTTAGAGATCGTGACTTGAGCAAATGGTCAATGAATTATGGAGCCATGGAACACAAAAATCGCATCCACAAAGCGGTCCAACCTATAGGTTCAACTAAAAAAAAATACAATGGTGCCGATTCTCTTGTGCACAAACTAACGTAAATTTAAGTTAAATGCATCTTTCTCTTTCCGTTTAATTAAGAAAAGGACAGAAGATCAAATATTAGTTAAGTCCTGTCAAATTTAGATACTCCATAGATAATTTAGACGCAATTTAAAAACATGGCGTCTAAATATATGTCAATTGTCATCAGGCGCTGTCTAATTTGACAGGATTAAACTAAAATGTGTCTTCTGTCCTTTTCTTAAAGAAATGGAAAGAGAAAGATGCACATAACTTAAATTTACGTTAGTTTGTGCACAAGAGAATCGGCACCAATAACTTGACAATAGATTTCAGCTCCTAATTTACTCACGAATTTCTCGAAAATAAAAATAATATATCAGAATTCTTATTCTCTTAAGATCACACTAAATGTAATTGAAAATACTTTAGATCGACGGTTATGATGCATACACCTAGAGTGTATGCATACACTTTAACCCTCCATTATTAGCTTTACCATATCATGGTAAAAATACAAAAAAATACTCATTTGCCTTTTAGCGGTGAGTTTCGGTCTATCGAGGCTGCAAGTCCTTCTTTGAATGAAGCTTCTCTGGTGTGGCGTGACAACTGGGTCACGCTCATCGACGGCATGCTGCAGCTGAATATGCTGCGACAACCACACGATGGAGTCACCCTCCCCACACACATCAGGCATATCTCTGTGAATGTAGACAAACATCAGGACTCGAAGATTGATTCAGAGGACAAAGTTTTGTACAAAGCTGAAGTGCTAGAAGAACTTGATTTTACGAGGTAAACTAAAACTAATATAATGAGCATAAAAAGTACGTTCTACAAAACTTGTTAATCTACTTAATTTTTTTGTCTATTTAGATGCGGTGGGGTCGTAATAGAAAATTTAAGATATCGCAATTTACCAGCACTTCATGAAAGAAACATGGCGTTACACGCACTGAAGTTCGTTGCTAATTTCCAAGTAGGCCAACAAGTAAGTATGCTCTTTTTAACATTACTAACTTAGTTATTATAAAAGATGTAGAAATGAGTTCAAGAATGGAAGGTCATGAAAACTTTGATTATGATGGGATAATGTAATAATGTGTGGAATTTTCTCACCAGGTCTCCACTTCCTTACAAGTATTCCTGCAAGTAATCGCTGAAAATGTTAACAAAGCCTCTGTCAACGTAGTCGGAATCACAAACAACCATAAAAATGGTTCTGTGTTTGAAGAAATAAAGAATATTGCAACTAATGTTTATGGTGTTAACATCAATTACGAAGAATTTAATCTGGAAGATTTGAGTTCAACAAAGAATAGTGGCAGTGCAATTAAAAATGCGGACGTTGCTATTGTCCGTAATCTATCGACCGACGACAATGTGAGTTTACATATTTAATATTACAGAATTCTTGCAATTCTAGCAAATCCTAAACTTAAATCTAATATCAATATGTTAACAGATGTGTCAAATGTTACATTTTGCACTACAACGAGACTCCTTTATATTGAGCGAAGAAGACAATTTGTACGGAGGACGAGTCAGACCGACCTCTTTGTACCGAACTGTGGCGGCACACAGTAATGCTCAGACGCGCTTAGACCTGGTGCGTTGGAGGCCTAGCAAGGTGGCCTTGCCGACCACCGCAGTCACCGTGCGCGAGCGCCTCGACTTCTCCTTCGTCACCGCTGCTCGCGCCAACCTCTCGCCACAAAATCGTCTGCTCATCGTAGCGCCCTACCCTGCTCCATCTGCCCTCAAACAACTTGTACAAACTTGGAGAAAAGATGAAAAACGTAATAATGTACATCTACTAACTGTCAATAATGAAGAAGGCAATAACTTCTTCTTAGATGACCTACCGGAAATCGACCTAGCGTTCAATGTTTTGGATCATGTAAGTTTTCATGATTTATTTTTGTATTAATTTTGAAGGTACTAGTCCAGCACATGTATAAAGACAATTAGAGTAAAATAATAACAAAAACCTTTTTACCATAACAGCGGTCGGGTCACTATAAGTGGTTTAATTATACAGGGTGGAAAGTTTTCACGGGCCCTGGAAGAAAACTACTTTAAATCATTAAGATGGATTATTTTACTCAAGGGAAACGTTTCTTTATTTTTATAACTATTCCATTTACCTTCAGGGAAAATGGGGAGGAGAATATTACGTACCAATAAAAGAGAGTGTAAAAGTCAGCAGCAACGTGTCGTTACACAGCGGACAAGTCGGAGATTTAAATTCTTTAGAGTGGGTCGATGCTTCTAACACTGGCTCTGGGATACCAGTAAAGGTACGTGTATTTATTTTTAATCAGAAAAGATTAATAAATATCTAATTTAAAGAAAATAAAACATGTAACGGTAATTTTTCATTTTCAGGTCCACTATGTCGGACTAGCCAACACGGACATTAAAAAAGCACTTGGAAAAATAACTCTGAAGAATGAAGGAGAATACAATTACGGCATGGATTTCAGTGGAACAACTGAGAGGTACATTTGTGACATGTTCACTACACATCGCAATATGCTTTATACATTATGCTGGTCATATTCATATATTATTTAGATTGGTCGTAAAAGAGACAATCTTAATTTGACATGTCTTACGTTGCAGCGGTGAGCGTGTGATGGGTCTGGTGCGCGAGGGCGCTGCCCGCAGCGTGGTGCGCGCGCAGCCGGAGCTGCTGTGGCCGGTGCCGGCGCACTGGAGCCTCGAGGACGCCGCCACCGTGCCGCTCGCGTACGCGCACGCGCTCTACTGTCTCGTTAGTTTACACCCTTTGCTGGGCTTATATATTTTATTTAACAACTTCCTTTTTAAGCTATTCTGTCCGTCATTTAAATGTCGGTTTAATGATAATGTTGTTAACTCAAAGTGCTTTTGGAGAACTTATAGTAAATTAAAGTATCTTACTTAGGTCAAAATAAATAGATACGTACTTTGGCTTAGCTATTCTTCGTCTCTTTCTTGCCATCGTAGTTAGTGAGTTGTGCGACAGCGATGGCTGTATCGCACTTACAACAACCTTTATTTCTCGTAGCCTTAGACATTTTTTACATAATAATATATTTTGATTATTGACTATTTACTTTTGTTGTAGTCGGGAGATTTTTTTCTCATTTTATGGTATGTCTTTAATGCGTGCTGAAACGTCCACCAGTCATTTACATGATGACCTGTTTGACTACAACAGATGCGACGCCGTCCGAAGGTCGAAACATTCAATTTATTAATGAAAAAATATGTTATGTTTTAGAGATTCAAAAATAAATTCGCGCTGAACAGTGACGCTACGGTGATGATCCACGGTGGTGCTGGAGCCCTTGGCCAAGCTGCGTTGTCAATAGTGCTGGCTCACGGCTGCGATGTCTATACAACCGTCAGCGACAACCGGAAAAAGAAAATGTTACTAAAGTTATTCCCAGAATTGAAAGGTGAACACCTGTTTTCAACCGACTTCAAAAAAAAGGAGGAGGGTTTTTTTTATGTTTGTTACTCAATTTCTCGAAGACGCCTGAACCGGTTTCAAAAATTCTTTCTTTATTGGCAAGGGTGTGCTCGTCATTTGGTCCCATTGTCATCAGATCAGGATCTGGTGGTGGAAACCCTGAGAAATTGAGGGCATCTCTAGAAAATTGTAGGCGAGCATCGGGTAAAAACTTAATACTAATGTGTATATCTAATGAGACTACAATACCATGGAGGTTTCGGAAGATCTGATGATGGAGACGACAGAGAACTAAGGGAACTCCTCAACGGTACATCTTAGCTACCTCGTCTTTGGGCTTATTTTATTCGTGATGACCAAATCTTTACACCGAGATGGGTTATGACTGCCACTGCAAGCTCCGTAATGCAGGTGCAGTATAGTTTAGGGAACTCCTTAATGGTTCCCGCCGCACCCAGGACGGGAGCAGTCATTTGATGATTTCCCACTCACCAAAAAAAAAATGGTCCAGTTATTAAGAAGGTCGATTTTTATGCAAGTGGTTGTATGTTCGATGCCATTATTCAATTACAACGTGACTTTTTTTAATTCATACCTTTTGAAGTTTATCTTGGATTTAGTGGGGCAATAATAGTATGGTATTGTTTTCATACTACTTTCTACCCCTGTCTACTTTTACGCTGTTTGGAGTTATTTTCGACATACATTTGGTCGTGGTTAATGCTTGGTGGAAACACGCTTGTGATGTTCAATTGCGTTATTTTTCTATGCTTCCAGCTGATCATATCGGAAATTCTCGGGATCATAGTTTTGCAGACATGGTCCGTAGTTCCACAAACGGAAAGGGTTGTCACATTGTTATAAGCTCAGTAAGAGGAGACATGAAAAAAGTATGTACATACCTTGTTCAATGAATCAGAATTTATATATTTATTCTAAGTTATAGAAAAAAATAAAGCTTCACCTACTTTCAGCCCACATTAAACTGCGTTGGTTACTTGGGCGTGATGTTGGATGTCTCTCAACTTCACAATCAGGACGAAGATTTTAGTTATGGAATGTACAACCTCACAGCTGAAAGGAATTATTCTATTCTCGATTTCTCAACAATATTAGGACTTGATAATATCGAAGAAATGAGAGTAAGTATACCATACGAATAGTTCCTTCAGTACTTGTTTAAATATCACCTAAAAATAAGCATTAGCAAAGTGAGCTAAACCAAACCAAGACAGAAGGAAACCACATATTATAAAATAGCTTTCGCCCACGGCTTCGCCCGCGTGGATGTCGAACTTCCATCCACTGTTTATCCTTTCAGTTTTTAGTCAGTCAGTCAGTTTCCTATTTTATATTTTATAAAGAGAGAAATACATAATATTTTGTGTACATCCATAACAACAGAACAACACAAATTTTTATCATCAGCCGTGCAGTAAATAGGCCGAGTGTTTTCTGACAGCAGCTTAGTCAAACAGTTAAAAGTTACTTGATTGGAAATCTGCTTGCTTCCGCAGATATTACAGACAATGTTGAGTGATGGTATTAGTCGCGGGTACGTGCGTCCTCTGTCGCGCGTGACGTACGCGCCGCACGACGCCGCGCGCGCCTTCCGACTGCTCGCAGCGAGCAGGCACCGCGGCAGAGTGCTGCTGAACATGAACAATCACAGGACCCAAGTACAACCCAGGTGAACATAAACATATATTATATATTTTTGCGCAATAACCCATTTTTAGAACCTTTCAACGACCAAGCGACGGGCTGCTATTGTCTTTCTATTGTGTCTCAAATCACATGTGTTCAAAGGTTTAATCTCAAATTTCAGAATATCTTGCAACCCGAATCTCTGCCAAGTTATAGTATTGAATGAAGAAAGTCTTGGACTCCAGCTGGTTGATAGATTTGTGGCCCGCGGTGCAAGAAAACTACATATACATAGCAAGCCTAGTAAAACTGCAAAGATTCAATTGAAAGAACGGTGAGCACGTCTTTATTTAAATATCGGCAATCATATAAAAACTGTAATGCAACTTTAATAACATACTTTTCTAATGCGTAGGAATTGGCAGAAGGCTGGCGTTCAAATACAAATATCTTCTCAAAACTTAAATGTGGAAAGTGACGTAGAAAAACTACTTAAAGATGCTACTCAATTAGGTGCTATTGAAGGCATATATGTTATTTCAAATGAAGAACAAGTAGTTCCTGAAACTGTATTTGCTCATTTGGATGCAACTTCAAGACGTCTTTGTCCGGATTTAAGGTAACACAGCTATTATCAGTATATTTAAACAAAACATGAACAAAATTGAAATTTCTACATAGACTTTTCTACCTTTTTTCAGATACTTTGCTGTGGTAAATGTTGGTGAGACTATGCTAGGAAAACCAACGTGTCTTACTCGTGCTCAAGATAAATTACCAGCTAAATTGGTAACCTTACCTCAGCTAAAGGAAGTGAGTGTTAAAAAAAACGCAACAAATCTATGATATTATAAGTAAAAAGTTTTAGAAAGGTTACTAATTTATTTATTAAAAACTTTATGCACATATAAAAAACAATGCACAACGGCGGACCTAATGCCTTGGTAATTATCTACCAGTCTACCTTAGGGTGATGCAGAGACAAAACATGGCAGGTGCAAAGATATTAAATAAAATTTCTTATGTAATAGTAGAAATAAACATACTAATACTTTTTTCACAATCATAATTATATTTCATTTATAAAGGACCATTACATTATTAATAGATTCTTGTGGGGATTCGGCAAAGATCTATTTTGGGACGACGGCTTAATTATACCTTAATAATTGAAATGTTTATATATTTACGACATATTTGGTTCGCAGAGTTTTATAGATACCTCAGAATAAAATATAGAATGAAATATAGAATGATTATATAAATATAATCATGTCACTTTACCTTAGAATAATAACGCATTTTACTTTAAAATAACATGACATTTCAGGCGTCGGGTACTGATGCTTTGGACGCGGTGGAGCGCGCTCTCTGCGGTGAAGACACTTTGGTAGCTGCGCGGAAAGCGCATAAACAACAACCAGACCTGTTGACACAACTTGCTGAAATCGCTGGTCAGTATTACAGTCCTAGTTTAAAAAAAATAGTTCTTTTTACAGGATACAGGTTTTCTTTATCATTTGAGTTTGGTATGTTATTTGAGGTCTAATCTATATACTATACTTATCTGCTCAAATTCATAGAACTGATGTCACTTGCAGTTAAAATCCTACTAATATTGAAATGTGAAAGTTTGTATTTGTGCGTTTGTTTCTCTTTCACGCAAAAATTACTAAACGGCTTTTAATTAAACATAATAACAGTAACATAGCTTATTCATCAGAATAAGAGACGGGCTACATGATATCACTCTAAGACCTAACGGTAGCGCAGAGCCGTACCCAAAAACCTAACATAACGGGGTTGAAACCGCGGGGAACAACTAGTATTAAACACATTTAAACTATTTAACATTTATATTTGTTCCTTTCCAGAAATAAATTTAACGAAGGACACTCCAAAAACGACTACGTTACGAGAACTGATGATTCAAGATGACAAACTTACATTGGTTGCTTCTTATTTGAAAATTCATTATAATGTTGAGTTTACTGAACTGGAGATACCAGAACTAAACGTTGAAACGTAAGGACTTTTAATAATTGTATATTATAAATTGTTAAAAAAATAACAATGTTTTTGTGTTATTAACGATTTTGTTTTGATCAACAGAATACTGAATTTAGATAAAACAGAAAACGCATTTGAAGATGTTAAAGGCCTAGCGGCATTCATATCATACGTGGATAAGGACGAATTATTGGCCACTTCAGATTATGTATGCCTGCCTACTCTTGCTAGTGGTGAAGCCTTGGTAAATATTGTATTAATATTTATGAGTGTTATGAATTTACTTAACTACGAGTCTATGCATTTCACTTTCATTTTTTACCTACGTACTCGTTAGACCATAATATACTTCTATGTCTATCATTTCAGCGTGAAGATGAATTTGATGCGAGCCAAACATACCTGTGCATTGTACCTGGTATGGAGGGCCACCACGAGAGGTTCCGCGTGCTGTGCGAGCGACTCAAGCTGCCAGCGCTGGTGCTGCAGCCAGGACTCGACAACCAGACAGAGACCGTGCGGGAAACTGCCCAGAGATACGTTAAGGTATGATACTCACAAATCACAAATTATAAACAATTGTAAAAATAATATGAAAACTGTAAAATTAATCTGACTTTCTTATATTTTAAGGTGTTATTGAACAAGACAGGATTGAAAAATACTTTTTACTTATTGGGTTATGAGACAGGCATTTTGGTGGCATTGGAAATGGCAGCTATACTGGAGGAGCAAGGTTATTTTTTTACACGCTTTTTTTTTAATTTTAGTTTTTTGAGGGATTGAGTCATTTATTCAATGTAATAACGTTAAAAATTGTTTTACAGGATTAACTGGAACTGTATACTGTCTTGGATGTGTACCGAATGAAGTGCAAAGTGTGTTGGAACAACGGCTTTCAGAGTACGAAACCGAAGAGCAACTGCAAAACGAAGTGGTGAAGCACATGTTTAAACTGATGGTAGGTGAAGTTGATGTGGAGCTAGAGGGAGAGTTAAGACTTGCTAGTTCGTGGCCAGAGAAGGTGGAAGCGTGTATGCGGGCCTTGGTGGGTCGTGTTCCACATTCGAAGCAGTACGCGCGTGCGCTGATAGAAGTGGCGCTGGCGCGTATACAGCAAGCACGTAGTTACGTGCCGCCGGTGCGCGCGCTACGTTGCCAGCTTGTGCTGCTGCACGCTGCGCGCTCTCGAGTGACGTCACCGCTGCAGGAACTCCAGAAGTACTCCCAGCGACCAGTCGCCGTGCACCAACTCACCGCACCCCTAGCCCACGCCACCAGCGACATTAGCTGTGCATCCATTATCAATGAGTACTTAGACAAAACTATTCTAGAATCGTTCAATGAGAAAAATATTTGCGAATCTTATTTACTTAATCCGTTTTCATTTATGATTACTAATCAGGATGAGGAAGCTTAATGTGTTTATTGTTTTTATTTATTTTTGTACTGTAATAAATTGAGTTTTGTTGAAAGCATTTTTATTTTATTACAAACTCTATGTAGTAAACCTACCCGCGAGCTTAGCACGGGTGTTACACAACTGTCATTTGTTTTGTACATAGGAACTTTAATTTTTATTTATATGTTTATACGTATTTTATATTTAATTGTTAATTGTTTACGAGCTTCAGCCAAATTGAGACGATAAAAAATACAATGCATAGTTCAGTAATAACGTAGTAGTCTAGAAAAGTTCAGGTACAGGGACATTACTTGATATTAAGAAAAACCGCTATCTATGTAAAGCGAGATGCTTTTTGGTGGTTATCAATATATAGCTGAAAATACTAAAGATCAAAAAATGGTTGTTTTTTATGACGTAGATACGCATCAAAAAGCGATTTTCGAAAATTCAATCCCTTGAAAGGCCTTTCATGAAAACATTAATGAAGAAGGACACACAAAGCCGCAGGAACAGTTGGTGTCGTATAAAAGTAAAGATATTAAAACAAAAAGTTGTCTAAGATATTTAAAGAAAATGGTCCGTTGGCATATATGGTCTGTGCCCGACTATAGATGTCGCTGTTTCACTCACGATTCTGGTAACAATGTAGGGAAAGCTGTTGGCTTACCATGACGTCTTAAAGCAAGAGTAGTTCCGCTAAGGGAAAGAGACAAAGCTGTCGCCATCTCGTTCCCTCAGCGGAACTACTCTCGCTTTTATGGGGGGCACTAAACTGTACTACTGTAATTTGGCAGATTTGGTATTTTCAGTGGGTTTTTAATGAAAAAATAAATTAAGTAGAAGGTGAAAATAAAATTATTTTTTAATCGAGTAAGTAATTTATTAGTCCCATTTTTTACCAATAAGTTGCTACCTCTAACGTCCCTATAAACTGACGAACCATGTCTATAGACAAATTGACAAAGTCGTTTCTTATATATATTTTGAACCAGCAAAAAATAGTTGCCCTTATTTCTGTTCAAAAACCTTATAAATATTGTTCTTGAATACCCATTCCTCATCAGTTTCGCTAGATAAGTCTCTGATTGTTTGTTTATTATTGACATCGGAACCTGCCTTTCTACGCGAAACGAATGATCTGTTGCCATGTCTTAATGCATCGTACAAATTATTTCTAAGATGGTCTTCTTCATCGCTATAGCTTGAGACCTCTCTTATTTTATGAACTAGACTATTTTCTATAGAACCTTGAAAGTATTGACTGAAATTTTCTTCCGAAGATTGGGCTTTGAATCTTTTAAAGTCTTGACTTTGTTGCTTCTTTCTTAAGAGACTTACAAGCTGCTTACTATATTGTAAACTATTGTCCTTGTGACGATTTTCAGTTTCCCTGATACCACTGTGAAAGTTGTGTCGTCTTAGTTTTGTTTTCATTTGCTTTTGATGATGTTGTTTTAGTTTATCAACACCTTTGTCTTTGTTATTAGTTTTATGTTTATTTCTGCCATTACCATGTGCACTATCTTCGCTGGTGTCTCTTTTAACCTTCTCATCTGGTTCATTACTCTTTCCTGAACTTAATCTTGTTTGTTCGTGCTCGTGCAAATATCTTCGATGCCCACCAACATTATTACGATAGTTACGATGGCGCTTTAAATTCTGAGGTAACCGATGATGGTTATTTTTTCTCGAGTCCCCTTTATTCTGTCGTTTTATTTTTTTTGGGAACTTATGACGTTCAAATAGAGGGAGAGTTTTTAGAAAGACTTTATTTTTATTGTTTATATTCCGTCTCACTGGTAAGGCTGACTGGTTACCACCTAAAAGAGACGATTTGAAGCGTTAACTAAGCTGATATCTAAAGTAACAACATAATTTCACCCGATATTTTTAAGTGAAAATGGTGCTTCATGTATAACATACATTTACATATTTAGTCATAAAGCATTGCAATTAAGAATACGACTCTTAATACCTAACTGGATAAGGCTTCATCTAGACGAGACACACTTTGCTATCGACAGAGCCAACTTCAGCTGTCGACGAGGTAACAGCTTAAGCGAGCTAATGGTGTAAGGGACTTAGATAGTAAATATCTTAAAGTTCTTGTTGAAATCCGTCCTCGAAAGCCTTAAGTAAACTTTTGGAATTTTCTGAAAAAAGGGTTGTAATTAAAAAAAAGAATGAAAGAAATGTCACACTTTTACCTTTGCGAATATTAGGTTTGTTTTCCGAATCAACTGAACGAAATTCTGGTACAATGGTTTCTAGAGACATAAAGATAAGCTCAACGAATCTTTGATGGTCTTTTTTGCCTCTAATTTTAAGGTATGGAGCCAGTGATGCTGCAACCATTCTTTGGCTCATTTCAGCTTCCGATATGCTTACTAGGAAAGAGAAATGGATTAGATTAATATTATTGAGAAATACATTATTACACACAGTGACATAAAATTACGTAATGTTAATATAAAAATAAGCCAAAATTAACGTTTTGTCCATAATGATTTTTTATTCATTCTTATTACGAACAATGTTAATTTGGTTTTATATCAGTTTAGGTCTAACACGAAATGAAATCATTAATGCAATCTGTTTTGTAAGATCCGTGAAAACAATTTACAGAAACTGATCTGTTTTCAATACTACTCACGACTATTTCGCCACTACAGCTCGGATATTTTAGTTTAAAGTGGCTAAAGTTCGCATATTATGAGGATTTTCAATCGATTTTACAGCTACGTGTATTGATTTAGGGACCCGAAACGGCGCTTCCAAACTTACAAGGATCACCCGCTTGGCACCTAAAGACTACAAGATTACCTAAAAAAATTGCTTCTTCCTTTTTGAAGTTCACAAGAAACTTTTAAAAAGAAGATTAATCAAATACCACGTATGTCGAATTTTATACTTCAAATCTTGCCATGATTTTTTACATAAAAAATGACTTAATATTTATTATAAAAATGTGTATTACCTAAGCTAATGTTAGGTTATCTTAAATTTAAATGAACTTGGTAAAACCATAAACAAATGGGGCAATAATTAAGCATGAAATGATGACTGATTTTATTTTATGATTTGTTTCCAATCCAATATTGAGCGCATTGCATCCGTATGTAGATGTGTGATATGCTAAGTCTATAAGGTAGGCTTGATATCTTATGTTGGTCCTAAAATGATAACTGAACTTATACGAGCAGAGTATAGCAGTATGTTAATATTTAAAAGTAGATTTATACCATTAGGATAGTCATAAAAAGGTTCTAGTGACGCGAATAATTCTTCTCCTTCTTTATCCGTAAATAATTCATCATAGAAGTCTAAGGCAGTGTTTACTTCCCGAGTCAATGCATTTTTTTTATCCTTGAGCATAAAATGCAACACTCCTGCCTGTCCTGTAATAATTTCAAGTATTTTAAAAACAATAAAGAAATGGATATATTCCATAAATATTTAGAATATAGTATTACTATGGCACTGGTCGAAGTTGTATTTCTTAAACATTATTGCGTCATATTTTGGGACTATTCAGGTGATAAAAGATGTTGGTTAACAGCAACTCTTGGTAAATTTGATTGTCAGACTTTTGGGCGTCTGACTAACCGTAACGACTGACACCAACCTTCGAACTACGAATTACTACTGAGAAATTGCCATTGAAAAAACCAATAACACCTAAAAAGAATTATGTTCACTTCTTTACTTAAGACACGGAAAAATTAACTTACGGTTAACATAACCCGGTGTCAGTAGGCGAAACCAATCTAATATCTGTTTTAATCCGGTAATTAAAGCGTCATCCAGATCATTGAACGTGCCGCTGTTTACATGCCTAAAAATATTACATGAATTTGTACTATTTACTCGTAAAGTAAAATTGATCTTTGAGTTGGAAATACCCGTTTCGCTCATAGGTAATGTCTATTTAGGCTAAAAGTTTTGTTGTAATGGTTGCGAAAAAAAATAATCCAAAACGCCAAGAAATAGATTCATAAAAGATTCTAATAAAGATTCGAATCAAATACTTTATCGCTAGCGACTTGATGCAGAAGTTGATGCATCAAGTCGCTATCGATAAAGTTTTTGTTTACGGAGCAAAACGGGAGTTTGCTGTGATCGGTTTATGCAGCTCATACGAGTGTGTGAGAGACACACACACTAGCGTAACGAGTAAATTTGACATGAATAAGTTTCTGAAACTAAGATGGCAGATATTGGTGCTGATTCTCTTGTCCACAAACTAATTCTATTTTCATTTTATTAAGAAAAATACAAAATATACGAATTCGTTTAGTCCTATAAAATTAGACAGCGCCTGAAGAAAATTCGTATTTTTGTCGCCATGTTTTTAATCGCGTCTAAATTATCTATGGAGTGTTTAAATTTGACAGGACTTGATTTATTATTATTTTTTTATTCTATATTAATTAGGGGTTTTTATCCACACGGATACGTCAACCCAATTGTACCTTATACTCTATTTCACACAACAATACAAATATTACTTAGGTACTATTGTTTTACAATTCTATGGACATAATTTTAAAAGGCACTTATTGGCTAGGCTTCTGAAATAGTCCTCCGATTATGCGTTTGGTCCTTTCTGATTTAGGCTGTGCAAATATATTTTGCATAAGTCTAACATCCCATAAGTTTAATTTGAACTCCCTAGCCAACGATTCCCTTCTATCTTTATTCTTAACACATTCCATCAACAAATGTTGACCATCCTCAATCTTGTTACATCTCTCGCAATTAGGAGATGCAACCTTTCGCATTAAGAAAGCAAATTTTGCCGATGGAAAGTGTTCAGAACGAAGCCTTAACGCTAATTTTACATAATTTCTAGACCTCCTCGAGGTGGTTCGCTTTGAATGACTTTGTACCAAATTCCTTTTTAAATGGATATTTCATTGAAGTGCTTTTTACATTTCTCATAACATACGTTGTTAAACTTGGCCAAATATTCCCAGTAGTCGGACATATACGAGGTAACATTGCCTACCTCAACAGCCAGTTTCGACAGACGGTCAGCTTTCCTCATTGCCCCGTAAGCCTATGTGCGCCGGAACCCATTGCAAAATAATCCTAATGTCATCTTTGTTAAAATAATAAATTAATTTAAGAATGTCTTAATTAATGCCTTTTCTAAATTAAATGGAAAGAAAAAGATGCACTTAACTCAAATTTAGGTTAGTTTGTGAATAAGAGAATCGGCACCATTGTGTTTTAACACACAGTTTCACTTACTTCTTGACTACATGGTGCATTTGTTCTACCACCTTGTATGCTTCGTCAGGATCTTTTGTATATACCAGTTCTGAGAATCTTGTTAGGAATGCAGTGAAATAGCCGTGATGATCTATTGTCTTGGTCTTCTTCATATCTTGTATAAATGGGCTTTCAGTAGCTGTAAGAAGTTATTAATTAAGTTATTATTATAAGTGTCAAATTAACATCATTTAATTTGACAAACATCACGAATATTTGTTTACACTAGCTGGCCCGAGAGAGTTTTTCCAGTCAAATTCTTTTATATCAATATGTACGAACGAAAATTTTATTTAGAACAGTTTTTCTTAAATTTGATAATGTTTCTGGGCATTTTTATTTTTTTTCTGCATAAACCCCTTCTTCTTCCGGACGTGAACGAATATTTGAAAAAAAAATAGCCAAAGTTTTGCGAAAAAAGTTGCCCCTTCTTTTGTTTCGTATTAGGTCATGGTCATGGCAGACCACAGACCGTACTTAGTAGCTTCTCTGAAGGGTTTTTTGTTGGACATTATACTACGCGACTTTATTGGTCCTTACAGCTTAATTGCTGAAATAGGGTAACGGCCAACTTGTGACGCACTTACCTAGAGTTGGTAAATGCCAGTGTTCTGGCGAAGTTGGAAAAGTGCTTATAGTACTCGGATGATGTCTTGAAAACAAAGGTACTGTAGTATCTATCACTTTAGGTGTGGTGGTGGATGCTGTAAGAAATTCATTATTTATAACTGAGGTATTGAAGAATGCGTTTTTTGACGAAGTGATATTTTCACTAACGAGCCGAAGCTTTGTACGGATGTTAAAAATCTTTGAATGTCTCGGCTTTTCTCTACTTTACATACGCATTAATCTTCCTCTTAAATCACTCTATCTCTATCTTGGTAAAGCCGCATTACAGTCCGTTTTAAAGTTATAAAGATCTAAGCATATACAGTCAGGAAAACGGGAATATTTGTTATTATTTTTATATACTTTGTAAAGATACTAAGATACTAAGCCACGCGCATAGACGTTTGCATATGAATCCCCTATACATAGTCAAGATACGCTGATCATAATAGTTTAACAGTATTCATTCAATTGAAATTTTGAATCCTGGGGGGTTGCTCGCTAAAAGCTGAAATCATGGTTGAATAAAAAGCTACCAGCTTAGTTAGCAAAGTAAGAAGAAGAAAATTTATAGAAGAATTGCCTATTGTAGTAAATAAATAATACATGAATACTTAGTTTATTTGGTTCGTCAGCAATTTTAGTCTTATTTGCCAGATAAAGAAGGGAGAAAAAAAAACCTATATTCTTCTCCAACGTCTACTAACCTACAAAACAAAAAAAAACTGACGTTGTATTTATAATAATCTTATGGATTATACCAATATGATTTCTAGTAGGCAGCTAAATAAAAGCAGTCTATCACCTGTTGTTTTCTCAGATAAGTCCCACCAGATATCTGTAGTTTCATAGTCCATTACCGACATCGTATGGTGATTTAAATCGTATTCAATCTCCGAGAGTATTTTCCTTTCCTGGTCTATTTTGTCTTCGATATTAGTCAATATTTCACTGACGTGGGTCAATGACCTTGAAAGCTGATCTTTTAAAGCCACTTGTTTATCTTTTCTTTTGGCTGAAAGAATATCATTACAAATTGTGGGTTAATTTATCTGCTGTAACGATCCGATTTGGATGAGGTTATCGTTATTTAAATGTGTACTTTTTCGCTAACTCCATAACATAACATTAGCTTTAAAATGATTAGCAAATGTTGGCACAGCGTTATGACGGGGCCCTCTAGGGCCAATCCCGGTTGAGGTTTCGGAATAGTTCTAATAGTTACTGCGGCCACAGAACACAAAGGCTGACCCAAAGAACATGGGCGGGTTTTAGTCAGTAAAAGTCTGATACTTCCTCCTGACCCACCCAGGACGGGAGAAGACATTTGATGATTTCCCATCCATAAAAAAAAAACACTATTGTTTCCCAGATGTATATAATTATAACTGATGCCTCGATATTGATGGGGCTCTCACATTTGACCGCTTATTTCCTGTAAAGGCTTTGAACGACATAATGATATGTTATGATCTGAAAATATTTTGATGTATACAGGGAGTTATTTTACTTATGCAAAAAAAATACTTACCTCGAATTCCCCATAAGCTTAAAATAAAAATAACACCTTTTAATAAAGACATTATTTTCAACTTAAGTACACTAGCATGTACATTGTCGAAAAAAATACGTTATATCATAAAATCGTGTAGCCTATAAAGTAAATTGAATTCCATAAAATCTATTTCAGTACCTATGTTACTTGTAAAGCAATAACCAACTACCGAGAGAATAACGTCGTGTTATTTTGATGTTTTCAATCATTGGTTCTCTTATTTGGTCTTTCTGATATTATATCATACTAGCTTTCGCCCGCGACTTCGTTCGCGTGGAATAATAGTTCCCGTTCCCGGGGGATATCCGGGATGAAAACTATCCTATGTCCTTTTATGAGCTAAACGTAGACTTTAAAAATGTTGAACTCATTTTATCCATGAAAATGAACTCAACCCAAGGAAATAATATATTTTTGTAATTGGTAGTTAGATACTATTTGCTTTTTTCTTATTATAATTAAATGAAGATAACAGTTTCAGCACAGATTAATAAATAGTTACTACGTAACAGATACTTCACTCCAATACAAAAACGAAAATACCTACGCTATAATGGCCTACAAAATCATAATAATAATACCAGAGGTTTGCAGCGAGCAGAAATGTACCATAAGTACGCACAAAGAGAGTTGAGATTCTTTTGCCCGCCGCGCGACTAACGTGTGTGCCTGTCATCCAGCAAATGTGCTAGGGTTATACGTATGATGATAATGGTAATAAACCGAATGTTTTAGAAAAACATTATTTTTTTATTTGTTGATCAAATATTTTTTAGTTTAATAAAATGACTGATGCATATTTTTCGTTCCTTGAATTCCGGATTATTATATATTAGTGACGAAAGTATCCAAAACCACGTGAATAATTTTAATAAACAATCAAAGGGAAACAGGAGAATTGGGAAACAGGAGAATTGCACAATAATCACGCAATAATTACGTGGTTTCGGCATTTTGATAGTCAGCGCTGTACCCGTGACGCGCGAGCTCTCAGCCGGGCGCGCGACAGCCCGATGTTCGTTGTACCGTTGACGGTACGCGAAGCGGTAGCCATAAAACTTGAGCCTTGAGCGAGTGGCGGACGCCTGGTTTCAGTCACTCCACACATCCATCACAAAATTCTCATCTCCATTGAGTTGAGATCGGATTGTTTGACAAACGGTTAGAAAGTCATATGAGTGATAAGATAGTGCCACACATTTATTCAACAAGGTAGCCAGCGAAATTTTCATACGTGTTTTTGCAATTTGCAATTCAGTGTCTGGATGTGTGATATACATACTATGTTTCGCGACTGTAATAGGTATTTAGTTACAGAATTATAATTACTGAAATAAAACAGCCCTCAAAGTGCATATAACTCGATTAAATAAATAAATATCTTGGGACCAGTTACACACGGTCATTTGATCCCAAGCTAAGCAGAGCTTGTGTTATGGTAACCAGACAACTGATATACATAGGTACTTATATACTTTATAAATACATACATATTATAGATAAATTGCACCCAGACACAAAACAAACAATCATGCTCATCACACATAGTTTGTCCTGGGTGGGAATCGAATCCACGACCTCCGGCTTAGCAGTCAGGGTCACTAACTAAACCAACAGGCCCGTCAAATTGATTGATTGATTGCCTTTTTAATAAAAAAGACATTTAATCTGGGTTTCCCAAAATTTAATTCATAGTACTAGCTTAAGGTATGTGTCGTGCAATTTTTTTTAACCAAAATACCTGATGTCGCTTACTGTATATTTTTTTAAACACCTCGCCGAGTCTACTATTACGTCAAATGTCAAAATCTAGTCGTCGTGCATCAACTGCGCGCGCCGCTAGCACACGCACCCACAGACCTGCAATGTGCGGCTATAGTTAATAAATATTTAGCTCCCGCCATACTATATGTATAGACAATTTTGAGAAAAAAAGAATATTTGCAACACATCTTATGAATCCTTGTTCTTTTATGTCAATTTAAATGTAAATATCTTATGGATCCTTTTTCTTTTATGTCAATGGAATCGTTATAACAATTTAATATGATAAAAAAAACTGCCACTTCCTTTCTACTGCAGGGTTGCTAGTAAGTGCTGGCAGCTAGCGCTGGCGCTCGCCTCGTGTAACCTACACTTTAAATTTAAAGCACTCACGAGTTGTGTTATTATTTACTTTGATGAAAATCAGCCCTACTATTTTTTTTACCTCTTTAAGCCCGTTTGGAAATCAATTTCAATAACATACAAAACAAGTATTTTATCAATTCTGTTAAAGAATGATTATTGTATTGCAAAATTTGAAGTAACGCGACGTGATTCCTTAATTCAACCCATTTTCTGTTTAGATCGATGTCGGCAACTTCTAAACTTGCCAAACTTGAAAACACACTTTACAAAATTGCAAGTCAAAGAAGTCAATTCAAGAAAGTACATTTTAATTTAATTACCTTTCAACAAAACTTGACTTTTCAAAGAGACAATTTAATAATTCATTGTATTATTAACCCATTTCATTGGCCTGAGTTCATTATATTTCCAAATTTTATAATTATTACATATGCATAAATTAATTAATACGACACGTTGTTGTCAAATGATTATGTGAATCGAAAAGGTTCTTCAATATTTTATTCTGTAGGAAAAGTCGAGGAACGGTAGAATTTTTATAGTATTGACATTTTCATTCTTTAAACGTTTGCAACGCGCCGCTACATGCCAGGACATTAAGACCGTTGTAAATACAGAAAACACTTGAACTATGTAACCGTTCCCGTTGAAAACCAGTAGTCCAAGCAAGAACAACTTGCGAAAAAGTATTCGTATCGTTAACGATAGCATTTTATATGGAAACATGAACAGCGCGTGCATGTTTATTCATTTATTTATTTAGATGGAAAACCAACAGCTATACTTAAGATAATGAAAGTAGCTGATTATGTAACATAAAGCCAATTACAGGTTTTCACGGTTAGAAATATTATACATTAAAGAGGATCTAAATGATCACCAATCATAGCACAACACAATTAGAAAAGCAAGAAAATGTTTCCATACAAAATGCTAACGTTAACGATACGAATACTTTCTCGCAAGTTCGTGCTTGGGCTACAGGTAGGGGCATGTACAGACTTACGAAATGTAACACAATGAAATAATTTTCCGTCCACTTTGACGCTCTGTTCGTAGTGTGCTCGGTTCGTGCGCACATGTCGCTACTCAATGGGAATTCGGTTACATTTCGTTAATCTATAGCCTTTAAAGCGGACACAGGCATCGCGCAGGATTACAAGACTTATGGCCGAATAGTCAAATGTCATTTAATTTTACCAGTCTCTCCCAATGGTTTTGTACGAAGGTACCGCTACAGCCTACTCCAAGAAAGATAAAGACCTTGGTGTTTTCTTGGACTGCAACCTTTCTTGGCAGGTCCACATTGCTGAAGTAAGCAGGAGGGTTTTCTGTTCGTATAAATCTCTTAAGCGTCTTCGGAAGTTCCTCCCTTTTCAAACTAAAATGACTCTTGTTTAGGCTCTTCTTCTACTACTTCTGGACTATGCTGATATTTGTTTTCTTGATGCGACTGAGGAACTCCTTAATAAGCTTGAACGTCTGCAGAATTTGTGTATCCGTGTGGGTGCGTGTGTGTGTGTGTGTATGTGTGTGTGTGTGTGCGCGCTCGCGCGCGCGCGTTTGTGTGTGTGTGTGTGTATGTGTGTGTGTGTGTGTAGGTATATCTATGAGTGGACAAGATTTAATTTATTATCAATAGATTTTCTACTGCTTCATAACTCATCGATTTTAACCAAGTAGTTCGAACCATTTTAAATTTGTTATTATTTAGTTTTTTTACTTTGTAAATTTCATCGCATTGGTTGTATATATGGGTAGCTAGAAAATAGTCGTGTCTTTTAGCAAATGCCGACTTAACACGAGGTATAGGGCAGCGTACTACACGCTTTTGTGATGGTGGTATTATGGTACTATTTCTCTGTGATATCTGCGTAACGTTTCGTATACGTATATCTTTCTCACAGATAGTACTCCTGCCAATTTATATACGCTAGTAGTGGGATGCTGGTACGGTAAGAATAGAAGCACTTTTAGCACCATACGCTGAGCCCTTTCAACTCCAACCATATGAGTTTTTTCCACAATAGTACGTCTCCTTCGTATCTTCGCGAACGCTTTGAGTTTCTTGTTCCTAGAAGTAAACCTTGTCGTTCTTCATCATCTCTTCTACTTCGTTTTCCTTCTCACTCTTCGAGTCGGTATGATGGATCTTTCACTGTTTGTGCTGTGCGTCTTTGGAATGCTTTGCCGCATTCTTTGCGTGATAGCCCATCCTTAGAAGTGTTCAGGAAGCGAATTAGGGAACATTTCCTGTCTGTAGATTAATATATGTATTTATTTACTGTTGTACTTAATTTATGTATTTAATATTGTATATTTATATTATGTATATTATATATATTTTATGTAATTGTTTGTTTAAGAGTTAATAATTATGTTTTATTTGTGCACATAGTTGCATCCCCCGTTGCAAATCTCTCTATAGCTTTTTGGTTTGCTGGGAGAAAACTCATTTTTGGGTTAAGCTCGCCATTGTACATAAGTTTTATTTAAGTTTTGCTTTATGTCTGTAAGTATTTTCTTTTTATGTGCAATAAAGAATATGAATATGGATTTTAAAACGCTCTCAAATCTGTTGCTGTCTCTGTCACTCTAAAGAGATAAAATAAGGACAGCAAAAGATTTGAGATAGTCTTAAAATTTACGTTTGAGTATTCGGGCGTTAAAGTAATAACTATAGGTCGTAAAAAGTTTTGTAAATATTATAATTTTTACGTTGCATGTTTTGTCACTATACGTGACAACAAGAGAGCTTGTAGCAGTGACGTTGTTCTAAGCGTTTTTTCAAAAAGTTACGGCCTCAGATTAGTAAACAGAAGGCAGATAGATAGCGCGGAACACCGCGAGTGAGGTCAACAAAGCAAATACAAAACCAAAAGCAAATACAATCTCGAAGCGTCGTGCCGTAAACATGTCGCAGAAAATATTCATATTTTCGAGAATGATGCCGTCTTTTGTTTTTAAACATTGCAAAAATTGTTCCCTAAAGCAAAAGAAAGAAGATGGAGTACTTTTTATGGATTAATATGGTTATTTTTGCCTTTTTGGATGCTATTTTATTTGGAACACAAAACCTCAACAGAAATCTGTCGGTGTTGCTATTTTATTGTGAAAAAATTTACCCCTAAGTTGGGAAATATGTATTGGACACAGGATTATCGATCTACAAGAATATTTATTTCGAGTGTTTTTTTCTTTTTGGTTGGTATGTTTGTATCATGTGTGTGTACTTATCTTGTATGTGTCATAAATCTTCGTTAATAAAACTAGTGAATGTTTTGTCTCTAACTAAAATTATGTACACCAGTCGATTCGCCAACATAAAGTAAATATAGTAAAAAACAGTAAACAGAAAAAGATGACTTAACTAATATTATATATTCTGTCATTTTCTTTAAGAAATGGAAAGAGACAGATGCATTTAACTTAAACTTAGTAGTTTGTGAATAAGAGAATAAGTTAGCGCGTTCAAGTTTCAAACAAACAAACTTTTTAGCTTTATAAAATTGTTATACACCTAAGCACTTTATTATTTATATCCCTAAGTTGTTCCATAATTTTAAACACAATAAATCAATTATTATTTTGTACTATCTGCCCGCTTCCAGCTTAGCCAGGGTGCATTTTTTTTAATCAATGTTGTCATACCAACATTGTCCTGACAATTACAAACACAACTAAGTAGATTCACCTAATTAGGCGTAGCAGTTCTTATGCTACGCGCGTACCTACATACTTTTAGTAAATTCATAAATTGATTTTAAATAATATAGACAGATAAGAATGAAATATTACGGGTAATTTTTCATCATCCTGGCAACCGGAACGCACACAGAGACGACGTGTTCTTAGTAAGAACACGTCGTCTCTGTGTGCGTTTCTTACAGCGCAGTCACGTGGCAGTCACGCACACATGTCTCGACATTCGCCGCACTCGTAATGTTCCGCGCTGTCTATCTGCCTACTGTTTTATAATCTGAGGTTACGGCTTTCTCTTTCTCATACGTTTGCAGTTGCGGATGCGTGCCAGGCGACCATGTTTGTTGCGAGCCGCTGGCTTATTACCTATGAAACAGCAATCAGCAATATCTGCGCAGTGATCGCGCGATTAGTTTTTAAAATATAATTATATTAAAGACATGATAAAATTGAACGAAACACCCTTCCGCCGTGAACGAAACGTAAAACGTCAAATTTGACATTTACTTTGACAATTTATCTAACCTAAAAATGGCGTATTATTTTTTATTTTGTATGGAAATATGTAAACTTCAAAAAATAATTTCTCGTAAACCGTGAGTCTCCTAACCTTAAAACTACCTGAAAAAGCCTTCAGTTAGTGACTACTATCTACAAATAAAATATGAACTTCGAACTCGACGGCTCATAATGGAAACTTTAGCCCCACTTTTCATTGTTCATTCTGATGTGTGTGGCCCTATAATACCGCCGACTTTTGATGATAATAATTATTTTTCTACCTTCATTGACGATTACACTCATTACACTGTTACATATCTGATGCATTCTAAGTCTGAAGTTTTAAAATGTTTTATGGATTATGTAGCTAAAAGTGAAAACTTATTTAATTGTAAAGTTGTTAACTTGTATTGTGACAATGGTCGACAGTATTTACCAAACGAGTTATGCGTTGACAAAGGAATCATGTATCATTTAACGGTGCCCACTCGAACCATGGTTACAAGTGCGAAGCTGGACAAAATGTTCTGGGGTGAAGCTGTTCTTACCCGCAAAAGTTCTAACAAATAAAACACCATACGAAATGTGGCATGGCTAAAAACCGAAAATTTAAAAATGTTTGGCGCTACTGCTTACGTTCATTAGAGTGCTTATACACGGTGCATGTAGCTTGCGCATGTTGAGGCACTTGCGCGGGTTATATGCATCGTAAACATATCGTTTACAAAACATGTGCGGGTCTAGTGACTCAGAAACTCGAACAAATAGCTTGCGCATATTACTCACGCGTGTAACCCGCATCTTTACTTGCTCCAGCTACATGCACCGTGTACAAGCACCCTAATTTTAACTAGAAAAACTAAACTCGGCGAAAAATTTTTTAAGTCAATGGTTACGATGCAAATAATATAATATAATAATAAAAATTTATTTCAAGTTACCAGGACTCATATTCACAATGTCAATTTGTCAATGTCAAATGGTTATGGATTAATTATTGAACGTTGAAACTTGAAAATAATAAAAATATTTAGAGCTCGCGACATAATTTTCGATGAATTAAATTTTGAACAATCGCGACCCACACAAAGCATGCAATAGCAACCACATTACGATTCCACCAAAAGATTAGTAAGCCTGACTTTGATTTGTCAAAGCTAATAGATGATCAACAACAAGATTATTTAAAAAAAAAACTTGTTAATAGAAAATCAGCCTACTAACGTAAACGAAGTGAAAGAATTCATAACCTACCCCCTAAAAATTATAAACAGATGAACTTACAGATGAATGACCCTGATCTACAATAATTGCCATCACTTATTACGATGCAATCAATACCAACTTCGTTCAAAAATATTTTTGATCCGACCCGATTTTGATAAATGGTTAAAAACCATACAAAATGAAATCGAGTCACTTTAGGATAAATCCAACATGGAGTCTCGTTGACAGACCCAAAGATGTAAATGTTTTTAGTTGCAAATTTTTAGTTAGGTGAACCTATACGGTATATGGCCCGGTTAGTTGCTTGCGGTTTCTCACAAGAGTATCTCCAAGATTATGATGAAACGTTCAATGAAAGTCGTAGGGCGAAAGTGAAAGTCAAAAGTCGAAGTCGAGCCGAAGTCGAAGTCGGAAGCCGTAGTCGAAGTCAAAAGCCGAAGCCGAAGTCGAGCCGAAGTCGAAGTCGGAAGCCGCAGTCGAAGTCAAATGCCGAAGTCGAAAGCCGTAGTCGAAGTCAAAAGCCGAAGTCGAAGTCGGAAGCCGAAGTCGAAGTCAAAAACCGAAGTCGAAGTCGAAAGTCGAAGTCGAAAGCCAAAGTCTAACGCGACAAGACGACAACGCGACAAGGCGGCAACGCGACAAGGCGACAACGCGACAAGGCGACAACGCGACAAGGTGACAATGCGACACGGCGACAACGCGACAAGGCGACAACGCGACAAGGCGACAAGTATCAATCTAGAAATAACGAGGAATTATGGGAGTGTTTAAAGCATCTGTTGCGGTATATTAAGGGTTCAATTGACTTAAAACTAACCTATCATAAATGTGATTATAAATAAATAAATAAGTAATAAATTATAAGCAATTAATAACTGGTTATGCACATTCCGATTGGGGAGGCGATGAAAACGACAAAAAAAAAGGTACAACAGGCTTTTTATTTAAGGCTTTCGATAATTGTACAATTTCGTGCAGCACACGGAAACAAAATACTGTCGCCGTCTCTTCAACAAAAGCTGAGTACATGGCTTTATTTGAGGCTGTAAGATGAGTCTGGATGAAATCATTGCTAAGTAGCATTTCAATCCACATAAAAGACCATATAATAATATACGAAGACAACAATTGTTCAGGCGTAAACGCCTGTTCTAAGTAAATAGCAAACAGTTGTAAAACATTTAACTATTAAAAATTGCATAGGCGTTTCGACACGTATTAGTAAAATAAGCAAAATTCAAGTTGTTGTATTGCTAATAATCCCACAAATCACAAAAAGTCAAAACACATTGATATAAAATATCATTTCATTAAGGGAAAAAATCGATAGTAAAACAAAAAGCTAGAATTTATTTCCACAGGAGATCAACTAGCTGACATCTTAACAAAAGCGATACCCTCCAAGAAACTCGACTTAAGACAAAATTTTAATTTATGTTAAGGTATTTTCTAACATGGTAGTAAAGTTATTACTTAAGTCCATTTAAAACACACAATATTAATAAATGATGTGATTTAAAAGTTACAATGAAACTCATGTAATGCCTAAATTATACTATAGGTAATTAAGTATACTTGTTTTCAACGTAGATTCTTTACTTTGACATTGTATTCATATTACTTTACATAATGTAATGTAATCATGTATATAAATTTTACCCGTCGCGCTTCGAAGTTTGCACATGGGTGCAAAAATCCGAGTCCTTGTTTTCGATTACAATATACAATTCAACTTCAACTTTTATATTTGTTATGGCAATCCACCGAATTTTCGGTGATTTCTGCCAATGTCCAGTTCGAAAATAATATTTCAGTTTAAATGACAATTGTTCGGTAATAAATTATAGTATGGAGATCATACACGTGTTCTTATAACCAAGAACACGAGATGACTCCCAATATACAATTGTATCATTCGATTAATCATTCACCTGTCATCTGTTACCACATACTTTTCTGACACATTAAATCGAACTGTTGAAGAGTGCACACGTGTTTTGCTTTCCTCCTGGCGTCGATATCCCAACAACGATGAAGTAGCAATCGCTGGAACTAATTAAATATCAACTTAAAAAAACAAACTTAACTTTGCTCTTAAAAACTATAAGTTAGCGAAATCACCAAACGAAAAATGCATGTTTTAGTTAACTGATTGCTCCACAGAGGCAGCACTATTGCTAGATTGCTATTTGACTAAGGGCTGATTTTTCAATCATCAGTTAAGTTCTATCTGAGGAATAAATATGTCGGTTTGACATATTTTCTATACAAAAGCTGTCAAAACGCCAAACTAACTCTTCAGATAAAAGTTATCTGTCGATTGTAAAATCGATTGACGTTTGAGAAGCAAATATTGCGGAATTATCGCGATCGCTCGGCTTCTGCAAGATACGTAATCCCGTCGCCGTACTGTCTTACCAACTTATCTGTGAAATGGCTAAAATTGGAACTACGCTTGTCATGACATTTTAGTCATACATTTGACTTAATTTGAATGTACTCTGTCTCTTTCTCTTTGCAACGCTGAATCGACAGTGTCGCCCTCCTGCAGTTCACAGATAACTTGGTCTGTCTCTTGGGCGTGTAATTTTCTGACGGCACGCATGGCTGCACCCGCATGACAATGAAAGGGCCCTGAAGGCGTTGTCCTAATAGAACGCGAATACGCGATTATCGCGCGAGTAAGCGATGCGACCATCGCGTATTCGCCGCGATTCCAAAAACTAGGTGTCCTAATAAACGTGAGTTATTATATAGTGGCGCGATCAGATCGCGCGAATGTCAATTAGGACACGTATTCGAAACCTATATGTTTGATCGCGCGATCGTACGAACAGAGTTCGTGCGAACCGCGTAGTCGCGTTCTATTTTTGGCTTTATCTAATGAAGATCATATCATCATATTAGTACTAATAATATATAATAATAATAATAATCAAACCCGCAGGGCAGCTTGTGGCGAGCTGTTGGGCAGTAGCGACCCCCACGGACCTGACCTCCAGGGAGACCCTTTGTTCTTCATCTCTGGCTTGCCTTCATTGGTCGGCCAGAGTGAGCACTGACGAGGAACAAGGCTCCCACCTCTCTCTTGCCTTAATTGGCTGGTTTGAGTGGAGATTCGCAAGAGCAAACTTGCTCGGGGGAAGGAAGAATTCCAGTAAGATGCTGGTAGGGATCTTGACCGTACTTCCGGGATTGTCCTGATAGCCGTGGAATACCTCTCCGCTCCTCCAGCACCTCGATATATGTTGCCCCCTTGTCGCTACGTCACTATGTGCTAGCGGCCGTTTTCGGGGGGCCCATTTACTGAGTGTGCAAGTCACCCCCTGCCTTATTATCCGTGTATACAAGCATTGGTCAGGCAGGGGTCATAGTCATTCAATAGTCTCAGATAATTAATCCACCTTAGCAACCCAAAACCATAATTCAATACTTTCTTTATTCCATGACCTGCAATAGACCACCACCAACCGGGGGTTGACCTTAGGTGCACTTGAGTGGTGCATATAGGGATAATCGCCGGTTGGTGTCCCACCATTTCATATTATAAAGCTTTATTTAAGGGGCCTCTGCGAGTTGACTTCGGCCCCTCGTACGCCTTTCAAAGGTCCGTGACCCTAGGGTCCCGAGAAACGTAAAGTTTAAGAAATAATAATCATTATATTTTAGGCATCGGAGGCACATAGTATAAAATATATAAAATAATCTTAAACAAATAAACTAACATACATATATTTTTAAAAACAAAAACTTAATACTAATGTACACGAAGTGTCGGCGTCGTGTTTCGCTGACTGGTGTCACGTAGCTGGCCACGAAACCGGCGGAACATAACACCCTTCGGCCAAAACTCTTCTTTAAGGAACTTCTCGAGATGCTGCGTCGGAACATCTCGACCCTGACCCTCAAAGTCTAATGCTCGCCTTCAGCTAGGTTGCTAATATCTATTAAACCATTGGACACACGTGATTAAAGTCACAGTAGAAAGACAATAACAGCGCATTAGCCGGCTGTCACTTTGTGGAAAGGTTAATTTCAATAGGTATATTAGTACTTATATGTATAGTACACAGTTACGTGAACAAAACTGTGGGACCAGTCAGTATTAATGTTGCATAATCGAGCAACATACAGTCGCGGTCTGAAAGTGGTTACCACCATAAGGATCACAATTGCATGCACACATTAAGGCCACAAGTTCCAAATGTCTATTTCATGATAATTTGATTGATCATAGATTATTTTTTTCTAATGATATGACAATCAATCGCTTTAGGTGATGGACTGACTACTAAAAAGGTTTGATATACAGAAAACCTACTTTGAAAAACATTTTTTTTTTTAATAAGAATATGAAGAAATAAAAGTTTAAAAAAATCTTTATTCAATATCTGGTATAACATCACTCCGCAGCTATGACTAATTTAGTTTTATGAATAAGAATGTGAAGAAAAAAAGCACTGAATAAAATCTTTGGTAAATACTATCTGACCCCCGCGGTTTTACCCGCGTAGTTCCCGTTCGCTTGGAATTAAATAAAAGACTTTCTATGCCCTTGCTCAGGCTATATACTAACTCTGTACCAAATTTCATTTAAATCGTTTCGGTAGTTTTGACGCGAAAGCGAGACAGACAGACAGTTACTACTACTATAATAGTAGTATGAACTGGTACGGATCCACAGCTACGACCAATTTAGTTTTTTTGAATAAGAATATAAGGAAATAATAAATCAAATCTTAAAAAATCTTTATTCAATAACAAGTATAACATTACTCCGCAGTTACGACCAGTGCATAGATGCAACAAGACACGCGCATAAATCAGTATTTCTGGTATCATTTTCTGGTATCACTCGAGCAGAGCGTGATCTATCTCGTAGTAGGCATCATCACTTCTTCCTGAATCATTTCCATGATCTATTATTTGGTCTTCTTCGCCGTGACATCTTATTCAAACCTCACAGTAAATCACAATAGTTATAATGAATTTCGTGATAAGGCACTAATGATATAAAACTATGTCCATGTTCAAAGATTGTCTCTTGCTCCAGGGTTAAACTTGCCATTTTATTTCGATATGAAAAAAAATATTTCGTAAAATTTTACTCTTGTCTAAACGACGTTCAAACAATATTTTTTGACAAATGTCAATTCAAGAAATTAAGAAAAGAGTTTCAAAGCACTTACTTTGGCACTATACCTGTCACTGTTACACAACTGCCAAACGTCAAGTGCACGATAGAGACGAAACATGGCTAAGCCGACGCCGTTGCTTAGTAACGTCTTTGTTATTCTCGTTGTCTCATTTTGCATAATAACTTCTAAAAGGTAACAAGTCACATGATATGGCATTTTAGATTTTAATGAAAAAAGTGTGATATAGAATGTACTTTCAAAATTGGTAAACCTTTTCAGACCGCGACTTTACATAAATTCATAAATACACAATCAACTGTTTAATCATATAAATATTGCTGCATCGTTACACAAATTGTGCATAAGACTGTATTGTCTGACTGGAGTGCCACGTCTATCATATCTGAAAATAGGTAAGCCTTTTTACAAGTTAAAAATATTTTAAGTTCAAGAATAGTTAGTATTCTGTAATATTGTGTTACGACCGCTTACTGGAAAACGTAGCGTGGGTAGGCTTCCCGCAAGATGGACCGACGATTTCGTCAAGGTCCCATTCAACACCTGTTTCGCACGGATGCGTGTGGATATCTTTTGGCCCTCCCAAAAGATTGACCTTTGTTCAGTTGTTCACGTCTTTCGGCTGTTATGATGAAAATTCTATCTTATTTTTTTAGGGTTGTCCCATGCTTGGCTCCCACCATATAAAGCCTCATTTATTCCTTAACAATTGGTTTACATAATTTTTGTACAAAATCAAATGCAAATAAATTTGTAAAAAAAATTCAAGATTTAAATTAATATTAGATCAAAAAATATACAACACAAAATTTATAATATAATAATTGATTTTCATGCATATAAAAAATATATTAATATCATTAAGGACCTCTCTACAGAGTTAAGGGCTCCTCCATTTTTCTCTATTGATCTTTGTCTAAAGCCTTTTCTAACCAGTCATTTCCAACTGTGTTCAGTATTTCATCGAGCCACCTCTTCCTTGGTCTACCTCTCTTTCTCTTTCCTGACGGCCCCTTCCAAGTAGTTATCCGTTTCGTCCATCTATAGTTATTCATACGTGCAACATGGCCAGCCCATTTCCATTTTAATTTATTGCAGTGCTGTAAAGCATCTATAACTTTAGTTGTATTTCTCACATATACATTTGTCCTTTTATGTTTCAACTTTATATTTAGCGTGCTCCGCTCCATGGCTCTTTGCGTGGTTTTTATCTTGTTACTTGTGTACCTGTTGAATATCCATGTTTGTGACGCATAAGAAAGACAAGGCAATATACGAGTCCAGTACCTATTTCTTCAGTCTTGCAAGAATTCTTGACTTAAGAACTTCTTTTAAACTCCAAAATTTGTTCCAGGCCATGTTTACACATCTAGTCAGTTCATCGCGATGTCTAGATTTTTGAAGGATATTTGCTTACCTAGATATATGTACTCTTCAACATATTCCAGAGAACCGTTTTTGAGGCTTATCGGGATTTTTTTACTGTTTGTTATTATTTTTGTTTTTGTTGTGTTCAGTAGCAAGCCAATTTTCTGGCTAACTGCGTCTATTTCTTTTACCATAGCTCCTAGATCTGATGTACTTTCTGCAAAGAGTACAATATCATCTGCAAATCTTAGATTACTTAGGTAATTTCCGTCTATGCAAATGCCCTTTCTTTCCCATTTTAGATTTTTCATAATGCTTTAAAGTACAGTTATAAATATTCTCGGGGATAAAGGATTGCCCTGTCTCACGCCCCTGCCAATGTCGAATTCCGGCCCGGTCTTGTCAAGTACCTATTACTCTACTTTGACTATTTTTGTAAATTTCCTTTATAAGTTCTATGGTTTCCGTAGGTACCTCGCAATCTTGTAAAGCTCTCCAGATACTGCTGTGGGAAATAGAATTGAACGCTTTGGCATAGTCTAAAAACGCCAGGTAGAGCGGGCGGTTCATTTCCTCGAACTTCTCTATCACTAATTCTAAGGAGTGAATGTGATATTCTTAATTCTTTTTTAAGCCTTTTTTCATACTTCCTGAGTTATTTAAATGTCTTTCAATAGTTGATAATCTATGTTCTTGGTATTCTTTCTTAATAATTCTGTGAATGGTTTTATACATATAATTGACTCCTCTCTTGTTTTTCGTTTGGTTTTAAGTGTTTTTAGGGTTCCGTAGTCAACTAGGAACCCTTATAGTTTCGCCATGTCTGTCTGTCTGTCCGTCCGTCCTCGCTTAATCTCTGTAACCGTTAGCACTAGAAAGCTGAAATTTGGTACCAATATGTATATCAATCACGCCGACAAAGTGCGAAAATAAAAATTGGAAATAAACGTTTTATTAGGGTAGCCCCCCTATATGTAAATAGGGAAGTGTTTTTTTTTTAATTACAACCCTGACGTTTGATATATTGTAAAGGGTAAATAAGCGTCCCCCCCCTCTAACTTTTGACCCGTAGGTTTAAAAAATATGAAAAAAATCTAGAAAGTTGAACTTTTTAAGGACTTTCTAGGAAAATTATTTTGAACTTGATAGAAAGAACAGTTTTTGTACAAAAAAGACAAAAAGGTTGTACAAAATAATTTTTGCGTACTTCGTAACAAATAGCGTCAACGTAACGTCAACGTAACAAATAGCCTTTTTTTAAACTTATAAGTAGGTACACTTATTGTGACGGACGGGAAACTACGGAACCCTACATTGAGCGTGGCTCGACACGCTCTTGGCCGGTTTTTTTTATTTGTTAATTCTTTTCTTCTATCTATTAGAATTTTTGTACTATCTGAAATAATGTTTTGTCTTTTTCGCTTCTTGATAACATTAATGGTCGTTGACACTTTCCTCAATTGCTTTTTTGATTTTTTTGTAACACATCTCTACATTGTCGTCGTCCTCTAGTTTTATGTTTAAAGACTGTACTTTTAAAGTTTCTTTATATTGCTGTTGCTCTTCCATGGTGTTCAGTTTATATATTTTGTTTTTGTAATTTGCTCTAGATTTTTTATTGTTGGTTAGCAAGAGACTAATTCTGACAAGCCCATGGTCGCTTGGGAAGGTCAATTTATGCAATTGGCAAAAAAAAAATATAAGAGTGTATTTAAAATTCAAATAATTGCTTGGTAAATTGTTTTTTTTTATCTTGTCATGTAACAACATGACATGAATTTAATATTTTTTTAAGTTACTGCAATTATGCAAAAAAACTTAGGATTGCCATAAACACTTTTTACTTTACACACGTCGAAATATTAAAAAGGAATACAATAATTTAATAATCTAAATGCACGACCCTGCTGGATAATTGGAATATTTTTTCATTGTTTTTTCTATTGAAAGACCGTCATCGCTGGACAGAAGTTCGCCCGAACCCTTCTGATTTTCTACAATAATTGTTAAAGAAATAAACAAAGCAAACGCGCCGCACGATGACGCCCACACCGCAGGAGCACGCGACTCGCGAGGAGATACCGACCGCGCCGGGTCTGGACGGCGACAGAGTCGTCATCTCCGGCATGTCCGGACTGTACCCCGACTGCCACAGCGTCAAGGAGTTCTCAGAAATGTTGTACAATAAGGTGAACATTAATTTCTAAGAACTTAGCACAAGCTCATCAAGTATTGCACCACTTTTAGGTATAAAACGGAAGTCTAACGCAAACGTAAGTACGCATGCTTATTAGTTTATGGCTGGTTTTATAGTCACACCGCTAGACGCGCCGCTGGGCAGGCCGCTTGAACAGCTGTGCACTGTGAAACGAGATTAGTACTCAACGGCGGGCGTCAAACTAAAACGCACACTGGCCGTAGAAGCGCAAGAGCGGCCCGCGCCTGGCAGCACGAACAGTGTGCGTTTTCTGAACGGCTCTGCAAAAGCGCGCGACTTTAAAACGCATCTACTACTCTCATAACTTCTACTACTCGCCGAAACGTTTAACAATAAAACCAGCCTATATGATGGTACCAGAATATACTACTATATACTATAGACTGTATGTCTTTTGTATGACGGGCAAAAGAAGGATATCAAAAATCCTATGATTTTGAATTTACAATTTTTTGAATTGAGCCAAAATTGTCTTCTATTTTTTATTACCCCAGTAGAATAAAACTTTAAAAATATAATGAAATAATATAATTTTTATTAAGAATACCTATGCTTGTTTAACACAGGTCAATCCTATTTCCGAAGCAGCACTCCGTTACAAGAACAATCATCCAGAAGTAGTACAGCACGCGGGTTCCGTGCCGGAGCTTGCCTTTTTCGATGCGCAGTTTTTCAAAGTGCATTACCGACTCGGCGCTGGTATGGACCCCATGTCCCGCAAGATAGTCGAACAGGCTTACCAGGCCATCTATGATGCTGGTTAGTTATCAGTCATCTGTAAAATGGATGGGATAGGATGGGATGGGCACTTTCAGCAGCAACGCAAATACGCTCCAGACAGCAGCTCTTCTCTTGTGTTAACTGTCTCAAAACAAACTCTCTGTTTCTTCCAACACGAGAGATGAAAGTCTAATGGTGTTAAATTTGGTGAAAGCAGTAGCCAGGCTACAGTATCGCCGCGACCAATCCACTGTGACAACAGGAAGTTCATTTTGAGCCAGCCTTCCGTTATGGGAATTTATTTTTACGATCATTGGGCATTTAATTCCAAAGTTACATAACTTTTAATATGGACGCTATGGAAAAGTCAACCAAAGTACCTAAAAAGCTGCCATTCAGTGGGTGTTGGGTTTAGACCACACATGTTTTAATGGTTTTAGTCATCAAATAGAGAAAACTATCAATCTTAAAGTTTGTACAGTTCGAACTCAGACATATTGAATTGAACTAAAATGTAATTTATTTTTAATTAGGTGTAAACCCAGAGGACCTGTCCGGTAAAAAGGTCGGCGTGTACATCGGCACATGTTTCTCTGAATCTGAAAAGGGTGAATTATATAAATCTGCTTCAATTTACGGTCTCGGTATCGTAGGGTAAGTGGTCTATTTAAATTAATTTTAGTAAATATATTGTCTCATTGACCTTGTGCTATGGTCTCTGTCCATAATATTATTGCCAGATACTTAAACTGGGAACAAACTGGTAGCTTTGTAGCAACAGACTAGCTATGACTTTAAGAGGTGAAGAGATTGAACTGTATTATAATTAACATGATTAATCCAATTTTATTGTGAGGTCAATTTGATTGAGGGTAATGTAATAAATGCGTCTTACTCATAAGGACTAATTAGACATATTCCTAGGGAATGTGTTTAATTAGAATACCAAAAATAAAAGAACCACGAAAGCATAGGCGGGAGCGGAGTTGAGCGGAGCTTCCGCCTCAACTGTCTTACCTAACCTATCAGAGTCGGGTTGCTCTGAATCGGGGTGTTAATTTTATTTTAGCGAAAAGTCTTTTGACTGATTTTGCGACACAATAGTCGCTTCTTCTGGTTTAGAGTTTTGACTACTCGTATGTATGGTCAGAAAAAGAGATATGTTACCAGGGCCATAACATATAATTAAGGTTTTCTTGAACACCGATTGATGTATCCAAATGAAATTTAAATGAATTGAAGAACAAATTACTTTCTTTAACATTTGAAATTTTAATTAAAATATATCCATTGGTCAAGGAAAAACTTTAATTGTATCTAAAGGCCCTGGTAACATATCTCTTTTGCTGACTGTACATAAAAAAATATATATTACATGTTAGCTACTGTATGTAAGTACTTTCAATTTCTTATAAATACCGTCAATTATTATAATGTCACCAATGAAACACAGACTAAAGTATTTTTTTGATAAATCAGAAGCAGCAAAACTATGTACGCCAACCGCATCTCCTATTGGCTGAACGCGAAGGGTCCGTCGATGTCCATCGACTTGTTGTGCTGTAGTACCACCGCGGCGCTGGAGCAGGCGTACCTCGCTATGAGTCGAGGAGAGTGCGAGGCCGCCATCGTTGGAGGTGCTTACCTGTGCATGCACCCACAGTCTACTGTGCACTACGCAAGGTATTATAAAATAAAACCTACAGTTAATGGCAGGATTTGATACATGTATTTTTGTTTGATATTGTCAGCCATTGAAAGTTACCTTACTCAAAGTAATATCGTCATAAATCATTCGGTTTCATAACTGTAGTAAAAAGAATACTAATACTTTTGAATGAAATGGTACATTTTAAAGTTGAGAACTTAAACTTAGACAAATGTTTATAAGTTACAAAGTTATTAGGTTTAAATCTTAAGTCGATTAGGTTGCTCACGAATGTAACGTAGAACCAGGGCTTGTCAATAACGATTTACTCCAATTTCAGGATTATAAAACTTTGTAAGGATGGAAAGACCAAATCATTCGACGAAAATGCTGATGGTTGTGCCAAGTCTGAAGCTGTGAATGTCTTGTTTCTACAAAAAGCTAAAAATGCTCTGAGGTAAGTCATAATATTTGATGTGGATTTTGGCCATGTTTTTTTTGCATTTTTACGGAAAATCAACACTTAAATATATATTGACAGGGTTTATGCCGATGTACTGCATATTAAATCGGAGTTTACAAGCGTACTGTCTAAGGAAACTGGTCCTCAATATGGATTCTACAGAGACATCGGTAAAACAGTCAGCTTCATGAAGAAGTTCTACGAGGAAGCAAGAGTCCCGCCACAAGCCATCGAATATGTTGAAGCGTGTGGCTGCGGTAAGTACTTATACGAAATTAAAACGAATAAGACATAATAACATAAACGATTCCTCTTTATATAAAATAGTAAACTAGCTCTCTGATTAACTGACTGTTGATATATCAACGCAAAGCCCAAACTGCTCCTAGAGTCATGGAACTTGAAGTGTATGTTCTTTGTGAAGAGTAAATATCCACAAATTTAAGGAAATTCAAACCCTAAAGTAATTAAATAGGGTTGAAAATCTCTTTTTTATTACAATCAAGTAACGCAACTTCAAAAAAATATTAGTTGTGGTTAAAATCCAAATCATCAATAGGAAAAGATATACAAGAGTTTAGCACCTTTAAGCCAATACTTTTAAATAACATAAATTTGGAAATAATTGCATAATTAAAAAAAACCTAATAAAAACATTGATCTAATTTATGTAACAGCTGAATTAGATGCTGATAAAGTGGAGTTGCAAGCCATTGAGGAGGTGTTCTGTAACAACAGAGAAGATCCGCTTCTAGTGGGCAGTGTTATGTCCAATATCGGGTACAATGAAGCTGCGTCTGGTATTACTGCCATTACAAAGGTACGTTTTTAAGACGGCGTTTTATTAACTTCGTTTATTCATTGACGTGTGTGAATGTAAATAATTATATTATTTGGTCTGTACGTGCAGGTGTTACTAGGCTACCACACCGGTCAGCTGGCCGCCAACCTGCACTGCAGCAACCCGCGGCAGGACGTGCCGGCACTCCGCGAGGGGCGCATGCGAATCGTCACCGAGCACCAGAGCTTCCGCCGCTCTTACGTCGCCGTCAACGGCAAGTCCGTCACCGGCGTCAACACACACGTTCTGCTGCATGGACACTACAAACCAAAGGTATAAGGTATAAACATTAACTACGTAGGAGAAATTATGTATTTGACACATACGTTTTAATTTTATTAACAATAACAGTAATAAATTAAGGCGACGATTGGTTCTGTTAATAGTTTATTTTGGAATTAAAAAATAATAATAATAAAGAACTCCCACATACTTATCAACACACCCTCACATTCCTGAATACCATCTCGCTAGACTACACAGTAGAGAATTTTTTGGCTTTCCCTGTTTATATCGATAACAATTTTGTTTAAATGCCTTCTAGGATCTTCAACGTTACAAGTCGAACATCGCACATCTAGTGACAATATCAGCGAGACATGAAGCAGCAGTGACTCATTGTCTTAACGAGTTAAAATCTAACCCGATAGACCCTGAACAGTTGAGGTTGTTGCATAACATACACCAGGCGAATGTCTTAGGACATTTGGGCAGAGGATTCGTTATTCTAAGTATTATTCTTTTAATAATATTTATAAAAAAAAACCGCCTTCAAAAACTAAAAACCCAAAAATAACTAAAATTTCGGAAGTCGGTGGCAACACAAATTGACTGGTAGAAGAAAAGCCACCGACTTTCGAAATAGTTATTTTTTGGAAAAAGTTTTTATTTTTTAGTGTCGAGTCCCAATGTTTGACTGTGTATTACAGTATCTTTAAAACTAAATTATTTTTAAAATAAAATAAGACGTGTGGCACTCGGAGACTGCCGCGGTAAAGCTATTGCATAGCATTTTTTATCAACTTATGTAATTATAATTATTTTCTTAGTAGTCAGAGCCACTAACCAGTAGACCAACAGGCCCTTTAAAACCACCAGACACTCATGATGCATATTGTGAGAAAGGTCACGGCCACAATCTTGAATTCTCAAATCAACCTCATTTTTGACCTCAGCCCCCCAAAAAACTATGAGAACAATACCCATGACGCATATTGTGAGATAGGTCACGGCCGCCATCTTGGATTCTCAAATCGACGTCATTTTTGACCTTAGCACCCCAAGAAACCATGAAAACGACACCCAAGCGTGATATTTCAAAAAGTCATTAAATGTTCTGCTATTCATCAAAAGATGGCAAAACCGAGTGGAGGGTGTTAGGTTAGGTTATGTTCGTTACGCAATTTCTGGATTCGGTCTCCACGCTCAAGGCCCGCGATAGAAGCTATGCAATAGCTTAGAAGTACTTTCAATCTTATAAAACGAAAATAGAAACTTGAAGAAACATGTAATATATATAGACGATGTGTGCGTATCTTCAAGTTTTTGATTCTTGGTGAATTTTTCGAGAAGCACTAAACCGATCGCCACAAAATTTATATAGGACCACCCCTGAATCATGACTTATCAAAAAAATAGAACCATCAAAATCCGTTTACAATAATGACAGAAATATCGCGTAACAAACATACAAAAACAAAAAAAAAAACATACAGACGAATTCGATTTTTTAGGTTACAAATTGATTGATCATGATTAATATATTATTTGAATATGGACGAGATTATTGTATTATGGACATGATTGTTTGTGACAGGATTATTTTTGACATTTGTGATTATTATTTTTATTAGTTTTCATTATTATATTGACGTTTTATAATTCAATTTTAATTTTAATGGAATCTTGGAGTTTTTATGGAAATTTAGTTAAATGAGTGCATGATTTTAATTATAACCAATTTAATTTATACTTCTATGCTCTATATTTGCACGCCGAAGTTAAAGGCAGAATAAGAGATCGATTATATTTATGTGTTTATGTACCTTATTTACGCAAATAAATGATTTCTATTTCTATATATAGAAACCAATGAGGAACAGAAAACTGTATGTCTTTCTGAGAAGGTTGAATACTTCGACCACGCGCGTCGGCCGCTGTGGTTTGTGTACAGCGGGATGGGCTCGCAGTGGGCTGGTATGGGCGCGCAACTCATGCGCATACCGATCTTCGCTGCTGCCATGGAACGGTAGTGACTACCTATAAGTATTTCAAGTTAAACAATGATAGCAGATACCTATTGTTTCGGAAGCTGGGGTCGTGAAGTCACGAATCTAAACATTTGATGGTTACTTACAGATGCTGTAAAGTTCTAGAACCAAAAGGAATCAATATTATTGACATAATAACGTCAACGGATGAAAGAACTTTTGATAATATTTTACATTCGTTTGTTGGAATAGCCGCTGTACAAATCGGTCTTACGGATATTCTCCAAGAACTTGGACTTGTACCAGATGGAATTATTGGTAAGGAACTAATAAATAAATATGAAAGATTACAAAGGAATATGAGGTATACAACGGAGATAATTACTGTAATTTCAATAAGGTCACAGTGTGGGGGAGCTGGGATGCGCGTACGCTGACGGTTGTCTGACGGCAGAAGAGATGATACTGGCCGCTTACAGTCGTGGGCGCGTGTCACTGGAGACTAAGTTCATCCGCGGATCTATGGCCGCCGTCGGTTTAGGATATGAACAGGTAGATTTATTTGGAGTTTTTGTAATTACAATTTTTTTCTCTCTATCCTCTCTCTAGCTGAATTTCTATAAAGCTGTAGCAACTTACTTTCAAACCAATTTTTAGTATTTTAATATTGGTCGCGGAAATGTTTGATAGAGTTACCGTGGCTCCGTAATATAAGCTAAGGGCAACCGAAGTATCATGGGTGTAAAAAGAGTATTTAAATCTTTCAGGTTTTAACAATATGTCCGCCAGAAATTGAAGTAGCATGTCACAATGGGCCAGATTCTAGTACCATTTCGGGGCCGGCTGATGTCATGAAGGAGTTTGTCACAGAGTTAACCGCTAAGGGTATTTTCGCTAAAGAAGTTCCATGCTCCAACATCGCGTATCACTCGCGTTACATCGCTGATGCTGGTGAGCTCTTAAGAAGTTTGAAAAGGCACATAATGTTACCGTTGATAAAGACCATAATTGTAATTTTTTACATTTTTATGTATCTGACTCGTAAACCCATTAGACGTGCCCACTTATGGGTAGAGGTGTAATTTATGAGTACCGCGATAATAATTTGATAAAATCAAAAAAAAAAAAAATGTGGCTTACATATTAATGGCAGTAAAATGTTTTACTTATCTAAATGCAGGGCCTCAATTGCTGAAGTATTTGTCGGAGGTGATCAAGGATCCGAAGCCAAGAACAGAGCGATGGCTCTCAACTTCGGTGCCAGAAGAGAAGTGGAACGATCAGATTGGAAAGCTCTGTTCAGCTGAATATCATACCAATAACCTGCTGGTTAGTAATAAACAAAAAGAAATTTAAAAGAAATATGCAAGTAACTGCTATCTACACTGACCTGGGGATTTGTTGGACGTTTGTAACGTAATTTTTTTCGTCATTTCATAAGAATATTAGCACCATTTTTGCGCCTTTATGACAATAAGCCGAGATAGCCTAGAGATTAGAAAAAGCCCAACGCGGTCTTTGGTTCGAAGTAAATATTGTCACACGCACACGTTTCAAAACTGTTTTAATCAGAGATAAAACAAATAATAATCGGTCAATAGCAAGCCCTCCGAAATCGTCCGCTTTCGATTTTTAGTAGAACGTTCCGGTTCTACCGTCGCTCGCTCGTCGTCGTCCACACCTCGAGCTCAGTGAGCTCTAGGTGTGGACGAGAGTGAGACCAGCGCAGCGTCGGTCTCCGACCGCGCTTCTCCCTTCATCTCCTTTTTGTTGGTTTTGTTTTTGGCATCCATTTTGGTTCCCACGAGTATAGGGGATCTACGACGTACACACTACTACGATCTACGAAGTGTACATTTGTAACCCAACCAGAGGGTCCACCAATTCCCTGGCTGGGGATGCGCTGGAGACTGATGCGCCATCCATAACTACAAACACGGGTTATAAATGACACTACTCCTTAGCCATTCGTACCTTCACCACGCACTAGAACTTGGTGTTAGAGGTAATTTTTTGTAGAGGGTATCTTATTCGCGGCTCGGGCGGTCAAGCCGAGGCCCTCGACCCCCGTCGAAAGTCAGAGACATGACCGTAAAAGTCTTCGGGGCTACGAGAACAACGGTAACAGGAGAAGGTGACGACTTCCAACTGCCTGCTCTGCGGCAGGTTGAGAGCCCGTTCCCCCACTCCACCGCACTGCTCTCTGCTATTCAGACGGACAGAACTGTTTAGAGTCCTCCGCGACCTGCCCGAGGACTGATCTTCGCCCCGGAGATATCCATAAGCGATCTGCAGCCCTCGGGCGCACGAGGAGGTTTTCTGTTCAGGCACCCCAAAAAAGGGACATTTGAGCCTTTTTCGTTTACAATGTACCAAAAAGCTATTGTTTTGACTTTACCATAACCCCTATTCCAAAGGACATTGTCGTTGTAATAGAATGATTTTTGCCAGTTCTCTCTGGAACTTTTTCGTTGATTAGTCATATTAATTACACTTGTTTTATGTATACTTTCTATTTTATGGAATATTATTTCCAGAGCCCCGTATTGTTCGAGGAGACGTCGCGGCTGATACCTGCCAACGCTGTGCTGGTGGAGGTGGCGCCGCACGGACTGCTGCAGGCCATCCTCAAGCGATCATTACCAAGCAGCTGCACGAACATAGCGCTCACTAGGAGGAAACACACCGATAATACATTGCTGCTACTCGAGGGGATCGGCAAGTAAGTAAATTCTAATATTAATCAAACTAGAATTTTGTACCTACGAAAATTTTACAGAAAAGTGATTTAATCACTCGCCTGTAAAATTTGTAAAGCGGCGGTTATCCTTTTTTAGCCGTTAGGCATCGATAGCAGTTGTCTAGTATAATAGCTGCGTGTGAAATATCCAATCAAAACATATTTCCTACTTAGAAGGATGCGTTGTTGTTGGTCAGAATCCAGAAACTTCCATTATTCACTTATTTTCAGGCTATTTATGGAGGGTTACAATCCAAAAGTTCATGTTCTCTATCCAAAAATCGAGTTGCCAATTTCCACTGGAACACCATTCCTTTCGCATCTAGTTAAATGGGCTCATGGTGAGAAATGGTAAGTAATAATTTCTTCTTTTTTCTTATATTTTCCCTTTCTGTCATTTTTCTCTTTTCTTTTTTGTCTTTTTTTAAGTAACTGGGTTTTATTTTTCAAACAACTTAAAAAGTAGCAATTTTCTTGATATTTTCGACAATTGATAAGATTTGAATGATTTTACTGGATCCAAACAATACAAGTGACAGAATGAAAGCGAAATAATACTTTTATCTACTTTGTATTTTTTTGTAAAGATTTTCTATTTGTCTTTTAGGTCACTGCCAATATACACGAGTGCCAACAGGACGATATCTGCTTCCCTCGACTACGTCACTTCTGTGCAAGATATCGAAAACTCTTACTTGCGAGGGCACTCGATGAGGGGTAACCTTAATAACATTATTCATATTATATAATGCTGCTATTTCTTTTATTGGTGTTACTTGTTTGTAATGGTGCGGCTTTTCTTGTTCACAAACTAAACTTAATTTAAGAGTCTTTCTTTCACTAAAAAAAGGATAAAAGATACATAGTTTAGCCCTGTCTGCGAGATTGAATTGTGTAAAATCTCTGTATTTTGACTGGTCACGTTTTTAATCGCGTCTAAAGTATCTACGGAGTGTCTAAATTTGGCAGGACTAAACTAATATTTTATCTTCTGTCCTTTTCACATTGAAATGGAAAAAAAAGATGCACTGAAGTAAAATTTAGTGTTGTTGAAAAACAATCGAATATCTATCTTTTTCTTTAGGACATAACTTATATCCCTTCGCCGCTTCACTGGCTCTGGCATGGGACACCTTTGCCATGACTATGGGAAAAGCTAAGAAGCAGATGTCTGTGGAGTTCAGTGACCTGCGTCTGTACACACAACCGATAATGCACGATCAACGACAGCTTCGCCTGAACGTCGCTATTCACAGAGGAAATGGTAATTTTGAGGTAATCAAATGTTGCTAATTCACCATTACGCAAAGTTTATTAACTATTGTCGAAAACTAGCATTAGCAGTGTATGATGAACATCCATAGGTCATGATTATTACGAATAATGAGCACTATAAAAATTATGATCCCAAACAAGCATGGCTTGTACTATTGTCACGAGACAATACACAACATACACACATACACACATTGAACATACTTCTAAATATCTACTATGTAAAAATAAGTCGGGTTTTCCTTCCTGACGCTAAAACTCCAGAACGGACGAACCGATTTCCACGGTTTTGCATTCGTTGGAAAGGTCTCGGGCTCCGTAAGGTTTATAGCAAAGAAAAAAAAATTCAACAGAAAAGCGGAAAATTCATAAATACAAATATATTGTTATTATAGATAAACACATTTTTAGTGCAGTTATGCACACATACACTTTCACTCGCCTCTTAATACATTTAATTTTTACTTGACCATTTCTTTGTTTTATATCAGTTCACAAACTATTCATTCTAAGTCCAGTGATTGTATATTTTATTATTATTAAATATTGGGATAACTTTGGGCGTCTATTTAATATATTTCTTTTGAATATCGAAGCAATATTCATTTATTATTTCTAATAAAACAACTTACTTCCTTTTCATATAGATTTACACTGAAGGCTCAAAAGTTGCAACAGGTTTTATAAAAATGTTAGATGACATTAAAGATACCAAACTTCAAAAACTAAAAAATAAAGATGTTGGGACTAAAGTAAACATAGACCTCACTGCTGAAGATATTTACCATTTATTAAGAGACAGAGATTACTCGTACAGGTAAGTTTATAATAGAAAGAAACTTTAACCTAATTATGTGTTATTTTTCTATCGAATGAGAGCATTTAATTCCATGTTTCCACAGCGGTGAGTTCCGTAGTATTGAGGGTGCTAATGAATCCCTGAGCGAGGCTTCTCTGGTGTGGCGTGACAACTGGGTCACGCTCATCGACGGTATGCTGCAGCTGAATATGCTGCGACAACCACACGATGGAGTGTCTCTAGTCACGGGCATTAGAAATATGAAGATCAACGTAAAATATCATCAATACGTTGTTGAAGATTCTTTTGTGTCGGATCATAAAGTTTTGTTGAAAGCAACAATATTAGAAGATAGTAACATTAATAGGTGAAAATTTATAAATTCTATTTCTTATTTAAGACTTTATCAGGTATTTTTCATGCAGTTCTAATTCCAATCACACTACTTTCAATTTTAGCTGTGGAGGCATAACAATTAACAATGTGAAATTGGAAAATATACCTCCAATGAGTGGAAAGAAAATGAAAATAAATGCTTTAAATTTTGTTCCGTATTTTCAAACGAATGTAGACGTAAGTATTAAAGTTACAGCTTAAAGTTATGAGGTTAGTTTGATTAATAGATGTATTAATTACAGCTTATTTGTTATGCACATACAGGCGTCGTCTTCCCTTCAAGTTTTCTTACAAATAGTTGCAGAAAATGTGAACAAAACGAACATTAATATTGTTGGATTAGCTGATCAGCATGGAAATAGATTAATTTTCTCTGAAATAAATAGAGTCACTCTTGTAATGAGCACTTTTGGAGTAAATATAAAATATGTGGAATTTAGCCGTGAAACGGCGCTGAAAAAACAAAACAACTTTTTAATAGGTGCTGATCTGGTGCTGGTACAAAATTTATCCACCGATGATAAAGTAAGTTTCAAAATCATATTTCAAATCGTATTGGATTATTCCAAATTGCATTATTATTGCAAATTGGATTGCTTCAAAATGGATTACCGTTCTTTTTTTATTGTCATCTAACTAATTTGTCAATTCAACAGATGTGTCAATTGCTGCATCGTTACCTACAAAAAGATCAGTTCATAGCTAGCGAGGAGGAAATCGCTTGCAGAGGCCGCCCCTCCTCACTTTACCGTGTGATTTGCGCTCACTGCATTGTTCCTAATGACAAAGAACAGCAGTCACAACTGCTGCTTGTCCGATGGGGGGCGTTCGCGGCTGTACCTACAACTACTGTCACAGTTCAAACAAGCGATGATATCTTACTTCTTATTACAACACGCAATAGCCTAAACCTGGAATATCGACTCTTAATTATTGCACCTTATCCAACACTGCCAGGTCTTAAAGAACTTGTCACTGCCTGGCGCAGAGAAGGTAACCGTAGTAAGGTCCATCTAATTATGGTCGCTAAGGAGAGCAACAATCGTTTTTACCTCGACGAGATACCAGATATTGACCTGGCATTCAACGTCGTCGTCAATGTAAGATAATCTATGATTGCTCTGGGAATTATCATGAAAAAGGACTTAGTTTTTAAACCATTCTCTTTAAATACGCAGGGTAAATGGGGTGGAGAGTTCTATGTATCATTAAAAGAATCAGCATCAGTGAGTGACAACGTGTCGTTGCAATGTAGTCAGCTTGGTGATCTGAACTCGCTCACATGGAATGAAACACCAGATAAATCCAGATCGGAAATCTCTGTTAAGGTAAAGCTAAGATTATTATAATTATTTAACAGCCTACTTAGAAAATATTTCTCATAATAATACGAGCCTACTATCCCACATCAGAGTAAAGGTATCTTCTCATACAGAGTAGGCCCGAGCATTTATCAGCATGTTTGGATATGGCGAGTAGGCGATTTCAAACTTATCTTAATTATGAAGTTCAGGTTTCCTCGCAATCTATTCCTTCATTGACATCAGTAATGTCCACGAAAAACTTGGAAAGTGCATATGGATTAAAACCTTTCATTAGTACTTGCTTGAAATCGCAACTTCATGTATTAGAGTTGGACGCTTTAACCTCCCAGCTATTACGTCATAAGTGTATCATCTTCAATGCTCTACTCTTTAATCTCCTCAGGTGCAGTACGTTGGTATTAGTTACGATGATGTCAAAAAAGCCAGCGGATCTCTATTATATAAACAGAAAAATCATAATGGCTTTGGAATGGAATTCAGTGGAATCACAGAGAGGTCAGTACTTATTTAATTTGCTTGCTGGTTTACAGTGTAATGACGAACCTTTTTCGAATTTTCTCATCTGACTGAGGATCCTAAAGCGAAGTCAAATAGCAGGTTTGTGGCATATACTCAAGAATAAGAGATATTTAGTACGTAGTGTAGAGTATTTTCATAGGTTCTTTTAAGTACCAGCTTGGAGTTTGGAATTTGGAGGTGTGACCTTGTAAAATATGTAAGCCAGTGAGTGATCTCGGCTGTCGTTCGTAGATGTAATTGACATTCGACAATTTGCCATTGCGGCAGTCGCTACTTTTAATCATCGGTATAGAGCTGCTAACCATATAAACTGGGAAACAATTTGAAAATAAGCAGATGATGACAATTTTGGTTAGGCATCCTAAAGAAATATTTTGTTTCTACATTACTTATTTTGAAGTAGGTACCTAATTGTGTAGCGCCGATTTCAACTTTTGTCCACTCCGCAGTGGCTTGCGCGTGATGGGCCTGGTGCGCGAGGGCGCTGCCCGCAGCGTGGTGCGAGCGCAGCCGGAGCTGCTGTGGCCGGTGCCGGCGCACTGGAGCCTCGAGGACGCCGCCACCGTGCCGCTCGCGTACGCGCACGCGCTCTATTGTCTCGTTAGTCAACTGTTTACTACTTTTATGTCGTGTGTTTTTGAACTCGCATTTAATCCAAATTTATTACAGGGAATCAAAAGTCAATTAGTGCTTAATTATAACAAAGAAGTGTCGGTGTTGGTACATGGCGGAGCTGGAGCGTTAGGACAAGCTTTAATATCAATAGCCCTTGCTTTCGGCTTCGAAGTATTCACGACCGTCAGTGATATGTGCAAGAAACATTTCTTGCTAAAATTATTTCCAGGTTTAAAAGGTATCGCGATAATAATACTATTGATGTGTTTTGGTACTTTTGCTTAAATGATTATATATAGAGAATTTGCACATTTACTTTGTTTAAGCTGAACACATCGGAAATTCTCGGGACCTGAGTTTCAGAGATATGGTTCAGAGCGCTACAAAAGGGAAAGGTTGTGATATTGTTATCAGCTGTCTTGGGATAAACTTAAAGGAAGTAAGATTTTTATTATGTTGGTCTATTAAAAGACATCCGGCAAATTTTCATAAATTGTAGGTCCAAAAAAATGAACTAATATACATTTTTAATACTGTTTTCTCAATCTAGTCAATACTCAAAAAGGTATGTGTTTAAGATATGTGTTGAGACAAATTTTAGGTCCTGCCGCCCTAATTTTTTTCTTTACCAAAATGCCCGATGTCGTTTTACTTCTTATTCTCACATACATCGTCACTAATGTGGTCTTTCAACTTTTGCGGTATTATTCTTGTATAAAGGATGCCTTGGTTATTAAAATAAACCCTTTGTTTTTTTAGGCTTCAGTCAATTGTACCCACAGTTCTGGCATGTGTATTGATGTATCTCAGCTACACAATCAGGATGATTCATATTACGGGATGTACAACCTCACTCGGGCGCGAAACTACGTCACGGCCGATATCGCTTCGATATTTAATGCTGAGAATAGTGAGGACGTCAAGGTAAGTTAAAATATTTTTTGTGATAGTGTTTCTGTCTACAGAGGCGACTACAGCCGCCGTCCTCCACGGACAGCGAGTTAGAACGACTGTGGCCTTACAGTCCATATTCGGATATATTGGATTCTATAAGCTTTTCAAAAGTGTTACCATCACAAACGTTATTCAAAGAAGGCGGGTGAAAAATTACTATTCGAAATGCGTCTAAATATTTTTTATGACACAGGCTCTGCAGACAATGTTGAGTGATGGTATTAGTCGCGGGTACGTGCGTCCTCTGTCGCGCGTGACGTACGCGCCGCACGACGCCGCGCGCGCCTTCCGACTGCTCGCGGCGAGCAGGCACCGCGGCAGAGTGCTGCTCAACTTACAAGACTCCACGCTGGAAACTCAGCCCAGGTTTCTAATTTAATCCTGTTTGTTTTGGACTTTCTAGATCCTACCACTGTTTAGAGGCGAGACGACATTGACAAACCGACCGTGGTCTACTTGTTTTTGCCTTTTTTTACATACACGGACTAACTACTTTACACAAGCCTTAGGTCTTAGATTGGACTTAAAAGCTCACGTACTTAACCAAACTTTGTGAGGATGAAGTCGGGGGCAAGTATCATTAAACAGAGGTTTACCTAAAATTCAAGGGTACAATTAATTTTACAGGTTGACATGCAGTACAGATCGCTGCCATCTAATCCTTTGCAATAATGAAATCTTTGGGATGCAGTTGGGAGACAGACTCGTGGCACGAGGTGCCCAGAAGCTTTGTGTACATTCCAAGAATCTATCTACGGGCTACCTGCAAATCAGAACTCGGTAAATAAATTTATTAGAATTTGTACATACATTTACTTTAAGTTAATATTTATATTGTTTATTCAATAATAGTTACCTCCTAGTAACGGAAAGGTGTAGTTAACTTCTCTTAATAATAGGACTTTAACAATGAAATTGCCGTTCTGCAGTATTGGCCATTTCAAATCGAAATAATTATTGTTTGGCTAAGAATTCTGATTTCAAATAAATTTTATTTTAAAAACATTGATTTCTTTTTTCAAAAGTAGTCATTTGTTTTGATTAGTGTTACATTTTCATCTCATTTCAATCTTTTTCGTCATCATGGATACGTTAAAAAATCGAGTAATTATGGAATATCAGTACCGTCGTGTCAACAATGCGGCACAAGCGGCACGCAACATCAACGACGTTTACGAGGCTAACAGTACAAACTAACGCACCACCTGGTCTGGGAATTTCGACCTGAAAAATGAACCTCGTCCGAAGACTTTGACGGATTAAAGGCGATTGTGGAAGCTGATGATACACAATCTACGGCTGAATTAGAAGCAGCTTTCGACGTTAGCGTCAAAACAATATTGGTCCCTTTGCGTCAAATTAGCAAGGTAAAAAAAAACATACAGGTGAATTTATTGAGAACCTCCTCCTTTTTTGAAGTCGGTTAAAAAAGCTTGACAAATGGGTGCCCCACGAACTCAATGATCGCCAGCGCGAAGTACACGTCGAGACATGCCTTGCACTGCTCAACAGACAAACAAATGAAGGAATTTTGAACCGCATTGTTACCTGCGAAGAAATGGAATCTGTTTGATAACCGCAAGCGCTCATCAAGTTGGTTGGATCCTGGTTCGGCACCTAAACAATGCCCTAAACGAAAACTTACCCCTAGAAAAGTGATGATCACTGTTTGGTGGTCTAGCGCCGGTGTAATTCATCACAGCTTCTTACCAAACGGGATGAGCATTACTGCAGATGTATACTGTGAAGAACTGAACACAATGATGGGGAAACTGGCACATCTCCAACCAACACTGGTCAATCGCTCCTCTCCACTGCTCGTGCACGACAACGCGCGACCTCATACTGCACAGCAGACGGTCTTCAAGTTGCAAGAACTGGGGTTGGAAGCTCTCCTCCATCAGTCCTATTTACCAAACCTTGCGCCTACAGACTACATACTACTTTTTCCAGAATTCAGATAACTTCTTGACGGGAAAAAAAAATACCGCCGGCACATTAAAAAAAGTTTTTTTTTAACAACAGTTAATATTTTTGTTCAGATCATGGCAGCAACTGGGTGCTGAAGTCGTAGTATTCTGTGACGACTTGTCAGAAGAAGCTGATGTGAACGCGCTGTTAAGTAATGCTATGCGCATTGGTTCCATCGAGGGAGTGTATATGACTGTGGGCGACAAGCAGCACGATATCGACGAAACCTTACTAAATACTTTGGACTTGCTGTCAAGGAAATTGTGTACGGATATAAAGTAAGTAGAATTATTTAGAACAAAGATTTATCATCCCGATATGATGCATTAATATAATTTCTATAGTTATAGATAATGTTATAAATACATACATATTGAATAATAAAACAACACGCATTGCAATCTATAAGCCAAGTGAGCACTACTTGGGCTTCGTGTTGAAACTTACCAATACATATATTATTTGTAACTTGAGTTTTTACTTGAAAGTCGAAGTTACACAAATTGAAAATTTACTTATATTTAATCAGTTTTTTTGTTCTAGTTCCATGTTATTGAAATACTTTATCAGAATTTCGTGAAAGTTCTCAATTATCTGCTGTGACGTATCTTCTTTTTTACATAAATCGAATAGTGCTTTCAATATTAAATAAACCTATTAATTAATTTTGATAATTGTGTACACGTTTGTTCTATTCTGAATAATCTTGATACTTTGACTTAAGCTTCTGTGTCCCCTAATAGGGCAGAGGGCGTCCATAGTGCGTCGCCATTCCGTTCGGTCTTGAGCTTCGCGTTTAATTTTTTACTGGTTTTGACAGATATTTTGCAGTTCTAAACACTGGTGACAACACAATTGGGAAGGATGTCTGCCTTCGTCGAGTACAGAGCAATTTGCCGGCAACTGTGTTGTCGATACCGGAACTGAGCCTTGTAAGTCTTCTACGACAATCGACGTCTTGGCTTATAATCTATTAAGAGTATTCAAGTTCAAGTTTAAAACATTTATTTGACTTAGGCCTTACATGCGGTTTTTCAGAAACAAATAAAATATTGTAAAAAAAAAATTAAAACAGTAATAAAGGCTTATATTATTATTTACATGCGCTTATGAAATATTTATTATTTAAACAAAGTGCTTCATAAACAAAGAACGTGTTTGGAGCCTCCTTTTAGACAAACAATGCCTGTGAATGAAGAGATAATGTTGCATCATAGATAATGTTGCATGTTATATTGCATCTTTATTGAACATTTGGGAATTATGTAGAAGAAATATTAAAAAAAAATAGTAAAAAAAATAGAGACAGCCGATTAGTTAAAAAATAAAGCTTCTCGAAACTGAGGAATTTTTTTATTTGTTTTCAGGAGTCGTGCAACATTGCTTCGTTGTGTCGTAGCGCAATGGACGTGACCGAGAGAGCGTTGCGTGCCGCGCAATGTGTAGCTGTAGCGCACACGGCGCCTGCGCAACAAACCTCGCTACTGCTACAAATAACTGCACTCGCGGGTAATTTACTTTAGATTATTTATCTCATTTTTTCATTCACTTCATCATGGGAGACTTACAGCTTAAAAAAACGTAATAAACAGGCACTACAGTCGACTAGGAGTCAATTAAAAATTAAGTGCTAAAATAGATTGAAAAAAAAAAAAATTTAAAGCTAATTATTTTAAGAAAATTATTACTATTTTTCATTTTTTTATTTGTTGTGGTTAGTATGAGGCTGCGAAAATTATAGTTATGAAATAGTATTATTTTATTTTAGTTTTTACTACGTTAAAATACTACCTACAAATATACCTTTTTAATTTCAGGTGTAACTATAAATTCGGATATGGACAAAAATACTACTTTGGAGGACATAGGTGTCAAAAGTGATAAGATACCATTAATTTACAATTTGCTGCGAATTCAATATAATATTGTGTTTACAGAGAAAGAAATTCCTTTATTAAGTATAGATATGTAAGTGGATTTAGCTCGAGATATTGTTTATGTCATATTATCATTAAAAATCTTCTTTTGCCTCCGCCTCCTAAAATCGTTATCTTTCCATCCAATTATAATAATCCGTCCGACGCTTTTTCTTAATTACAAATATATCCCTAACGATCCATTCCCCATTCTTCCGTCTTCTAGGATTACATCTGTCATAATATATCTTAGCTTTAGTTAATAGATCAAACATAAGATAGTTATAAGTTATTTTTTATTCTCTATTTCTGTTCAACTATTCGAGTGTGTAACTTTATCCATTCCTGGTCTTCAATAGTCAAAATTTTACATGACTAATAAAAAAATCTGTCCCACTGCCGGGAAACACATATACACACACACACTTGCTTAAAGTAAACTGGCGCTTTCAAACTTACCGTTAACATAACACCATCAGGTTTCCTAACTACTTTCTCACCTCACTTCAAACTTACGAAACCCCATACGTATTAAATAAGGCACTACTTCCTCGTATTCGAACCCACAAAATCAATGTGACTAGAAAATCTAAAATATTTCTTTCTTTTTAAGGATACAAGAATTAGAAAAGTCTATCTTCAAATCAGATTTTAAAGACACTAAGGGCTTGTCTACATTCTTCACGTACGTAGACTCAGATGAACTGCTCGCTACAACTGACTTCGTGGTTATGCCGACGCTAGTAAACAATGCGGATATGGTACTTACGATTTATATTACTATATTGAGTTCTTAGTAAAAGCACCTACACAAAAGATGACAAAAAACTGAGGAATTATTCGAATTATCCGATGTGATGTGTGAAAAACGTGTATTTGCTTACTACTCTTTTGGCTGAATACTTCCCTCCTCCTCTGTCGTTTCTTCATTACTGAGGATCGGGACTCCGTTGAAAAAACTTCTTCTTGACAGTTTCTCTCCATTGGCTTCTGTCCGAACCATCGTGGAGGGCCGTGCTGACACATATCTCAAGGCTTGTTGATATCTGATCAGCCCAACGTTTGGGGCTTCGTCCACGAGGCCTTTTGCCTTCTACCTTTCCAGTGACCATCAGGCGTTCCATATACTTAAAAGCTGAATACTTAAAAGTCACTTAATTATTAGGCGCTGTAGCTGTCTTTACTTTATTCCTTTAGAGCGACAAAGACAGCAACAGACTTAAGAGCGTCTTAACATTAAGTGACAATTGAGTATTCGGCCATTTGTCACGATGGCTTTACTTTTGCAACCCGAAAATGCATAACTAATGCAAATCAAATCACCAGAATGTTAAAAGGATTCAGTTTAAATTTTGATTGTTAGTAATTATGTACCCGAAGAAATAGAATAGGTAAATATCAAATAATAATTTGGCGCTTACTGGACTATTACAGAGAGATGACGAGTTTGATTCAAGCCAAACATACCTGTGCATTGTGCCTGGTATGGAGGGCCACCACGAGAGGTTCCGCGTGCTGTGCGAGCGACTCAAGCTGCCGGCGCTGGTGCTGCAGCTAGGTCTTGACCAACCTCATGAGACTGTATTAGAAACTGCCGAAAGATTGGTCGCGGTATGATGTTTGTCAATAGTAGTCATAACTTTAGGTTGAACCACAGCAACAGAGTTGTTCGTTAAATGGCTCTTATTGCGCTGACTTTAAGTTAAGGCCTACCTAACAATATTATTCATTGATTAAGGGTCTCCATTAGTTTTATGAAAGTTTCACAAATCTGGGCTACGATCCCACTTCTGATGTCACTTAACTAACGGATATCACGATGTGCCATAAATGAGCTATCCTTAGTGCGCTTACTCATTTACAAGCACGAGACGTTTTATTAAAGAATATTGTCATACTTTACTGTAAAACCCTCACTATTATGTTCACTTTTTCAGGTTTACCTGAATAAGATATCATCGAAGAACCATTTCTATCTATTAGGGTACGAAAGTGGAATATTTATAGCATTGGAGATGGCTGCTATCTTGGAAAACAACGGTACAACACATTTTGGTTACGAATGATAAGGTTCGTTGTAAATAACTCAGTTGCAAAGTAAAATTTTTGTTACAGGTTTGAGTGGTACAGTTTTTTGTATTGGATATGCTCCGAATGAGTTTAACGTGCACTTTCATGAGCAACTCGCACAATTTAAGACAAAAGAGCAGCTACAAGATGCTGTAGCGCGGCACATGTTTACGTTGATGGCGCGAGGTGACACAACAGGTCTTGATAATGCGCTGCACACTACGAGCACTTGGTCACAGAAGGTAGACGCGTGTGTTCGGACTCTATTAGGTCGTGTGCCGCACTCGGCGCAGTACGCGCGTGCGCTCTTTGAGACCACACTGAGGCGCGTTGAGCGCGCGCGTGGCTATGTGCCGCGCGTGCATGCGCTTCGCTCTCAGCTGATATTACTGCGCGCTGCGTCTGCGCACCCTGCGCCGGCGCCGCTCGCGCTACAACAACACTCGCAGCGCCCAGTCGTCGTGCATCAACTGCGCGCGCCGCTAGCACACGCACCCGCAGACCTGCAATGTGCGGCCATCGTCAACACGCATTTAGATCCCGCAATACTTGAAGCTTTTGAGAAAAAGAATATTTGCAACACATATCTTACCAATGCTACTTGTTTTAGTTCTTTATAACTGTAGTAGTCTTGTAACTATGTTATTGTTGTTTGTTTTTCCTTATTAAGCATTTTTTGTTATATTTAATGAAACGGCAGATATTTTTCTTGCTTTGCTCACTCTAGACATCGATTTAAGCACGCGTCAGCCATTTTTATTAAAATAAAATAATGTGATTGTGTTTTGTTCGGTTATGGAAATTAATGGAATAAAATGTATTTCTTATTAAAATATTGTATTTTTTTACCTTTGTATACGTGTAATGTTGCAGCCATATATTCTAACGCTGTAGAGCCATCTTTGTATTGTTTTCTGTAAATTATATAATTTTTAATTACCTAGGTATATTAAAATGAAACACTATTTCCTTTGGTCACGGCATCACACGTGAACAGCTGGAATAATTATTTTTGATTGTGTTTGTTACTTGTTAGGAGAAAGTTCTTAGAAAAAAAAATATGCAAAAAAACAATGATAATATTAACCAATGATGTTACCTAAACTAAATTCTATCTTCAAAAACGGCACACTAACGGACACATACATTACACGTCAAAGTAGGATGACATGATTGAAGTAGTGTGAGTGAAAAAGAGATAAACGTCAAATGTCAACGCGATACTCAGAATCATGTTGGACAATTGGCAAACTTTTAAAGTGCCACTTTTTGATTGCATATAACCTATCTACACTTTTTTACTTAGGTATAACATCATTGCAAAAAAATGATAAATTTAATCAAGTCTTCATATAAGTCATCTAAAGTCATCTAGGCCCGTATTAATAGACGTCACTCAATTCTGAGACGCTCTCAAGTTTATTGCTGTCCTTATTTTTTCCCTTTAGAATGACAAGGACAGCAAGGGACTTGAGAGCGTCTCGGAGTTGAGTGACGTCTATTAATACGGGCCTTAAAGTATGGCCTTTGACATAACCGCCAGACGTTTTTCAGTTGATGATATTGACAGAATGTGTGCTGTAAATAATAGTTAAACAATACCATTCATGGTTATTAAGACTATGGACTCCTTTCAGGGAAACTAATGCGTCGGCCATATTTTGTAAAAGTTCTAATACTATTTTGATTTTGAATATAACCTCATTGGATCTTGTTTGATTTGTTATTTAACTAAGGTTGCTGGCCTTCTTTCGTGTAAAAAAATTAAAAACGCCATTTGCGTTTCTTTTTTACTTCTTATTTTTAACGACAAAAAATGGCCGTCACCTGTTTTTTGTATATAACGACCAGTTTTGAACATCAGTTGAAAGATGTAAAAAGTCTTTAGCGAGTTTTTTTAAATTGGTAAAACCTATTTGATTATCAAATCTGAAATAATATAAATGTCAAAGTTTCTCCAAGATCTCTTCAAGATCCTGGATGTTTGCTACTTTTCCATGAACATTGAACTACTTTTGTTGAAATTTTACAAAAATATTAATACTCGTAGCTTATACAGCACAATGATGGCTACATAGCATTACACTAAGAGCCAAGAGAGCGGATTAGTAACCGAAGACCTAATACAACGTGGGTGAAACTGCAAGGTGTAGCTAGTAATAAAATAAAATATCAAAAAAATGTTGTTTCCATTCATCTACATACGTTACATAGCATCTTAAGAATACGCCACTCTTGAAACTCGGCTCTAGGAACAGTTCTGGTTGACAACTGCGCCAACGGATTGTGTCTGACGCAGTGACGGCAGACGGTGTCCAATGTATTTGTCGGGCACAAATAACCGACAGAAAAGACCAAAGAGTTCGGGACAGTCGTTACGTCTGCTTAAGGATTTGCAGGCTACCGTGAGCTGATGCAAGCCTCTTCTCACCTCTAGCGAGTTTAAACCCAACATTGTGCAACATGTAGTGTAGGAACAAAATAAAATGACCTTTAACATAGAAGCTTAGAGTCGTGCATAAGTGTTTTAACCAGAGAGTCCCTGCTCAGCTCCAATGCGTGTCAATGGTAGATCTCGAAAGTGCCTTAATGTTGGCCACTGGTTTATACAGAACATTTTTCCTTCTGCTTTCTCACATTAACAACTAGCTGTTTCACGCAGTTTCACTCTCTTATTGATAGGTTTTTGGTTAACTGCTCCGCTCCTGTGAATTATAGCGTGATATCTTATAGCCTATGTTACTCGCTGATAACGTAGTTTTATATTGGTGAAATAATTTTTTTTTGCACTTCCACGCTCCACTGGTACGTGTGTGCAAGGACTGTTGCATCCAGATCCCACGGCGGGATGGCAAGGAGGCTCGCCGCCTCGCAGGAGACCGTGCTGTATCCCCGCACCATGCGAATTGCCATGACCTTCTGGGACGCCTTCAGAAGCCGGGCCGGAGCCAAGGCTAGGTTGGGCGCCCTCACCGGAGCCCCGTAGAGGGCCATGGACCGCTCGATCCCCGCGTAGAGCCTCCGGCAGGAAGCATTCGGACCGTGCCACCGCATCCCCGGTCGTGAGAGCTCATACGCGCATGATGGCGTCCACCGTGGAGCGCCCTCTGCGGAAGAAGTAAACAACAATGTGTGTGTGCCCCCCCCCTAACTTTTGAACCATAAGTTTAGAAAATTATGAAAAAAACATCTGAAAAGTAGAACTTAAGGACTTTCTAGGAAAATCATTTTGAACTTGATGGAAAGAAGAGTTTTTGTACAAAAAGGTTGTACAAAATAAAGTTGGTAGTATAATCGTATATGCAAACTTTTTTTTTTACTTTTTTTAAACTCATAAGTGGGAACACTTATTGTAACGGACGGGAAACTACGGAACCCTACACTGAGCGTGGACCGACACGCTTTTGGCCGGTTTTATTGAAGATAGAATGTCGTATAAGTAACCTATCCACAGCTTTATAAATATAATACTTATCATTGCTTGAAGCTGTGAAAAAATCAAAATTCTAAGTTAGCGAAAAAACAATATACGACCGTTTATGTTGCAAAATTCGAATATTTCGATAATCTCAAAGGGAATTAAAACTCATTGGGTACTTTCCGTTGATCTAATCCCTCGTCTATCCCTCCGTAATGTCGTATATAACACTAGAGAAGGGAAAAATCTGAAAGCTGTAAAATCTGAAATCAAATTTCGTTCACTACAATCCATAATGTACACTTACATACCGGTGGTAAATAGAAAAATAATAATGCTATAGTAGCAATTATGGACCCTGTTGGGCATAGCAAGTTTTAAATAAGTAGAGAGAGGAAGAGCTCTTTATTACTTTTCTTTGTTATTAGGTTAAATTTATTTTAAATGTCTATTTATCTATTAATAATTTGTTTCATCATATTTAATACCTATTCATTAGGTAGTTATTTCTTATTTTTTAATAATAATATTTAGTTGTATACTTAATTATTTTTATTATTATGTTTTCAATTCATATTACGTAGGTACATTCTAATTATGCGTCTGTGTAAGAAAACATCGTGAGGAAACCGACTTGTAGTAAATATTTATAAGTTCGAAATCGCCAATCCGCATTGAGCAAGCGCGGCGATCAATGCTCCTGCCTTTTCTGTATGAGAAGCGACCTTTGCCCTGCAGTGGAACAGGCTGGTATTATTATAATATTATTATTTTTCAAAAGTATAAAAGGAAAAAATAATAAAGTGCCTTCACTTTCCTTTAATATAACATGAAAAAGAACACGGGGTCTCAAATTTTTGGTGTTACGTACTCCTAATATTTTGTCATGTTTGGGGTATGAAGGTTACTTTTTTGGCAAACCGTCCTACTTTTTTACCCAACTGCAGGAAACAGGGTTGTGTATAAGTCGGTGGCTTTGTTTCTGTTTTTCATGTAATTGCCACCAACTTACGCCGTGTTTCAAAAATACGCATCACAATTTGGCATTCTATATAGGTCGTGGTATATTGATTTTAAATTTAGATTTATTTTCGTACATAATTAAAATAATTATATTAAATTTACACAATAATGATACACAACATGTCCCGAAATAAACGCACACCACCAGACACCCCAATTTGAATATTATGTTATACTCATAATACATACACTAAGTTTTTATTATTGTGTTTAAATACTGTTTTTTTATTAATTAGTTGTACAGATTGCGGGAGAAAATTATAGTCACATTACAAATCTACGCATGCACACAGTCGCACTTGCATAAGAGGGTCTAGCGTAGTAGGTATTTCATCCATTTTAGTTTGTTTTGACTGTACAGCGGAAGTGTGACAGCAGTTTACGTAATTTTAATTATTTTTGCGATAAAATATTACCTATATTAAAAATTACAAAAATCGATTCAGTAAACGATTCTGAACAAACTATTTTCTCAAAGTGCATTAATTCAGTTACAAATTGTATACGATACTAGAATGGCTAGAACAAATAGGTGTCATTTTTAGGGTTCCGTAGTCAACTAGGAACCCTTATAGTTTCGCCATGTTTGTCTGTCTGTCCGTCCGTCCTCGCTTAATCTCTGTGACCGATAGCACTAGAAAGATGAAATTTGGTACCAATATGTATATCAATCCCGCCGACAAAGTGGTAAAATAAAAATGAAAAAAAACGATTTATTAGGGTAGCCCCCTTATATGTAAAGTGGGAAGTGTTTTTTTTTTATTTTTAACCCCAACGTGTGATATATTGTTGGATAGGTATTTAAAAATGAATAGGGATTTACTAAGATCATTTTTTGATAATGTCAATAATTTCGGAAATAATCGCTCCAAAAGGAAAAATCAAAGCGTCCCCCCCCCCTCTAACTTTTGACCCGTAGGTTTAAAAAATATGAAAAAAATCTGGAAAATAGAACTTTATAAGGACTTTCTAGAAAAAATATTTTGAACTTGATAGAAAGAACAGTTTTTGTACAAAAAAGACAAAAAGGTCCTACAAAATAATTTCTGCGTACTTATTATGTCAACGTAACAAAAGCCTTTTTTAAAACTTATAAGTGGGAACACTTATTGTAACGGACGGGAAACTACGGAACCCTACATTGAGCGTGGCCCGACATGCTCTTGGCCGTTTTTTTTGTGTTTGCTATTATTTGCATACAATAGAAATCGGCATTAATCAGCAAAACGTTTTGGCAATATATATATTTTTATCAATATAATTTAAATTACATATTGGTTGCCAAAATAAATTTCGAAATTACAATAAAAACGTCAAATTTTATCATGACTCTTTAATTGAATTGAAAGAATCGCTCGCAATATATTCACAGATTAATAAATAGTTACTACGTAATAGATACTTCACTCCAATACAAAAACGAAAATACCTACGCTATAATAGCCTACAAAATCATAATAATAATACCAGCTGTTTGCAGTGAGGAGAAATGTACCTTAAGAACGCACAAAGAGAGTTGAGATTCTTTTGCCCCGCCGCGCGACTAACGTGTGTGCGTGTCATCCAGTAAATGTGCTAGGGTTATACGTACTCGTATAACGATAATGATAATAAAACAAATGTTTTAGAAAAATATATATTTTGTTAAGGAAGCATAAAACGATGTCAATTATGAAGATATTAAATAGTGCCTTACACATTTGACAGGAACCATCTGCCCGAAAGATCAAAAAAATAGGTAAGACGCAGACCATCACTGGAATTAAAACAACCACCTACGTAAACGAGTGAGCGCATGGTCATCACGCACCACTGTTAAGCACAAGAAGGAAGAAACACACGATGGAGCGTGAAAAACTAAATAAGGCACTCAGGGCAGACGGCCCTACTGCCAAACCGTAACACGACCCAAGGCAAAATAAGACGCCTCCTTCTCGGCCAAATCACGAAAGATTCTGGTCTCTTAAACCAAACACACGTGATTCAAGATACAATAGAAATACACGCAACGCGACAGCCCGCTGTCGCTTAGTTGTCGATGGTTTATGAAAAGCACACGTAAATATATAGCCCGTATAAAAATAAGACGAAGGACAAACTTTTGACGGGCTTGTTGGTCTAGTGATTAGTAGCCCTGACTGCTAAGCCGGAGGTCGTGGGTTCGATTCCCACCCAGGATAAACTTTGTGAGATGAGCATGATTGTTTGTTCTGTGTCTGGGTGTGATTTATCTATAATATGTATGTATTTATAAATAAGTATGTATATCAGTTGTCTGGTTACCATAACACAAGTTCTGCTTAGCTTGGGATCAGATGGCCGTGTTGTCCCAAGATATTTATTTAAAAAAAAAAAACTAGAGCAAACCACAAAACAGCCAAAGTAAATAAAACCACACCAACGACTTACAAAAAAGCATTTTAATGAATTTCATTAATTAACTAATACGCACTTGGTACCTAGAAAGGTTATTACATGACGTGTTATATAATGTATATGTGTAAATTACCGTTGCCTAATATTAACATACAATTTACTATTTTTAGGGTTCCGTCCCTGAAGAGGAAAAAACTGAACTTTTATTTATTTTTCGTCTGTATTTCAAAATATATTGCGAGAACGCGTTGAGGTAACGAATTAAAATTACTGAATACTCAGATCAAATACTATGTAAAATAAAAATATACGGATTTAAAAAAAAACAAGGTGTTTTTACCTACAGGTACGTACAGAACGCTCGCTGTGCGAGTGCAAAACGGCCTGGTCAGGTTTTTTAAGGTTCCGTACCAAAATGGTACAAAAGAAATCATTATAGTTTCGTCATGTCCGCCCGTCCGTCCGGCCGTTTGTCTTCGGTATATTGTCCAAACGGTTAGTGCTAGAAAGGTGAAACTTACTTTACATAAATTATGTATATATTCGCAACGTCAACAAAGTGCTAAAATAATATAACAAAAAAAAAAATTTTGGGGTAGCTCCCGTAGGTACTCCTAAAGTGGGGGTGATTTTTTTTTCCCGGCTCTATACTACGTGTGGGTTCTCAGTGGGTCTCATAAAACATTGAGAGGTTGCCAAGTCGATTCTTTGATTTAGGCATCGTTTGAGAGAACTTTAAATCACATTTTTTTCTCAAAATAAAAAATCTCAAAATAACGGCTTGTTCTAAAAAGTAAAAGAAACTATAATAGCGTAGATAACTTTGTTAAACCAGGAACTAAAGAGGTGTAACTCGAGAAACGCAGATAAACCCAAACCTCAACTTAATCCCTCAAACACACGTGGTTCGAGACACAATAGAAAGACAATAGCAGCTCGACAGCCGGATGTTGGTTGGTCGTTGAAAGTTTAATACGATAATACATAACCGGCATAATGCGAAATGTAATGCAAACTGATTCATAACGGAACCCTATTCTATGCGTGGCCTGATACGTACTTGGCCAATTACTTTTATATATTACGCCTAAAGGACGGCCAAATAAGTTTAGTGCTGCGTGTCCGTCTAAAGCGTACTGTTTATATTCTCAAAAATTAGGTAAGCTGTTAAATCTTTTATTAAGGCTTCTATTAACTAATATGGTTTAGGTCACAACTTAGGTGTTGAGTACTCAAACGACAAACGATTTTTTTTAATATCCTGGGACAACTCACACACGGTCATCTGATCCCAAACTAAGCAGAGCTTGTACTATGGTAACCAGACAACTTATAAACATACTTACCTATATAATTTATAAATACATACATATTATAGATAAATCACACCCAGACACAGAACAAACAATCGTGCTTATCACACAAAGTTTACAGGCCAGTTTGGCGATCCTGTGTTGATAATTCTTTGGGTATACTTCACCCTGTAATAGGCTAGATCATAACAATTTGGACACGTATTTATTATTTTTTTCTCGTAAATTAAAAATGACGACGATACCGTATGTTGAAGTTTCGCGAGACGTCACGCTTAGGTATTATTTGCAATAAATAGTGGCGTTACAACATATTTGTATTTTTTTTTAATTTTTCTATTAACTATCTACTTTTTTTTATATATATTTTTAGAAATTATTTTATATGTAGTGATTTCTGTCTATTTATTCATTCTGCACAATATACAAATAAATATAGCTAACTTAAAACTAATTAATAACTAAAACTAAAATAATTTTGTTAATTTGATACAGTGAAAAAAATATGTCCCGTATTTTTGTACTATACTGAATTTCTATTGTAATAATCACGCTTTCGTGTAAAATGGCCCTAAATTAAGACCGTTTAAAAAATTCATTAAAATACCTTTATTTTCCATCGTAGTCTGAAGGCTGCGTTTCGTTTCCTAATGGTTTTGGCTATAGTTGACCCCATGGATTGCATTTTGGTCATCAATGGTCTTCGAAAACGACGAAAAACGTATTATGTAGGTACACATAAAAATAATTACCAGATCCAAAATAAGACTTATATCCGTACTAATATTATAAATGCGAGAGTAACTCTGTCTGTCTGTCTGTCTCTTCTTCACGCCTACCTAAACCACTGATCCGATTTTAATGAAATTTTGTACAGATATAGTCTGGGATCCGAGAAAAGACATAGGATAGTTTTCATCCCGGAAATCCCCTGGGAACTGTAACTAAAATTCCACGCGGACGAAGTCGCGGGCAAAAGCTAGGATTATATAATATTCAATTTAAACCTTCGAACACACATAATTCTAGACACAATAGAAATACAATCGCAGCCCGACAGCCGGCTGTCGCTTGGTCGTTGAAAGGAAAGCCAAGTAAGATAATAATTATAACATGATAAGTTCATTGTTATTGGCTACCATTAGTTTCATCGATAGAGATATAATCATCAATCAAAGAAATAAGTTTAAGTTTAATAAATAAGTTTATTAGAATAGTTAAGTTCTTTTGCTGTAAAACTGTTTTTCTTTCTTTCTCTCTTTCTTTCAATCATAACTATTTTCTACTACAAAATGCGATCTACCCCTACCTAATATAAGCATAAGCATGATGTCTTAGCGTCTTTTCTCGGCTATTACCTGCCTTGTCGCACAAATGAAATAATGACAGAAATATAGATTTTAAATCTATATCTGCCGAATAAAATAAAATAAAATAAAAATCGGATAACCTGTTTTGTTGTGTATTATTTACAAAAATTAACAAATCGTCCTATTTTATTAAGTTTGAGTTTACACGATGCTCTTTATCTATATCTGTACCAAGTAAGTAATCTTAAAAAAAATACCTAAAACGTTGAATACGCCGCCAGGGCTTTCCCCAACTTTTGGCAATTACTGTAACTGTGGAAAACTAAACCATCATAAACTTATAGCAGGAAGCCTTTCATCATCCTTTCAACCGAAAACAAAACACAACTGGACATACATCTGTGGTCCATAGAATAAAGATACATCAAAAACTTATCAACTAAACAGAATGACAATTATTTAGGTGTAAGTGGCCCTACCATCACCTCCAGGGTCAAAGCCAACCTCACCTGCACGTGGTACACCCTGCTGATTCACTGACGAGGCTCTGACGGACCGTCTTTTTACAAGGAGGAGACCATCGCAGTCATTTTGCATATATTTTTGTTATATATCTTTCTTCGTTTGTGATTGTAAAATAAACATGGTCGTGGCAGAATTGTGGTGTGTTTTCCGCAAATGCCATTAATAAAGAGTTAAAGTTAAAGTTGACAATTATTTAACTCATAGTGACGGCGTCGTGTTGCGCTGCGTGGTGTCACGTAACCTTCCACGGAACCGTCGATACATGATTCCCTTCGGCCAAAACTCGTCCTTGAGAAACGTGTCCAAATGTTGTGTAGGAACTCGCACCCCAAACGACTTGAATTTGATATTGTGGCGCGCTCCAACTGTACGACCCTCAGGTCCAGTTAGTCTTCACTCGCATATATTCCACGAACTCCTCAACCTTCGTGGAGTGATGCAGTCTCATACAGCCGCGAATGACTGCTCCCGTCCTGGGTGCGGCGGGAGGGCGTGTCAGACTTTTACTGACTAAAACCCACCCATGTTCCTTCGATTGCCCTTTATGTTCCAGGGTCACGGTAACTATTATAAACATTTCGCAACCGCGGCAGGCGTGGCCCTGTTGGGCCCCTTCTTGGTTTTAGCATCTTGCCAGTGCGGTACCGCAATAGATCCGACAAAGAAGCTTCTAAATAATAATCTTTATTTTTTTTAGATTCAGGAAAGCGAAACAGTCTACACAATGACGCCCACACCGCAGGAGCACGCGACTCGCGAGGAGATACCGGCCGCGCCGGGGCTGGACGGCGACAGAGTCGTCATCTCCGGCATGTCCGGACTGTACCCCGACTGCCACAGCGTCAAGGAGCTTTCAGAGATACTGTACAATAAGGTAAACCTATTTAATAGCGTAAGCTAACAACATACTCTGTTGCTTTGATACCGAAACAATAAATCTTAATATACTAAGTAATATAAGGCTGCTTAAATGCAAAAACATTGTTACTAAATTTGTGTCAAGTCGCATGATTATGTTTTCAAAAAAGAATTGTTCAGTAGTTTTTGAGTTTTATATTAAAGAGACCGTGATCTACATCTATTACTCCTGTCATCTGAGTTTGTGGTCCATAAAAATTACTTATTTTGTTTTTAATTCACACAGATCAACCCAATATCCGAGGCAGCACTTCGTTATAAAAACAACCATCCAGAAGTAGTGCAGCATGCGGGCACAGTGCCGGGGATGGGCACTTTTGATGCGCAGTTCTTTAAAGTGCATTACCGGCTCGGGAACAATATGGACCCCATGGCTCGTAAGATTCTGGAACATTCGTACCAGGCCATTTATGATGCTGGTTAGTTGACAATTATTAATAATCAAACTCTTACTCCTCCGCTGTTCTTTTCTGATTCATTTCGTTGCGGGATCCAAGACAGTTGTATCGTTTCTCCGGGACTCGCCGAGCTTCATTGCTCGGCGCTTTTCTGGCGGACTCCACTGTTGATTCTGGCTTTCAGGAGTTGCAGTGGTGGCATTGTCCCAATATAAAATCACTATTTCGATTTTCTTCTGGGTAACCTTCACAGAAATTCTTTCAAAAAAAGATATGCGAATTATTTTTTCGATTAATCGATTCGTGTTAAAGATTTAAAATAGGTATAGTGCGTTTCACGAAAGAGTTCCCTTCGCCGTAATGTTAGTAGTCTTAGTAGCACCGAAAATCAGTGCTGCAATTTTTTTCAAGAAATTACCCATTATTAAGGAGATTAATGAGAGTTTGTTACTTTAATAATTTACCTTGTAATTTTAAATTCCTAGCTTTATAAATTGTGATCCAAGAAAGGAGCCTCCTACTCTTATTATGAAATCACAGATTGTCGAGCGCACTGGCAGCAGTTTGTCTCGATGCATTATTATTAGCGTTGTAATTTTTTCAACTTTAAACCCTATCTTAATAAACTGACAGACGAAAAAGTGAGCCAACACAACGACGAAGAGAATTCTTTCGTGAAACGCACATCATCAGCTTTCGTATCAGATGCGCTGGCTGTGATGTTCCGTCTTAAAATGTAGTAAAATCATTACTACAGATTAAGAAAAAAAAAGATAATCTCATTAAAATTATATTAATTTTAAAAACCCCATAATAAAGAAAAGTGAGAAGTCACATTCAGAATGAGACAGAATGACAAACTGTTGTTCAGCCAACGGCCATTATATCCAGAGACAAATAAATGAACACAAATGGCATTGCTACTATTTTTTATTAAATATTGACAGCATCGTATAAAACTGTAATCATAAGAAAACCTTCAACATACTAAAGCAAAACTAATCAAAAAGTTTTAATAATATTTTAATAGAACCTCATTAGATCTTCTTGATTTATTATAGCTTTAAAACCTGGCCTTCTAACGTCGAAAAAAATTAGAAACGCCATTTGTGTTTCTTTTTTATTTCTTATTTTTCTCAACAAATAAAGGCCATCATCTGTTTTTTTTTATATTTCGGCCAGTTTTGCACGTAAGTTTAAAAATGAGAAAACTCCTTCGTGAGGTATACTTATTTATAAATGACAAAGTTAGTGAGGATGTTTGCAAAAACGAATAAATTTGTTTTGTTGAAAGTTTATGTGATATCGACGCCAAGAGGAAAGTGTAAAACACGTGTGAACTGTTCGACAGTCCGATTTAATGTGTCAGAAAAGTATGAGATAACAGATTACAATCGAAGGAGTGAATGATTAATCGAATGATACAATTGAATAATGTAATCGACTAGGACTTGGATTTTTGTATGATTCCAACAGTCCCCCTCAAAAATGCAAGTATACAATAATACAATTTTACTCATCAAAATAAAGCTCAATCACAACAAATAAGTATGTATTACTTTTAACTTAAATAAGTACATTCAAAATTGATTGAGAACATAAGTCAAATCGTTTATTTCCATTAGACCATGAAGGCAATTTGGAACTTCAATTACATTTAAAAATAGTTGATTCTAGTCGCCCATTCCAAAAGGTTGTTTATATGGAGAAGAATGGGCAAGAAACTCCATATTTACTCTTTTAAAATAAATATGTTACAATTCATTTATATACATGATTACATTATGTAAAGTAATATGAATACAATGACAAAGTAAAGAATCTACGTTAAAAACAAGTATACTTAATTACCTATAGTACAATTTAGGCATTACATGAGTTTCATTGTAACTTTTAAATCACATCATTAATTAATATTGTGTAAGTGTATGTATTTTAAATGGACATAAGTAATAACTTTACTACTATGTTAAAAAATACCTTAACATAAATTTAAATTTTGTCGTAAGTCGAGAAATTTCTTGAAGGGTATCGCTTTTGTAAAGATGTCAGCTAGTGTTGATCTCCTGTGGAAATAAATCCTAGCTTTTTGTTTTACTAGCGATTTTCCCTGAAATGATATTTTATGTCAATGTGTTTTGACTTTTTGTGATTTGTGGGATTATTAGCAATACTGCTACAACTATTGTTGTCTTCGTATATTATTATTTGGTCTATTATTTGGATTGAAATGCTACTCTTCTCTTACAACCTCAAATAAAACCATGTACTCAGCTTCCGTTGAAGAGACGGCGACAGTATTTTGTTTCCGTGTAGCACGAAATTGTACAATTATCGAAAGCCTAAAAACCTGTTGTACCCTTTTTTTTCGTTTTCATCGCCTCCCCAATCGGAATGTGCATAACCAGTTATTAATTTCTTATAATCACATTTATGATAGCTTAGTTTTAAGTCAATTGAACCCTTAATATACCGCAACAGATGCTTTAAACACTTCCATAATTCCTCGTTATTTTTAGATTGATACCTTCTCAATATACTGACGTTTGACATTGTAGCCTTGTTGCGTTGTCGCCTTGTCGCGTTGTCGTCTTGTCGCGTTGTCGCCTTTCGCCTTTCGACTTCGACTTTAGCTTTTGACTTCGACTACGGCTTCCGACTTCAACTTCGGCTCGACTTTTGACTTTCACTTTCGCCCTACGACTTTCATTGAACGTTTCATCATAATCTTGGAGATACTCTTGTGAGAAACCGCAAGCAACTAACCGGGCCTTATACCGTATAGATTTACCGAACTCATTGCGTTTGATAGTAAATACCCATTTGCAACTAATAACATTTACATCTTAGGGTCTTTACTGTTTTACGGGATTTAACGCGCACGTACCTTTTTTTATTTGTTTTATGCTTGACGTTTCGGCAGGGTTACACCTGCCATGGTCACAAGCAGACTGTTCGGCGACACTACTCCGTCGATGAAGATGAAGATAGATTTTCATCTACCCTCATAGTTGACGATTGTCCACTATAAGGCCGCGTACACACTTCACTCACTGTGTCCACTGTGTCTGTGTCTCTGTATGTGTGTGTGTGTGTGTGTGTGTGTGTGTACAACGACGAAGAGAATTCTTTCGTGAAACGCACTAAACGTGGCGTATCAGATGCGCTGGCTGGCATGTTCCGTCTCAAAATGTAGTAAAATCATTACTACAGATTAAGAAAAAAAGATAATCTTATTAAAATTATATTAATTTTAAAAACCCCATAATAAAGAAAAGTGAGAAGTCACATTCAGAATGAGACAGAATGACGAACTGTTATTCAGCCAACGGCCATTATTTCCAGAGACAAATAAATAAACACAAATGGCATTGCTACTATTTTTTATTAAAAAAAAAACCGGCCAAGAGCGTGTCGGGCCACGCTCAATGTAGGGTTCCGTAGTTTCCCGTTCGTCACAATAAGTGTACCTACTTATAAGTTTAAAAAAAGGCTATTTGTTACGTTGACATACTAAGTACGCAGAAATTATTTTGTACAACCTTTTTGTCTTTTTGTACAAAAACTGTTCTTTCTATCAAGTTCAAAATAATTTTCCTAGAAAGTTCTTATAAAGTTCAACTTTCCAGATTTTTTTCATATTTTTTAAACCTACGGGTCAAAAGTTAGATGGGGGGGACCCTTTGATTTTCCCTTTTGGAGCGATTATTTTCGAAATTATTGACATTATCAAAAGATTATTTTAGTAAACCCCTATTCATTTTTAAATACCTATCCAACAATATATCACACGTCAGGGTTAAAATTAAAAAAAAAACCACTTCCCTATTTACATATAGGGGGGCTACCCTAATAAAACGTTTTTTTCCAATATTTATTTTACCACTTTGTCGGCGTGATTGATATACATATTGGTACCAAATTTCAGCTTTCTAGTGCGCTGGCTGGCATGTTCCGTCTCAAAATGTAGTAAAATCATTACTACAGATTATGAAAAAAAAAAGATAATCTCATTAAAATTATATTAATTTCAAAAAATAAAGAAAAGTGAGAAGTCACATTCAGAATGAGACAGAATGACGAACTGTTGTTCAGCCAACGGCCATTATTTCCAGAGACAAATAAATAAACACAAATGGCATTGCTATTATTTTTTATTAAAAATTGACAGCTTCGTTTATTCAGACTATAGACTTCTTACAGGAAAACCTTCAAACTACTAAAGCAAAACTAATCAAAAAGTTTTAATAATATTTTAATAGAACCTCATTAGATCTTCTTGATTTATTATAGCTTTAAAACCTGGCCTTCTAACGTCGAAAAAAATTAGAAACGCCATTTGTGTTTCTTTTTTATTTCTTATTTTTCTCAACAAATAAAGGCCATCATCTGTTTTTTTTTATATTTCGGCCAGTTTTGCACGTAAGTTTAAAAATGAGAAAACTCCTTCGTGAGGTATACTTATTTATAAATGACAAAGTTAGTGAGGATGTTTGCAAAAACGAATAAATTTGTTTTGTTGAAAGTTTATGTGATATCGACGCCAAGAGGAAAGTGTAAAACACGTGTGAACTGTTCGACAGTCCGATTTAATGTGTCAGAAAAGTATGAGATAACAGATTACAATCGAAGGAGTGAATGATTAATCGAATGATACAATTGAATAATGTAATCGACTAGGACTTGGATTTTTGTATGATTCCAACAGTCCCCCTCAAAAATGCAAGTATACAATAATACAATTTTACTCATCAAAATAAAGCTCAATCACAACAAATAAGTATGTATTACTTTTAACTTAAATAAGTACATTCAAAATTGATTGAGAACATAAGTCAAATCGTTTATTTCCATTAGACCATGAAGGCACTTTGGAACTTCAATTACATTTAAAAATAGTCTATGTTTATTTATTCGTATCAATACATCAATATTATTTATTGGATAATTACTAATAATTACTAATAATAGAAATAAAACTAAATTATATAAATTAAACATAATATGTACAAAACTTATAAATAATACTAAAATAAATATATACAAGTTATAAAAAGAAGGGCTCACAGGGCATCAAAAAACTCGTCCGCATCGCTGTCGATAGGACAGGTGCCCAAAAGGCTGGCAGCATTGCCACGTTGTATGGCAATGCTAATTCTTTGTCCTAAGAAAAGACCAGCCCTCTGGTCACGTGAAGAGTCAACCAGCCGCTTGGCGATATCTTTAAAAACAAGATGAGCACTCGGACCCCATGGCCCCAGTGTTTCAACCCCGAACGGCTCAAATATATAATTCCCAATGAGGTTATTATATTTGCGCCGTTTGAGATTTTCTGCACTTGCAGCAGCTGCCCCAGCACAACACGCAGACCTAGGAAGATGAGATGGCGCAAGGGTATCAACACATGTTGCGTCCCACACCAAAGGCCTACCCAACTTCCAAGGCATTATGGTCATCCCATCTGGTCTTAAAAATAGTTGATTCTAGTCGCCCATTCCAAAAGGTTGTTTATATGGAGAAGAATGGGCAAGAAACTCCATATTTACTCTTTTAAAATAAATATGTTACAATTCATTTATATACATGATTACATTATGTAAAGTAATATGAATACAATGACAAAGTAAAGAATCTACGTTAAAAACAAGTATACTTAATTACCTATAGTACAATTTAGGCATTACATGAGTTTCATTGTAACTTTTAAATCACATCATTAATTAATATTGTGTAAGTGTATGTATTTTAAATGGACATAAGTAATAACTTTACTACTATGTTAAAAAATACCTTAACATAAATTTAAATTTTGTCGTAAGTCGAGAAATTTCTTGAAGGGTATCGCTTTTGTAAAGATGTCAGCTAGTGTTGATCTCCTGTGGAAATAAATCCTAGCTTTTTGTTTTACTAGCGATTTTCCCTGAAATGATATTTTATGTCAATGTGTTTTGACTTTTTGTGATTTGTGGGATTATTAGCAATACTGCTACAACTATTGTTGTCTTCGTATATTATTATTTGGTCTATTATTTGGATTGAAATGCTACTCTTCTCTTACAACCTCAAATAAAACCATGTACTCAGCTTCCGTTGAAGAGACGGCGACAGTATTTTGTTTCCGTGTAGCACGAAATTGTACAATTGTCGAAAGCCTAAAAACCTGTTGTACCCTTTTTTTTCGTTTTCATCGCCTCCCCAATCGGAATGTGCATAACCAGTTATTAATTTCTTATAATCACATTTATGATAGCTTAGTTTTAAGTCAATTGAACCCTTAATATACCGCAACAGATGCTTTAAACACTTCCATAATTCCTCGTTATTTTTAGATTGATACCTTCTCAATATACTGACGTTTGACATTGTAGCCTTGTTGCGTTGTCGCCTTGTCGCGTTGTCGTCTTGTCGCGTTGTCGCCTTTCGCCTTTCGACTTCGACTTTAGCTTTTGACTTCGACTACGGCTTCCGACTTCAACTTCGGCTCGACTTTTGACTTTCACTTTCGCCCTACGACTTTCATTGAACGTTTCATCATAATCTTGGAGATACTCTTGTGAGAAACCGCAAGCAACTAACCGGGCCTTATACCGTATAGATTTACCGAACTCATTGCGTTTGATAGTAAATACCCATTTGCAACTAATAACATTTACATCTTAGGGTCTTTACTGTTTTACGGGATTTAACGCGCACGTACCTTTTTTATTTGTTTTATGCTTGACGTTTCGGCAGGGTTACACCTGCCATGGTCACAAGCAGACTGTTCGGCGACACTACTCCGTCGATGAAGATGAAGATAGATTTTCATCTACCCTCATAGTTGACGATTGTCCACTATAAGGCCGCGTACACACTTCACTCACTGTGTCCACTGTGTCTGTGTCTCTGTATGTGTGTGTGTGTGTGTGTGTGTGTGTACAACGACGAAGAGAATTCTTTCGTGAAACGCACTAAACGTGGCGTATCAGATGCGCTGGCTGGCATGTTCCGTCTCAAAATGTAGTAAAATCATTACTACAGATTAAGAAAAAAAGATAATCTTATTAAAATTATATTAATTTTAAAAACCCCATAATAAAGAAAAGTGAGAAGTCACATTCAGAATGAGACAGAATGACGAACTGTTGTTCAGCCAACGGCCATTATTTCCAGAGACAAATAAATAAACACAAATGGCATTGCTACTATTTTTTATTAAAAAAAAAACCGGCCAAGAGCGTGTCGGGCCACGCTCAATGTAGGGTTCCGTAGTTTCCCGTTCGTCACAATAAGTGTACCTACTTATAAGTTTAAAAAAAGGCTATTTGTTACGTTGACATACTAAGTACGCAGAAATTATTTTGTACAACCTTTTTGTCTTTTTGTACAAAAACTGTTCTTTCTATCAAGTTCAAAATAATTTTCCTAGAAAGTTCTTATAAAGTTCAACTTTCCAGATTTTTTTCATATTTTTTAAACCTACGGGTCAAAAGTTAGAGGGGGGGGACCCTTTGATTTTCCCTTTTGGAGCGATTATTTTCGAAATTATTGACATTATCAAAAAATTATTTTAGTAAACCCCTATTCATTTTTAAATTCCTATCCAACAATATATCACACGTCAGGGTTGAAATTAAAAAAAAAACCACTTCCCTATTTACATATAGGGGGGCTACCCTAATAAAACGTTTTTTTCCAATATTTATTTTACCACTTTGTCGGCGTGATTGATATACATATTGGTACCAAATTTCAGCTTTCTAGTGCTAACGGTCACAGAGATTAAGTGAGGACGGACGGACAGACAGACAGACATGGCGAAACTATAAGGGTTCCTAGTTGACTACGGAACCCTAAAAATTGACAGCATCGTATATAACTGTAATCATAAGTATTTATTCAGACTATAGACTTCTTACAGGAAAACCTTCAACCTACTAAAGCAAAACTTATCAAAAAGTTTTAATAATATTTTAATAGAACCTCATTAGATCTTCTTTGATTGATTATAGCTTTAAAACCTGGCCTTCTAACGTGGAAAAAAATTAGAAACGCCATTTGTGTTTCTTTTTTATTTCTTATTTTTCTCAACAAATAAAGGCCATCATCTGTTTTTTTTTTTATATTTCGGCCAGTTTTGCACGTAAGTTTATAAATGAGAAAACTCCTTCGTGAGGTATACTTATTATGAATGACAAAGTTTGTGAGGATGTTTTACAAAAACGAATAAATTTGTTTTGTTGAAAGTTTATAGTAGCTTAAACATCAAAATTACGAATAGGGTACGGAAGCAGAGCAGCTAGCAAAAATCTAATCAAAGGTATTAATATATTTTCAGGAGTAAATCCAGAGGAACTATCTGGTAAAAAGGTCGGCGTGTACATTGGCATTTGCTTCTCCGAAGCTGAGAAAGCTTGCGCATACGAAGCAGCTTACAATTACGGTTTCGGTATAGCTGGGTAAGCGTTATTTCTTTGTTAATTTGAATATAAATAAAAATCTTTCAGGTTCTTTTCAAATCAATAAACAATAAATATCTTGGAACAACTCACATAAACCGATTAGTCAGAGCAAGTACAATAGTAACCAGACAGCCGATATACATACATATTTTTATATTTTTTAGTCTGAAGGTCTATAAATTAAACGAATAGCCTTTTATAAAGTTCCGTAACGTAAAATAATACAAAGGAACTCTCACAGCTTCCCCATGACCGTTAATATTATAAATAGGTAATTTTGAACTTTTTTACCTGTAATACAAATACTGCACAAGATCTGCAAGAGCTTCTTAATACTTGGACACACTCTCTGGAAAAACATGGATTGCGGGTGAGCAGAAGCAAAACTGAATACATGAAATGTCCCTTCAGTGGAAACTCAACCCCTGAAACAGTCTGTATTGGAACAACACCTATCCCCACAGTCGATAAATTTGAATACCTGGGCTCTATGCTCACGGCTGATGTAAATATAGACGCAGATGTAATCCACAGAGTAAATGTAGCTTGGCCAAAATGGAGGTCGCTGACAGGTGTGCTCGGCGACCCTCGCATGCCCATAAAGACTAAGGGCAAAGTCTACAAGACAGCTGTCCGTCCAGCACTACTACATATATGGGTCTGAATGCTGGACAATAAAGAAGACACACGAGCAAAGGGTTCATGTAAATGAAATGAAAAAGATGCGTTGGGCGGGAGGAGTGACCAAGATCAAGAGCAGTTCCAAGATCGCGCCGATTACAGAGAAAATGTTAGAACAAAGCCTCAGATGGTATGGTCACGTAAAAAGACGAAGAGAAGACCACGTGGTAAAAATTGCACTGGCCATGCCAGAACTAAAGAAAGGAAGAGGGCGACCTCCGTCAACCTAGTGGTCAAATATAGAAAAATAACGGGAACAGGGATGGACAAAGAAAGAAGAATACAAATATAATAATCCCGCAGTTAGAACTGTATTTTTTTGCGTTGGGCCCATCAGATGGGCTATCGGTCTAACAAAAGTGAGGGCTTTATAGAACAATTTTCTATTCGGTAACGGTAACTTATTAACAAAATAATATCAAACTTTGAGGTGTCATTTTTTGCTAAAATCACACGCACCTCTTCGAGTTAATTGTTGGGTTAAAAAATTGTAATAATTTATAACTGTAGCACATAACGATTTCGAAAGGAATACAATCGATACAATTTATTTTTCATGGTTAAGTTCAACTGGTGATTTATTTAAAAAAAAATTAATGAATAATAATATATTAAAATAAATACTGTTTATTTTATCAGGTGCAGTAAAACTATGTTTGCCAACCGCGTTTCCTATTGGCTTAATGCAAAAGGTCCATCAATGGCGATCGACTTGTCGTGCTGCAGTTCCACCGCGGCGCTGGAGCAGGCGTACCTCGCTATGAGTCGAGGAGAGTGCGAGGCCGCCATCGTTGGAGGTTGCTACTTGTGTATGCACCCACAGTCTGCTGTGCACTACAGAAGGTATTTTCAGCATTCTAAGTTATCTTTTACCAAATTTTCAACTATTAACCACCTGCCTCTTTATTTTACTTATTATTTAACCCTTAGAAAAATCGCTCGCCTTCCGCAGTCCCGCGCAAACGGTGGCCGGTAGTCGTCTTGCGACTCTCGACGTCTACGGGTCCCTGTCCGGGGCGTGAGGCTTGACGCTGCCTCACGCGCACCGCCGCCTTCTTCTCTAGCATGACTGCTTCGCAGCAGGAGGCGACGGCTTCTCATTCAGTCTCGCCCCGGAGTATGGCCTAATCCAGCGCCGGGCGCGAGAGGTCACCCCCACCGATCGCCTCTGCTAAGACACGGCGATGGTTCGCCCAAGCGGGACACACCTCCACCGTATGCTCTACCGTATGCTCCACCGTGTCCTCCAGGTGTTCGTTGCTGCAGTGGTGACACCCATTAAAATTTTCTCTGCTTACAGGATTATGAAACTTTGTAAGGATGGAAAAACAAAATCATTTGATGAAAATGCTGATGGCTGTGCTAAATCTGAAGCTGTCAACATCATATTTTTGCAGAAAGCAAAAAATGCACTGAGGTAATTATTATTTTACTAGTTTCTCTTAGCCGACGTCGTCGTCTTTTTTCCAAATTCCAAAATTTCTTTACACAAATAATCGAAAACGATTCGGAAAAGCACAACATTTTAATAATTTGCAGGGTCTACGCCGATGTGTTGCACGTTAAGACAGAATTTACATGCATGTTGCCTGGGGAAACCGGCCCTCAATATGGATTTCTCAGAGACATCAATAAAACAGTCAGCTTCATAAAAAATTTTTACGAGGAAGCAAAAATCCCACCACAGGCCATCGAATATGTTGAAGCATGTGGATGTGGTAAGTAGTCGGTCTTAAATTAAGTGATATAATTAAAAAGACCCAATTCTCAATGAGTTTTGATGACAGCTGTACCAGAAGCTGATAAAGTGGAGTTGCAAGCCATTGAGGAGGTGTTCTGTAACGACAGAGACGATTCTCTTCTAGTGGGCAGTGTTATGTCCAATATCGGTTACAATGAAGCTGCGTCTGGAATCACTGCCGTTACGAAGGTAATTTTATTATTCGGGATAAGAACAACTGAAACGAGAATATTATTTAAAAAAACATCGTTACATGTCATAACGACCTTGAAATCGGGGGGCACGGTCGTGCCCCCGCCAAGACAAGCAAGTGAAGCGCAATGGCACTACCTACCTTTTCTCGAAGTGTTTCGTCGTATTTTTCAACCCTCATAGAGTTGGTTTCCGATGTACCAGATAGTTCATATTCACAATATATGATGTCATTATTAGACTTATTAAACATACAAAGTCTCAATTGAATAGCTCTAATAATTTAGATTTTATTGATATCTAAAATACACCGATTTCGTCACTGACTCACTGACACACTGATGATCATCAAAATATTCGGCTACTTCCTGAAGTGCCAGGATGCTGAAATTTGGTAATGAATGTGGTCTAAGTTCAGCATACAACCAACAAAAAATTCATAAACTTATAACTTTCGCCCTCCATCCACTAAAATGGGGGGGTGGAAGTTTTGTAAAGAAACAAGTAAATCATCTAAGTAAAAATGCAAAGACAGAGAATGGTCTATGAAAACTGGCACTGCTGATGTACAAGAAATACACCCCAAAAAAAGAAGAAAAAAATAAACACTAAAAAGACTGCCTTGCAACTTACAAAAATAACTGAAATCCCACCAAAAAAAATTCATGTAAAATGTTGCCAAGACAACCATAAGGTTTGCCCCGTGAAAAATATATCAGATCACATGTAGAGCCAAGCTTCTGAATCTACACGGTCTAAATCTACCGACCTTAACTTCACAAATTCTACATATCAGTAAAAATCTATAGCTTCGCCGTTTCGCTACCATCGTCGTGGAGGTTTTTTCACAGGTCAAACCTTATATGGTTGTCTTGGCTACATTTTACATGAAATGTTTTTGGTGGGATTACATTTTTAAGATGTTCTTTTTTACAACGATATTATAAAATAGAAAGAAAATCGGAAAGAGCTCTTTTAGTGTTTGTCACACTCACAAGTGCGAAAAATCAATATGATTTTATCTTCATCGTGCAGGTATTACTAGGCTACCACACCGGTCAGCTGGCCGCCAACCTGCACTGCAGCAACCCGCGGCAGGACGTGCCGGCACTCCGCGAGGGGCGCATACGCATCGTCACCGAGCACCAGAGCTTCCGCCGCTCTTACGTCGCCGTCAACGGAATGTCTATAACGGGTGTCAACTCACACGTGTTGTTGAATGGACACTACAAGCCAAAGGTACGAATTATTCGCCTTCTCCCGAATTAAAATTATAAACTATCATGTTTCTCACAATCCACCACACAATACAATACACGTATTCTGTCATCTATATTCTTAGCCATTTGACTTGCAAGTTATTCTTTTTTTCTTTACACACAATCACGGGAAAATATTGGTGCCAATTGTAATCTTGATATTATTCTATTCTAGGATCCAAATCGCTACAAGTCAAACATTGCACATCTAGTGACTATATCAGCGAGACATGAAGCAGCAGTGACTCATTGTCTTAACGAGTTGAAAACTAACCCGATAGACCCTGAACAGTTGAGGTTGTTGCACAACATACACCAGGCGAATATTTCTGGACATTTGGGCAGAGGATTCATCATTTTAAGTAAAAATATTTTTGTTAAACCTAAATTAAATAAATGATGAATCTATCGCAAGCATTTTGTATGAATCTATCGTATATATAATACAAGTCAAAGCAATCTGAGTTGCATTTATTTCTGTCTAGTAGAAAAATAACCAATTAAGCTATCTGAATCGGATTGTTCTGACATTTTGCCTTTGGCATTTTACATAACTGCGAGAATTTCCATTTATAAAAAACCAACACATCATATAAACGGCTGATTATACAAAATGCCTATATATAGATAAAATATAAGTTTACTCCTGCCTTGTCTGTCCTGTTCCTGTTTATCATGAACTTAAACCGAATCGGCACCATTATTAAAATTATGCAAACTATACAAACCTTAATACTTTTTAGACACAAATGAGGAACAAAAGACCGTTAGCCTGTCGGAGAAGGCAGATCACTTTGACCACGCGCGTCGGCCGCTGTGGTTCGTGTACAGCGGGATGGGCTCGCAGTGGGCTGGCATGGGCGCGCAACTCATGCGCATACCGATCTTCGCTGCTGCTATAGAACGGTAGTAACATTGAACATAGAGTAAAACGGTTATGAGATTTAAGAATGTGCAAATACTTTTACATACCTATTCATTAATTTACAGATGCCATAAAGTTTTGCAGCCTAAAGGAATCAATATTGTTGATATAATAACGTCACCCGATGAGACCACTTTTGACAATATTTTACATTCTTTTGTTGGAATAGCCGCTGTACAAATCGGTCTTACTGATGTTCTACGGGAACTTGGACTTGTACCAGATGGAATTATTGGTGAGAAACAAGTAAAAAAAGATGATGATAAGTGATTGGTGTATGAACCAACCTGAAGTTCACTCGTAGTACGAAGGATTCGATTATAAAATAAATAACAATTGTCACACTTTTTTTTGGTTATGTAATTTTAATGTATATTATACCATAAGTTAGCTTAAATGATTTTCTGACTAGCTGCAAAGATTTTCTTTGTTGTTTAGGGTATCTCTGGACTTACCAATCGTATTAATAAACATCCTGAATGTGACAGATTATGACTCATTATTGTGATATCAGGTCACAGTGTGGGGGAGCTGGGATGCGCGTACGCTGACGGTTGTCTGACGGCAGAAGAGATGATACTGGCCGCTTACAGTCGTGGGCGCGTGTCACTGGAGACTAAGTTCATCCGCGGATCTATGGCCGCCATCGGTTTGGGATATGAACAGGTAGCATATTAACTACATTAATCCATTTTATTAGCTACAGTCCTGAATATATAATAGTGAAAAACTAGCACCACACTTTTAATTTAATGCATGTTTAATCTTACAGATTTTACCAATGTGTCCACCAGAAATTCAAGTGGCTTGTCACAATGGACCAGAATCTAGTACCATTTCGGGACCAGCTGATGTCATGAAAGAGTTCGTTGCAGAGTTAACTGCCAAGAGTATTTTCGCTAAGGAAGTTCCATGCTCCAACATCGCGTATCATTCGCGCTATATAGCTGATGCTGGTGAGGGTTTATAATAATTCAAAAGTAAGAAAAAAAAATGTTAACTGTTATAAAGGTAATGTAAATCCTTTATTTCCATCTGCCCCCTTTGAGCTTGCCACAGGGCTAGGCTGGCGGTAGGCACTGATTGGTGGCGATTACCGCTTTGGTGTTCCATGGTATTTTACTGTTACAAAATTTCGCTACTATAATAGTAACAATATTTTGTTTGGCGTAATAAGAATAAATTAAAACAGAAACAAATTTTAAGTTAGTTTTCCGTCCTACAAATTGATTCTTTTTAATTGTAATTCAGGACCTCAATTACTCAAGTACCTGTCGGAGGTGATCAAGGATCCGAAGCCAAGAACAGAGCGATGGCTCTCAACTTCGGTGCCAGAAGAGAAGTGGAACGATCCGAGTGCAAAACTCTGTTCAGCTGAATATCACACTAATAATCTGCTGGTTAGTAACGTTGTAATACTTGGTGAATCGGTGCAAATAGCTAGTATCGCCCTGCCCTCATAGATCTCTGATAGCCTGAAATCTGAACCGTTATCAAATGGCATTTTTAATATTATCATTTCGAAATGGGTTTTGACACTATGTTGAAAGGTTTTTTGTCTATCAGACACCTTTGATTGTAAATTTTAATCTGACTAGTTATAAAACTTCTCTGTACACTTTTTATCACATTCAATTGGTACAATACAATTATTACACAGAGCCCAGTATTATTCGAGGAGACGTCGCGGCTGATACCTGACAACGCTGTGCTGGTGGAGGTGGCGCCGCACGGACTGCTGCAGGCCATCCTCAAGCGATCATTACCAAGCAGCTGCACGAACATAGCGCTCACTAGGAGGAAACACGCCGATAATACATTGCTGCTGCTCGAGGGGATCGGCAAGTAAGTAAAATCATGAAAATAAATGAAATGGAATTGTCAATGGAAATACAAAACGGATTGGGAAAACCATTTGCTCCATTGAATATGACATCAATCCAGTTCTCCTTAAAGAAGTGTACCATTCCCATGCTTGGGTCATTGGTTTATAAATATCAAATTTTCTTTTATTTCCAGATTATTTATGGAGGGTTACTATCCTAAAGTTAATGTTCTCTATCCAAAAGTTGAATTGCCAGTCTCTTCGGGGACACCATTCCTTTCGCATGTAGTCCAATGGTCTCATGGTGGAAAATGGTGAGTGTTCTTTTTTTACAGTTGTTACCTTTTTTTATAATCAAAGTTAACAATGGAACTTATATTCTTTTTTCTCTTTTAGGACAATGCCACTGTATAGCAACGCCAATAGGACAACAGCTGCGTCGCTCGACTACGTCACCTCTGTGCAAGATTTAGAGAACGCCTACTTGCAAAGACATTCGATAAGAGGTAACATGAACACACTAAACTTATGCTATTTTAATTCTTGTATACTCAGTTACTGAGCATACACTTACCATTAAACAGCTGTGGTTTATCAGTATCCCAACGATACATATTACATCCTAACTAATATCATTAACGCCCGAATACTCGAACGTCACTTAATTTGAGGACGCTCTAAAATCTATTGCTGTCCTTACTTTATCCTTTTAGAGTGACAAAGATAGCAAAAGATTTGTAAGCGTCTTAACATTAAGTGACATTTGAGTATGCGGCCATAAGTATACTAAATGACTGGGCCATGCGTTGCTGTTTTTGGGTAAGCTTATATTTCAAGTTGGATCAAACTGCACACGTGTGCAAATTGATTAATTTCGGTTTAGTAGTTAGGAAGTCCATCGTGACAAACAAGGTGTCTCGTAATTTAAATATGTATATTTAGGTTACTAGTTGAAATAATACAACTGTATTTATTTTTCAGAACACAACTTATTCCCGTTCGCTGCCACACTGGCTCTTGTGTGGGACACCTTTGCAATGACGATGGGTAAACCGAAGAAGCAAATGTCAGTGAAGTTCAGTGACCTGCGTCTGTATACACAGCCGATAATACACGACCAACGTCAGCTTCGCTTTAACGTCGCTTTTCATAGAGGAAACGGTCATTTTGAAGTAATTAAAAGTACCTAAAATTTATAAAAAGCCTGTTTCACAGTCTCATTATTGGCTATTTTCCAAATATATTAAAAAAGGAAACAGAATTTGTATGAAGTTGTCTACCAGTTAGTTTAACCCGAACTTATTTTAACAATGTGAAACAGGCCCTAAGCAAATCAAATTATATTTTCCTTTTGTTATACAGGGTGTCTCTCGGCTATGCCACATGGAGGGAAAGTGCCTTAAATATTGCAGATAAAACATTTTACTGAAAGAAGACATTATTTGAATTTTAAAAACATTTTAAACTGTACTCATAGATGTTTAAATAAATAAATAGTTGAACCGGGAATCGAATAATTTAAGTGTTATTTTGATGTCATAAGCACCGAGTTGCCTTGTCTGGCCATACCACTGTTAAACCCGCGATGGTTTGTGTTGGTATGTTTATGTATTATGAATCTATGTTGTAAAATGTGTTCATTAATAAACGATAAAAAAAAACCTGTTACTCGAGAAAATTAATCAGTCTGTTGTTTTATCCTACCGATCGAAAGGCTTCACAAGGATTATTTTTTGCTAAATAACATAGTGTCAAAAATAAAAGGAAGACCATGAATTTTAACATTTTTATTACAAAATTAGTCAATTTTTCAAATGCTCAAAATTAGTCCTTTCTTCTTGAATACAAAGTGATGACTTTTGATTATTTCGTTCCCTGACGATTTTTTGATCTTGTTGTGTTTCACATCAAATGTTAAAATTCACGGTCTTCCTTTTATTTGTGACACTATGTTATCTAGCAAAAAATAATCTTTATGATGAAACCTTCTGATTGGTATGATAAAACTACAGGGTGTTTATTTTTGCTCGTGGAACAAGTTCTATTCCCGGCCCAACCATTTAATTATTAAAATATCTATGAATGCAGTTTAATTTTTTTTAATTCAAATATTGTCTACTTTTAGTAAAATGTTCTATCTACAATATTTTAGGTACTTTCCCTCCATGTGGCATAGCCGTGGGACACCCTGTATAGTGATATACCAGATGAGTGATGCACTATCACGTTTCCACCAACGGTCATCAGTTGCATGACTGGTATAACGGGTTTATAGCCATTTCTACTGAGTTAACTAAGACTTTTACTCCAGAGACAACTATGTAAATGAATTTGGGTACCTGTTTTCTTTGTCATTTTGAAACGATCCCTCAGTAATACTTAATCAATAGTTACTACATAACTTTATATTTCAACACAGATTCTTAATGAAGGTTCCAAAGTCGCAACAGGTTATATAACGGCATTTGAACATGATGATGACATCAAAGAAGTAATAAAAAGTAATGACGTAGAAACAAAAGTGAATATAGACCTCACCGCTGAAGATATTTACCATTTATTAAGAGACAGAGATTATTCCTACAGGTAAGTTAAAAATACAAAATTGAACTAGCATAAAAATTATCATCATATAAACTACACACATCAAAAGTGTCTAGGGATATTTTAATTAAACCTAAATAACTAAAATTCTATTAACTTTTTGTTAAGACACCTACACTTTAAAATAAACCTTGTTTAATTGCCTATCTAATCTGATAATAAACTTTTAGATAAAGTTAAATTAAAAAAAAAACTTAGAAGAAGAGGAAAAACTCAACAAAATTTCAATTTAGCTTTATTTTTGAAATTTCAAAACCTAAACAACAAAACAATTTTTTTTTATAAAAATTGTTGAAAACTTAAAATTAATAATTCGTGGATCCACCTAAGACTCTCCTGACACATCTGGAGCGGTTCTGCATACTCAAAACAAGGGGGTCAATATCCTATTGTGGAGTACTGTCCCAAATCCTGCTAAGATGCAAGAAAAGCTGGTTTTGATGCACAATATCAACAGGGAAATTCCTACGAGCTCTTCTCTGAAGCATATTCCAGGCATGCTCAATAGGATTTAAGTCAGGGGATTGTGCAGGCCGGTCTAAAGCTTGGATAACATGCTGTTGTAACCAACTTGTAACGTTACGCGCCGTATGTGGACGGGCATTGTCGTGCATTAGCTGGAAATTTTGTCCCATTTGCTGTCTGTGGGGCAAGATTACAGGCTCTAGCACCTCATCTCGGTATTTTCGAGCAGTCATATTGCCTTGTATCCAAACGAGGTCCGTTCTACCGCCGAGATGAATTCCTGCCCAAACCATAATCGTGCCACCTTAATATGCATGAACTTGTTGTGGGTGCTGCAGTCGATTCCAACGTCCAGGTTTTCTCCAAACGCGTACTCTTCGCGAATCAGGATGAAATCCAAACCTAGATTCATCAGTGAAAAGCACAAGTGACCATTGAGAATGGTTCCAGTTTTCGTGTGCAATAGCCCATTGTAATCTTCTTCCTCGATTACCTCTCCTTAGTGCTGATGCCCAAAATGGCCTACGAGCACGTAGATTGACTTCATGCAGTCGCCTTCTCAAAGTTTGACCGCTTACCAGCAAACCATACTCTCTCTGTAGCTTTTGAACCAATTGCATCGCCGCTGCATTTAGTTGACTTCGTGCAGCATTTACTATGAATCGGTCCTGTACATGTGTTGTAATGCGTTGAGGTCCTCGGTGCCGTTCCACCACTTCCTCCGTGACACGATAACATGACCAAAGCCTGGATATAACGCTCTGACTGGTCTTCATGGCTTCAGAAACGGCAATTATGGGACAGTATTTCACAACAGGATATTGACACCCTTGTTTTGAGTATGCAGAACCGCTGCAGATGTGTCAGGAGAGTCTTAGGTGGATCCACGGAATATTAATTTTAAGTTTTCAAGAATTTTTAAGTATAAAAAAAATTGTTGTTTTGTTTAAGTTTTGATGATTCAAAAATAAAGTTAAGATTGAAATTTTGTTTGAGTTTTTCCTCTTCTTCTAAGTTTTTTTTAAATTTAACTTTATCTAAAAGTTTATTATCAGATTAAATAGTCTATTAAACAAGGTTTATTTTAATGTGTACATGTTTTAACAAAAAGTTAATAGAATTTTAGTAATTTAGGTTTAATTGAAATATCCCTAGACACTTTTGATGTGTGTATGTTGGGGTCGGCTTCCAGTCTCACCAGATTCAGCTGGAAGAAGTTGTTTTACTGGAGCGACTGGTTGGGTTACCACGCCAACCCAGTTATTGGACGGTTCGGTTAGATAGATAGAACTTACGTATAAACAATATAATACCTATAATATTTTGTATTTTTACACAGCGGCGAGTTCTGTAGCATTGAAGGGGCCAATGAATCCCTAAGCGAGGCTTTGCTGGTGTGGCGTGACAACTGGGTCACGCTAATCGACGGCATGCTGCAGCTGAATATGCTGCGACAACCACACGATGGAGTATCACTGGTCACGCATATCAGAAGTATGAAGATCGACGTAGATTATCATAAAAACGTTGTAGAAAAATCGTTGGTGTCGGATTACAAAGCTCTGCTGAAAGCGATAGTATTAGAAAATTCAGTCAAGACCAGGTACATGTATATTTTGCATGATATTTTGAAAAGAATATTATTGTACATATTATTGGTGTTGTTGCAACTCGAGTAACTGCAACATTACTTTGTGTTCCAGATGTGGAGGCATAACAATTAGTAATATGAAATTGGAGAATATACCATCAATAAACAATGAAAAAATGACGTTGAAGACTTTAAAAACTCATTATCTCCAATCAGACTTAACCGTAAGTATACTTTCAGTTATCAACTGAACTCTCTCTCATCTATGCTAATATTAAAATAGGAAAGACTTGTATTTTTGTATGTTACGAATAAACTCTAAACTACTGGACCGATCCCAAAAGTTCTTTTTGTGCGAAGCCGGGACGGGCAGATAGTAGTTGATATTGTTACTGCTTAATACAAACGATATCCTACACTAACTTCTATTAAACTGTAATTATATTCTTTAAGAGTACCCTTAGCTTTTTCTGTCGTATTAATAATCCGGTATGTAACGTAGTAATTTAAGAGAATATTAGATTTTTTTATTCAGATGTATACAAACTATTTTTAATAAATCTCTTGTTTCACCAGAACAATTGGGGAGGAGAAGTCTACGTCCCATTAGAAGACTCTGCGTTAATAAGTAACAACGTGTCATTACAATGTAGCCATATTGGTGATCTGGGTTCGCTCACATGGGTAGAGGCTTCTGATAAATTGGGATCTGGAGTCCCTATTCAGGTATATCAGAATTCAAAGTTTAATTGGATTGCGTACGTTTTCTTTAAAAATAAACTTACACTATTTTCGTAATATGTATTTTTATCATCCTCCAGGTTCATTACGCTGGTATCAGCTACGATGACGTCAAAAAGGCCAGTGTGTCGTCATTTTATAAAGACGACAATATAAATACATTCGGAATGGAATTCAGTGGAATCACAGAAAGGTCCGTGCTCAGTGTAGCAAATTGATATTTTTATCGATATTCTTTATTTAAGTTTCCAATACGCATGATGCTTTACGGAATCTGACGAATCTTGCTTAAACGAGCCTCTTTTATGCCAACACTGGCTGTACTTTTCACTACGGCTTCTTATTACTTTAAGAGAGTATTTTTAGATATAATAACTTGTTAAAATTCAACAACAAAAAATACATTGATCTCTGGGTATATTTTAATGGACTCAGTAAAGAAAAAACAACAAAGTAGTTTGGCGAATTAATACAGCAAATCGAATCACAGTGACAGTTAATATAGAATTGCCCCTCTCTTCCCTATTTTATTGCGAAAACGACACACATAGTATCATTCATATATTTAGTTACGAACGACGGTTACGAAGGGAGTTAGGAAAGAGGATTACCTGATTTTCTGTCGCAAATCAGTATTGGTTCTATTATAAAAGTTCTTTAAAGAGATGACAATCGTTTCCCCCTGCAGTGGCTCGCGCGTGATGGGTCTGGTGCGCGAGGGCGCTGCCCGCAGCGTGGTGCGCGCGCAGCCGGAGCTGCTGTGGCCGGTGCCGGCGCACTGGAGCCTCGAGGACGCCGCCACCGTGCCGCTCGCGTACGCGCACGCGCTCTACTGTCTCGTTAGTGAACCGCGTTAGACAACAATATTATCGTTAATTGGCAATCTCGCCCTAATCCTTTTTTTTTTCAGGGAATCAAATGTCAAAAGTCATTAACATATTCACCACATGTGTCTGTGTTGGTCCATGGAGGAGCTGGCGCTTTGGGACAAGCTGTAATATCAATAGCCCTTGGTCTCGGCTACGAAGTGTTCACAACTGTCAGCGATATGCGCAAGAAACATTTCTTACGTAAATTATTCCCGGGGTTGAAAGGTATTTTGATGATGTTAATGTTTGTTAGGCAAATTTTGCTGATGTAGGAAAATAATAATACTAAATTATTTTTTTCCTACATCAGAGTCAGAATTTCAGAGGCCTATAATTATCATTATTGTTTTTATACGTCTTTCGTAACTCGGGCCCTTGGGGTCCCGGACCTATGAAAAGCGTACGAGAGACCAAAGCCAACTCGCAGAGGCTAGTTAATAAAAACTTCATGAAACACCAACCAACGATTATCGATTATAATTATGCACTATGAAAGTGCACCCAAAAAAAACCCCGGTTGGTAAAGGACTATTGCTGGTTATGGAATTAAAAGTTTTTAGAATATGGGTTTGAGTTGTTGAGGTGGATTTGTTACCTAAGACTATTGAACAACTATAGCCTCTGCATGATCAATGTTTGTTTACATGGATAAAATGGCAGGGGGTAACTTGAACACTTAATAAATGGGCTCCCGAAAACAGCCGCTAGCACATAGTGACGTAGCGACAAAGGCCTCCGGGCCTTTGTCGCTACGGTTAAGATTCCTACGCAGCGCCTTACTGGAATATTTCCTTCCGCCAAGCACGTTTGCTCTTGCTATTCTCTGCCTTAACCAGCCAATAAATGCAAAAGAGAGATGTGAAGGCCTTGTTCCTCGTCAGTGCTTACTCTGGCCGGCCAATAAAGGCAAGCCAGAGAAGAGGAATTAGTTCTCCCGGGAGGTCAGTTTCGTGGGGTCGCCACTGTCCAACAGCTCGCCACAATCTGCCCTGGTTATGCGGTTTATAATTATTATCATTATAAGAACCGAATCGATAGATATTCTTTGTTTAAGCTGAACACATTGGAAATTCTCGCCATCACAGTTTCGGAGACATGGTTCTAAACGCTACGAAAGGAGAAGGTTGTGACATAGTTATCAGCTGCGTTGCAGAAGACTTAAAAAAAGTATGATTAACGTTTCCGATTTTTTTTATGATTATAACCTGGCCTAGTTAAAGTTCTATAGCTGAAACTCTTGGGTTTTTCAGACCTCAATTAAATGTACAAAGAGCTCCGGGATGTTTATTGATGTTGCTCAGTTGCACAATCAAGAAGATTTCGCTTACGGCATGTACAACCTCACTAAGGGACGAGGCTACACTATCACTGAATTTTCTTCAATATTTAATCCTGAAAATATTGAGGTTGCTAAGGTACGACAAAGTACTAACTATACTAGTTTCAGAGTTTTCTTCAATCATCACGCTGCCACGCATCACACATTCACACTGCATGTTTCGCGTCAATGCACCTTCGCGCGTACTTGCGGTAGTGCAAATCTGCATCATCAAGCGGGTTTTATACGCACTAACGCGCAATCCTGCATCGATAATCAAATAACAAAATTATGCATCATTAACAGGGATTTACTTATTTCTTACAAACATTTTTTTATTGTTAATTAAGTTTATGTATATTATTCTGTCAAATATGGGTCTTAATTAATTTATAAATATATGAATTAATTCTTCGAACACACAGGATTTGAGACACAATAGAAAGACTACAGCCCAACAAAATTCGTTGTAAAGTTCGAGTCTTGTCCTTAGGAACACTTACAACAATTCATTTTTATTTACCATAGATTGATGCAAAACTTAGTGATTTTTTGATATTATTCATTGTTTTTCATACTTAGCCCGAAGCAAAATTTATTTAAAGTACAGTTTCAAATGCATCCAAGTATTTTTTATGTCACAGGCGTTGCAGACGATGTTGAGTGATGGTATTAGTCGCGGGTACGTGCGTCCTCTGTCGCGCGTGACGTACGCGCCGCACGACGCCGCGCGCGCCTTCCGACTGCTCGCGGCGAGCAGGCACCGCGGCAGAGTGCTGCTCAACATACAAGGAGCCACACTGGAAGTTCAGCCCAGGTATATATTACAATTATAATGTTGACAGTAATAGTGACAATCAACGCCTGATGCTGATGCAGGATAACGCCCGTTCTGTTACTACCGCACAGGTCATAAAAGAGTAGAGTGACAAGAACAAAAACTTTAACATGTTTTTTACCATAGTTATTATCCTAGTTACATTATTATTTAGCGACACTAACATGCCAACGGATGCCGTCCATCTGCATTCACTGGAAGCGTGGTTGGAGGTGGGAGAACCTCGCCTCATTCACATCGCACGCCGTGGCCAAACAAAGAACTTTCAGCAGACCAACAGTCACTATGTACTAATGAAAACATAGCCGTGAGAGCAAAAATAAATAAATATACGTCACTAAACCTGCTGCATAGTTAACTAGAAGATTTTTCATACTTGCGTTTGCCATTATTAGAAGAATTCGTCTGTGGAACAAGTACCTAAGGCGCGATTTAACGTTCCCGGTCAAACTATAATTCTAACCTAATCTTACATTAGATCTCATATATCTTGACATTCATCATGCAAATTGTCTTTCAAACTGAAACTAAGCATCCAGATATTGATATTTTAATCTAACATTTGCCTTAATTTAAGACCTGTAACAGTCACAAAGTTATAGAGGCAAACGCAGACAATGGAAGATGGGCGATTGTCTTTGAAAATAAAGTAATTATTATCCAAATAAGTTAATAAACTCTCACATTTGTATTTTGCTAATATATTTATTATGCCTACTAGAATAATGAACAGTTTTTAAAGCATATTTATTACTACTATTTTACAGATTAGTGTGCAAGGCTGATCGCTGCCATCTAATTCTCTGCAATAATGAAACTTTAAGGCTGAAGCTGGGAGACAGACTTGTGGAAAGAGGTGCTCGAAAGCTTTGTGTACATTTCAAGAAGCTATCTACAAGCTATATACAAATAAAAATTCGGTAAAAAAGTTCATCCACTTTTGATTTTTTTTTTGGTCATTTAACCCGGCGTCATGGGGGTGGAAAAGTGTTACACGGACGTTGGGGTGGGTCTCACCGACCCGATTATTAATATCCATATTATTCCAATACTGTATAAATAATAAAGGAAATATTATTCGTGTTTAGTTTTTTAGGTATCTAAGTAAATAATGCAACACAAATATCATATTATATTTATGTTTTAATCACATAAATAGATCTTTAAAAAAATAACGACAAATGTCTACAAATTTTTCCTGTTCTGTATAAATCTAATGATATTATTAATTTACAATCAATTTTAATGTTTTAATGGCACTTTTTCGTAGAGAACTAAATTTACTATAGAAAAAAACCAAAAATCACTTCATATCTTTGGTACAGTCAGCACAAAAAGGTACTTTATGTTCTACACAAATATATTTGTTGCAATTCTCGCAGGTGTAGTTTGTCTTGCGGTCTTTTTTGGCTGAACATACTTGGCACCGTTTGCAAACATTAGGTTTTTTAGGGTTACTTCGCTTACTCAAGTGATCTTCTTCGTCACAGAAATCCTGGTCAGAGAACTCAGAATCAGAGTCAGATTCTTGTAAAATTGCAAGAATACGCTGTCGTTCTCCCTCTTCGTGATCAATTTTTTACTAAGTACCTACAAAAATACAAATAAAATACTTTAAACTATATATTAGCAAATTCAATCGTAAACAACAACAAAAAATCAACTATAAAAGGATAAAACACGGATAATAAGTAAAACCCTATCTTTACAACACGGCGCGAAATTGTTACACCGACTGCGGGGATGGGTCTCACATACCTTTTTCAATTTTGAGCACGTGTAACTCCCGCTGCGGCTGTGCCACGACTAAGATGTTGCTTGAGACGCATAGAACAACTCAACAGCTCCAGCTACTGAGAAGAACAGCAACGTCACACGCATAGTAACCGAACTAAAAGCGCAATAAAATGTCACGGGTCGCACAGACCCAACCCCCATGACGCCGGGTTAAAACTTGTTAAAACAAACGCCTTCAGATTTTGATATACAAGGTGTTAAAAAATTAACTGCAAGAAAAGTAAGTACTTGTTTAGAATTATAATTAAAAAATATTTGCGAAAAAAGATTTCAAAATAACCAACCCGTTTCGGAGATAAGCAATATTTTAACTTCGCACATAATTATTGAATATGCGCACTCTACGGTGCACGCGCACCGGCGTCGGCGTCACACGCGTGGGTTGTTTACCCCTGCGATACGACATGCGACGGTGCGCAAAAAAGTATTTAACTAAATTGTTTTATTTATGTCAAAATATAAAAGTGCTCCACAAAAATTATTTTTGAAGTGTCTTTGTTTTTCGATGTCGGGTAAGTGGACGAAGTTCTTGCAGTTAATTTTTTAACACCTTATAGTTTCCATTGACCAGCCGCGTGTTACAACTGAGTAATAAACTTAAGAAGCCATTCTTATACACTTAGAATTAAAAATTTTTTTTTGTTTTTGTCGAGCTGAGGACTGCCATTTTTATTGTTGGTTTAAAAAGGTTCGTTCGCTTTAACCGAGATATATTCGAAACTGAATCGTAGCTGTTATAATCAAAAGCATTGATGGTTATGGAATCAGCTTGTTTCCATAACGGTGATAATTAATGTCCAACATCTCACACATCGACTACTAACTAACTTTTAATATTTGTATCTCATACTTTATAAGTGTAAATCTTTTTGCGTAGATCATGGCAACGATTGGGTGTTGAAGTCGTGGTATTCTCTGACGACTTGTCAGAAGAAGCTGATGTGAACGCGCTGTTAAGTAATGCTATGCGCATTGGTTCCATCGAGGGAGTGTATGTGACTGTGGGCCACAAGCAGCACGATATCGACGAAACCTTACTAAATACTTTGGACTTGTTGTCGAGGAAATTGTGTGCTGATATAAAGTAAGTGAATATATTTATTGAATGTTGTCATACTTGGTAATTTAATAAATAAATATTCACTTGTTTACCTTCTCATAAAACTTACTGTTTTTGTACTGGTGAAATAAATTTTTATTATTATTTATTATTATTATTATTCTAGGAGATCTTACACACGGCTATCTGATCCCAAGCTAAGCAGAGCATGTGTTATGGTAATCAGACAACTGATATACATACTTATATATTTTTAAATACATACATATTATAGATAAATAACACCCAGACACAGAACAAACAATTATGCTCATCACACAAAGTTTGTCCTGGGTGGGAATCGAACCCGCGACGTCTGGCTTAGCAGTCAGGGTCACTGACCACTAGACCAACAGGCCCGTCAAAAAATAATAAGATCATTTAACTTTTTTGGTCTACGTTATACTTTCGTTTTGCATTTTGCAGATCATTTGGATAGAGTGTCATAAACTGCCTTAAAAATTCCAGTCATTTTAGCTATTTTAAACCCCAATCTGCGGAAAAATTCCTAGTGAGCTAAACTTTTGTATACACCTTTATTACAGCATTGTAATGAAGATGTGAAAAATCGACATTGATATCGTGCCGGCTAAAAAAGTTATAACGGTCAAAAGGTCACGAAAATCAGTTTTTCGCAAATATCTCGCGATCTATTGCTCAGAGGTCATAAAAGTCATTGTAAAAATTGTTTGTCGAGAAATTGTCTACACAAAATGTCTCTTGCGTTTTTCTGTAAAATTAACCGTTTTCGTAGTAGAGCGCCTAGAATATAATTATAACGATGCACTCGTTTCCTCACCACCTTCGAGGTAGAATGCAGGGCGCGTTTTTGTTACAATGCAAAAGTAACCAAGTGACTTATTGTTTATGGCCTAATGAAGTTCGGTGTTTTCCTAACATGTCGATTGGACTCGCATGCAAGTTCAATGAGTAGGTTGGATAAAAACTGCTATTGTTTGGAGAATTTTTCGGCAGTAGCCCGGAGTTCGGAAGTTAGTGGTGGGACATCAACGTACCTCACAAAGCACGCAAATCTGATCTCTCTCCGATCAAATCAGTTTGCTGTCTACGAGATTGATTAGGAGATTGAGGAAAGAGAAAACTCATTTCTCATAGTGCTATTGTGCACTATAATAAGCCATTGCTTACTTGGCTAATCTCAATTAGGATTGGCCGCCGTGACAGGAATTGTGTCTAGCCAGTATTATAATTAAAAGACAGAAAAACGTTTATTGGTACCTCACACGTATAGGTAATACAAAAAATAATAATATAAAAAATCCGTGCGAGGACAGAAAGGCGCCTGACCCAGCATTTGGTAGCCCAGCAGCGCTGGTATTTTGCTAGGGCCTGCTGCTTAGCTTAATGCTCATCGCTTACACTTACATTTCTATGCTTTGGTTAGTTCATAATGCCATTACTAAGCCTTTACACAAAATATTCATTGGTTACAGAAGCATTGTATATATAAATTTGTCACGTCAATTTCGAGTCTAATGAAACATTTTGTGTCTCGGCAGATATTTCACAGTTATCAACACTGGTGACAACACAATTGGGAAGGATGTATGCCTTCGTCGAGTACAGAGCAATTTGCCAGCAACTGTATTGTCGATACCGGAACTAGGCCTTGTAAGTTTAGCACGATAGAGTTATTTGTAATAAAATGTAAACAGTTTCGGCGCTGACAATCAATTCTGCCGTTTTTTCTGGATCTCAAGTTTTGTAGGCGTTCAAAAAAAAATAGACCAGCTACCGTAAACTACCTGTATATTACTTTCGATGTATGCTAGCAAAAGGAATCGTAGAGTATAAGTCGATAAGAATCTGACATAATCCCCCGCCCTCCTCAGACGATAGGCAACCATGAGGCCCAGCGCACACCGCTGGAGGCGCAGCGGAGCGCATTTGAAGACAACAATTTAATATAAACCTTAAGTACCTTGACATACGGTCAAATTCAGACATTAGCACGTGAACAACAATCTCGACTAGAACCGTCGGCCAGTAACTGTAGCCCACCAGACACAACACCCGTCTGGTCGGAGGATCCTCCCTTTTCAATGGAGGCTGGATGACTTTGCACTTTGTCCTTCATACTTCTAAAGTAGTTATACAAACCTTTATCCTAACTAGACATTATGGAAAAACGTGTAATGTATGATTAACACTTAATAATTATGAATTTTAGGACACATAATATTAATTACATTTGTTTGCAGGAGTCGTGCAGTGTTGCAGTGTACCGTGCCGCATTGGACGTGACCGAGAAAGCGTTGCGTGCAGCTCAATGCGTATTTCTAGCTCACACGGCGCCTGCGCAACAAACGTCGCTACTGCAACAAATAGCTGCACTCGCAGGTAGTACCTATAATAATATTTATCTTTATGTAGATTGCTGCAACTGTCAACATGATGTAAACAATTTGATGTGGCGTCAAGCACAGTGAAGGTTTAAAATTATGCATGATAAGATATTTTTGTTTTTTTTTTAATGTCAGTTCTTGTGCAAAAAATGTTATCAAATGATGATTATTGATATTGATGAACACTTGGTAACTTCACGTTTCACTAAAATAGTTTCAAACGTTTTTTTTGCAGATATAACTGTAAATGCTGATAAAAACGAGAATACAACTTTGGGCGAACTGGGAGTCGAAAACGATATGATATCACTAATTTATAATTTCTTACGAATTAATTATAATGTTGTGATCGAAGAGAAAGACATTCCTTTGATAACTATCGAAACGTAAGTTTATCACGATTTGTTATGATACAAATCGTAATCTCTTCTACTGCTCCCCTGATCGAGTGTCAGACTATACGCCGACAATTACTATAAAATAAAAATAAAATAAAATAAAATAAAAATCGTTTATTTTCAGACAATGTAGTCCATAATAAAAATTAATAACTTAAATGTGAACAATATCATTTACACAGTGGTCTTATCGAACTCCCCGAACGTGAAGTTCAGTGAACCTTTTAAGAAGGACTGTGTCAGTTCTCTCTCTTATCCACTTAAGGGCACTATTTCGACTCCCTCGAACCCGCCTTACAACAGACGCCACTTCCTTTCTCATCAACGCGTGAAAGCCATCAACGCTCGCGTCGGCAAACATGCCGGATGCACTACAATATCGAGGGAGGTACTATGCCGACAGACTGAATTGCTGATAAGCCCTGTCGGAGTTAAGTCTTGTCGGCGTAAAGTCCTGTCAGATTAAAGTCTTGTCAGCTTTCAGTCTGTCGGCGTATAGTCGGACACTCCCCCTGATCAGCCATACACACATAATTATGTTTCATTTTTCTTATACTTTTGTCTTGTTTTTAATCTTCTTTTTTCTCTACCTCCATAATGCAAACCTATAGTTTATGTTTCTTAACTCTTCATCAGAGTCATGTTTAAATCAAATTAGTGGTATTATTTTTCTATTCCAATTTTCTGTCACTATAACATTCAGAGTTCCTAAAAATAATATCCGACTAATTTAAATTTTTGACCATACTTGATCATGAAGTAATCCCAATTTTTTTTTCCCTTAAGGATTCAACAATTAGAAAAATCTATCTTCAAATCAGATTTCAAAGACAGTAAGGGCTTGTCTACATTCTTCACGTACGTAGACTCAGATGAACTGCTTGCAACTACTGACATCGTGGTTTTGCCGACGCTTGTCAGCTACTCAGATATGGTAGGTGCTTACAAGTTATTATAACTTTACATATTAAGCTCTCAGAAATATTTCCAACACAATAGACCTCACAAGAATTTAAATAAAATAAAATAAAATACAATTTTCTCTGTGGTTGTCAGAGGGGAAAATTGGGGGTTTGCCCGGGCTTTCCACCCTGACAAAGAACTCGACGTGGTCACTCATAATGGGCCTCGTAAGAAGGCTAAAGGTCACCCAAAGGGTAATAGAGCGAGTAATGATTGGAGTTTCCCTGCACGATAGAATCAGAAATGAAGAAATTCGCAGGAGAACCGAAACCACCGACATAGCTCGTCGAATTGCCAAACTTAAGTGGCAGTGGGTGAGGCACATAGCTCGTAGAACTAACGGCCTTTGTGGTGGAAAGGTTCTCGAGTAGCGCCCGCGTACCGGAGAATGCAGCATATGCAGGCCTCTCGCAAGATGGACCGATGATCTTATCAAAATCAAACCTGGCCGAAGAACCAACATGGTCCTTCGAGCCGAATTCATATAGGCCTGAAAGTAGTCGCGTATGGGTACAGTCAACCAACAGATTGTAGTCCATGCCATTTAGTTTCACTGTGTAATCTCAGTCAACTGGTTTAAGCATTTGATAATTGTTGTTATTTAGTGAAGCAACATTTTAAAAACAACTAGTATTACTTGACTAACTAAGTGTTTAGAACGGTTAAAAGTGGCCTTCGCCGAATAATAAATAAAAAATACAACAGCTCATACTTTGTCCATTGGATCCATTGGATTAGTCAATTGCCCAAATATCTCGGTACAACAAAAAATAAAATAGTGTCTACTAATTGGATTATTACAGAGGGATGACGAATTTGATTCAAGTCAAACATACCTGTGCATTGTGCCTGGTATGGAGGGCCACCACGAGAGGTTCCGCGTGCTGTGCGAGCGACTCAAGCTGCCGGCGCTCGTGCTGCAGCTAGGACTTGACCAACCTCACGAGACAATAGTAGAAACTGCCGAGAGATTAGTTGAGGTATGAAATCATCCAAAAGTTGTTACGTCAATTGTAAAGCCTACACGTCTGCCGACTACTCAGAGCATACTCAGATGGATCTGTACGAGCCGTCCACAAGTCTGTAGGTCCATCAGTCTATGTTCATCCTCGACAGACGCAACTAGTACGCTGCCGCAGCTATTTATTTATTTAGTGTCTTTAACTACTCCGTTTCATGCTGAAAACATTTTTAAGAATGCTGCGCAATGTAAGTATAAGAAATCGCAAGAAGCACGCGTGCACTCTCATTCGCAACTCTGATCAGACTGATGCGTCTGTAGACGTGTGGACAGTCATCGGATGTCCGCGCCAAAACCCGTTGATCTGTGTGACAAAAACCGCCCAAAAACTCCGCACAACTATCGGATACGAGGCGGACGTCAGCAGGCGCGTCGTACGTAAAATACCTTCAACAGACGCACAAAATACCCATGTCCTCTATACGTCTGCGTACGCATCGGCAGATGGCAAGCGCATCTGCAAACGTGTAGAAGACGCAGAAGATTTGGAAATTACGCGTTGTATTTATCGCAAATATATCATGTAGTTAGTATACATGCTATTATTGCTCAATATCTTTTATACTATCGGTGCCAACAATAACTTACTCACTGTGTTTTGTTTATCAGGTCTACCTGAAGAAAACGGGAATGAAAAATCATTTCTACCTCTTAGGGTACGAAAGTGGAATATTTGTAGCGTTAGAGATGGCTGCTATCTTGGAAAATCATGGTACAAAACATTTTGTGTTCTGAATATAATTTAGGTAAATTAAAATTATAACATACAATATTTGTTGCAGGTTTGAGTGGTACGGTTTACTGTGTTGGCCATGATCCGGAAGAGTTTAAAGTAGAGCTCGAAGAGCAGCTCGCAGAATTTAAAACACAAGAACAGCTACAAGATGCTGTAGCGCGCCACATGTTTACGTTGATGGCGCGAGGTGACACAACAGGTCTTGATAATGCGCTGCACACTACGAGCACTTGGTCACCGAAGGTAGACGCGTGTGTTCGGACTCTATTAGGTCGTGTGCCGCACTCGGCGCAGTACGCGCGTGCGCTCTTTGAGACCACACTGAGGCGCGTTGAGCGCGCGCGTGGCTATGTGCCGCGCGTGCATGCGCTTCGCTCTCAGCTGATATTACTGCGCGCTGCGTCTGCGCACCCTGCGCCGGCGCCGCTCGCGCTACAACAACACTCGCAGCGCCCAGTCGTCGTGCATCAACTGCGCGCGCCGCTAGCACACGCACCCACAGACCTGCAATGTGCGTCCATTGTAAATAAATATTTAGACCCCGTAATACTAGACGCATTCGAGAAAAAGAATATTTGTAACACATATCTTTTGAATCCCTCTTCTTTTATGTCAATTGAAATGTAACATAATAAAATAAAAATAAATAATGGTAAAACAAATATAACCGCGTTTTACTTTTCTATTGCCACACACATAGCGAAAACTCTGGCAAATTCGCTGCCTGCTTGTCACACACATGGAGTCGTCTTCGTATTTGTTTGGCATGTGCTTGTGCAAAGTTAGCAAACCAAATGCTGATTAAGCTCACATCACAACCCACAAAAAGAAAAAATTGGAAACGAGGCTTTATATATCGTTCAACAGTGGGAACTTACACAAATCTTAAACATATAATATCACATTAAGCTCTCAGACACGTGTGATTCCGTTTTGTAATAGAATTTTCTTCTTCCGTTGCCTACTTATTTTATTAGATACCAATTACGCTTTTTATCTATTAGAAATGTTATTGTGAATATTTTTGAGAATATCACAAACAGGAGTTTCTCTTATTTCGAAGGTTTTGGAGAGGTCTAGGAAACTATCTAAACTTTTTTCTAAAATCTAGAAAGCAAATAAAATCATTTCAACTAACCTCCCAAATCCGAAACCGTCTGATGCACAGTTTTACAGTCTTGTGCCATTCGGGCAAAATTAAATGTGTAATAGCCCAGTCATTTAAGAGATTTTAATAGCCCGCTACAGGAGTTTAACGTGACATAAGTAAACCTATAAGCACGTGTAAAATCCACCAGACAACGAAGTAGTTCAACAGACAACACTTATCTGGTCGGGTAAGAGTTTCACGCGATTCACATGTATAGCCTTGTGACTTACTTTCTTTTCTTTAGACAAACACAGAACCTTCCTTTTAAGAAGTCGGCTATATACCAATTTCTGCCCATCACTTTGTCTGCAAGCCGAGAGGTGTGTGGAGTGACTTAAACAAACAAACAAAACCTGGTCATCCAGTGAACGTCGCGGGTATTCATGAACCGTCTAAAATAGCCGAGGCGTTTCGCCTTCATTTCAAGGTAGATTCCTTACCTGCTGCGGATGTACCGATGGATATGTGGCCATGTAGGGCCAAGGATGCGGGTGTCACTGTCAGGTTCACAAATAAACAGATAAGGAACATAATTCAGGGCATGGTCCTAGGTAAATCACCCGGATATGATTGGTTAAGTATACAACATCTAATTTATGCTGGAGTTCATTTACCACGAGTTGTAAAAATGTTTTTCAATCTGTGTTTAAGTCATTAATACTTACCAGAACAATTAATGCATACAGCAGTTGTTATACCAATAATCAAGAACAAAAATGGAGATGTCTCGGAAATGTCGAATTATAGGCCAATATCTTTGGCCACAATCATAGCCAAGGTATTGGACAGTCTACTTGATAAACACCTGAATAAGCATATCAACCTTCATGATCAACAGTTTGGCTTTCGCTCAGGTTTATCAACAGAGAGTGCTATCATGTGTCTCAAAGAGGTTGTTCAATACTATGTAAACAGAAAGACACCAGTTTATGCTTGTTTCTTGGACCTGTCAAGGGCATTCGACCCTGTGTCCTACAGGAAACTATGGGAAAAATTGGAAGGAGAGACATCTTGTGAGCAGGAGATTGTGACTATGTTAAGGTATTGGTACAATAGACAAACTAATATTGTAAGGTGGGCTGGGGCATCATCAGATGTGTATAGGTTGGATCGTGGTGTGAGGCAGCGTGGCTTGACCTCACCGCGCCTTTACAACCTGTACATGAATGGTCTTATTGGTGAACTAAGCAGCACTTGACTGGAGTCGGGTGTCATATTGATGGAGTTAGCATTAATAACATTAGTTATGCGGACGACATGGTGCTGCTGAGTCCTTCAATTTCTGCCCTGCGAAAGTTAGTCCGAATTTGTGAGACTTATGCTAAGGGTCATGGGGTCATGGACTGAGATATAACTCAAGAAAAAGTGAGTTACTTGTATTTAAAGCCAAAGTTATACCCTAGCACCTATCACCTTAAGTGGTTATGAGCTGAAGCAAGTCTCTCACTTTAAGTATCTTGGTCATGGCTCTCAGAGGACTTGAAAGATGATAGAGATATGGAGAGGGAACGTAGGGCGCTGGCCGTCCGAAGCAATATGTTGGCCCGCAGGTTCAGACGTTGCAGTGACGCAGTAAAGGTGACGCTTTTCAAAGCTTATTGTCAGTCTATGTATACGTGCTCCCTGTGGGTTGACTATTCGCGGATGACGTACAGCGCCCTGCGCGTACAATACAACAACGCCTTCAGGGTACTGTTGGGGCTGCCCCGGTATTGCAGTGCCACGGGCATGTTTGCAGACGCGCACACTGATGGTTTTCACGTGATAATAAGAAAGCGATGCGCTTCATTGCTACACCGTATGCGAACCAGTTGCAATAGTATCCTGAACGTGTTGACAGATAGGTGGGACTCACCATTACTTAGGCATTGGCTAAGCCTGCATACCGTAATGTGACGTCGTGTTGTGTTTGTATCACCCTGTTTTTGTATTGCTCATATGGACTTGTCCGAAATAAAGTTTATTATTATTTTTTAAACTTTAAGTTTCTCGGGACTCTGGGGTCCCGGACCTTTGAAAGGCGTACGAGGAGCCGAAGCCAACTCGCAGAGGCCCCTTAAATAAAACTTTATAATATGAAGTGGGACACCAACCGGTGATTATCCCTATATGCACCACTCAAGTGCACCTAAGGTCAACCCCCGGTTGGTGGTGGTCTATTGCAGGTCATGGAATAAAGAAAGTATTGAACTATGGGTTTGGGTTGCTAAGGTGGATTAATTATCTGAGACTATTTAATGGCTATGGCCCCTGCCTGACCAATGCTTGTATACACGGATAATAAGGCAGGGGGTGACTTGCACACTCAGTTAATGGGCCCCCGAAAACGGCCGCTAGCACATAGTGACGTAGCGACAAGGGGGCATCATATATCGAGGTGCTGGAGGAGTGGAGAGGTATTCCACGTCTATCAGGACAATCCCGGAAGTACGGTCAAGATCCCTACCAGCATCTTACTGGAATACTTCCTTCCCCCGAACAAGTTTGCTCTTGCGAATCTCCACTCAAACCAGCCAATTAAGGCAAGAGAGAGGTGGGAGCCTTGTTCCTCGTCAGTGCTCGCTCTTGCCGACCAATGAAGGCAAACCAGAGATGAAGAACAAAGGGTCTCCCAGGAGGTCAGGTCCGTGGGGGTCGCTACTGCCTAATTATTATTAAACGGTTTTAATATTTTCATTTCATTATAGTAATACGGCACGTATCATACAAATGGTATTCAACTATTGACGGGCCAGTTGGTCTAGTGGTTAGTAGCCCTGACTGCTAAGCCGGAGGTCGTGGGTTCGATTCCCACCCAGGACAAACTTTGTGTGATGAGCATGAATGTTTGTTCTGTGTCTGGGTGTAATTTATCTATAATATGTATATGTATTTATAAATTATATAAGTATGTATATCAGTTGTCTGGTTACCATAACACAAGCTCTAAGCAGAGCTTAACTTGGGACCAGGTGACCATGTGTGAGTTCTCCCAGTATATTTATTTATTTAAATATTTATTTATTAATTGCAAAAAAATAATTCCTTGGCCCAAATTCATTTATTCTCTGCGAGTAATTTATTCTTTCGTGTAACTTTATTCATATTCTTATTCATATTCTTTATTGCACATAAAAAAAAAAAAGTACAAACATCAGCAAAACTAAAATAAAAACTTATGTACAATGGCGAGCTTAACCCAGAAATGAGTTTTCTACCAGCAAACCAAAATGCTATAGAGAGATTTGCAACGGGGGATTTGTGCTTATGTGCACGAATAAAACATAATTATTAACTCTTAACTAATATATGATTGTAATATTAAATACATAATATTAAATACGTAATACAAAATTAAATACAACAATAAATAAAAATATATATAAATATATATATACACATATATTATCAATCAACAGACAGGAAATGTTCCCTAATTCCTCTCCTGAACACTTCTAAGGAAGGGCTATCTCGCAATGAATGCGGCAAAGCATTCCAAAGACGCACAGCACTAACAGTAAAAGATCCATCATACCGACTCGAAGAGTGAGAAGGAAAACGAAGTAGAAGAGATGATGAAGAACGACAAGGTTTACCTCTAGGAACAAGAAACTCAAAGCGTTCACGCAGATACGAAGGAGACTTACTATTGTGAAGAATAGAAAAGAGGAAAGAAAGAATGTGACAGTCTCGACGCTGCCGAATAGGTAGCCACCTCAGCTGCCGCCGAAACTCCGACACTTTAATTTGTATAATAAATTTACTTCGTATAATTATTTGCATGAATAAAATGAATTTTACACTTGTGTGGTCAACAGTAATTATAGCTTAATTTACACGTAAATTAAATACAAAATAAAATAACAACACGTTCATGGCCCACGAGGATGAATGACAAAGTAACTGATTTCGTAAAATCAACTCATTTTTAACCGAATACAAAAAGGAATAGGTTCTCAATTCGCATTTTATATTCTACGGAAGTACCTCACAAGGTAAACAAGGAGCCCTTACAAGATCACTCTCTTGTCCGTCTTCTGTCCATCTGTTCATCTTTCCTCTGTCCGTCTGTCCATCTTTCTTCTGTCCATCTGTCCATCTTTCTTCTGTCCGACTGTCCATTATTATACTTCACTACTTATCGGGATTTAACGCGCACATACCTTTTATTTGTTTTTCGCTTGACGTTTCGGCAGGGTTACACCTGCCATGGTCACAAGCAGACTGTCCGACGACACTACTCCATCGATGAAGTAGATTGATCTTCATCTACCCTCGATGTTGGTGAATGTCCACTGTAAAGCCGCGTACACACTACACTCACTGAGTCCGGTTTTTTAATCGACTTAAAATCGCGATGGTGAATTTTTGCAATCACTAGATTCCATGTGCTCGACAGTTTGAATCCCGATTGAAATTTTTGTGTTTTTGACAGTCTGCTTGTGACCATGGCAGGTGTAAGTGTAACCCTGCCGAAACGTCAAGCGAAAAACAAATAAAAGGTATGTGCGCGTTAAATCCCGATAATTAGTGAAGTATAAATATGCAACGCGAAAGTTTAAAGTGTCCATTATTATCTTCATCTGTCTGTCTGCCACCATTGATTTGAGCAGGAACAAGTGCACTGATGGATTCTGAGGTCTATGATCCCTGTTAGGTGTTTAAAAATCAAGGTGCTAAGTCAATACGATAAATACACAGGGTTACAAGGAAAGTTGCGCTGAATATTAAAGGATGTCATTTTTAAGGCCACAAACTAAACCTAATACGCTAACGATCCAAACGTAGCCTATTAATTAGGTAGGTTAAGAAGGCTGCTCGACTAGTGTTACAGTGAAAGTTTTTTTTGAAACGCTTTTTCTAAAAATAAATGTATTGAACTTATTCTGCAGATAATTTTATAATCTTCCACAAAAAGGTTTAACACTTGAGGTTAAATTCTTGAAACATTGACCAAGAAACAGTTAAAGTACTAGAGGTGCCTTTTTATTTTGAGGATAAAATGGTAATTTCCGTGAAAGACACATGCGCGAGTTCTTTGCACGAGTGGATATAATAATGTGCAAAACGTTTGAGGGAATAAGCATTTCCACGAATGGACACTGTGCGACTGGACATTTCCACGCAATCATACTTACATGAACCCTTGTGATGGAAAGGACACTTGTGCGAATGATCATGGTTTTTCAGGGCGCTAACAATCCATACTAATATTATAAATGGGAAAGTGTGTCTGTCTGTCTGTTTGTCTTTCTTTCACGGCAAAACCGAGCGACGGATTGACGTGATTTTTTAAGTGGAGATAGTTGAAGGGATGGAGAGTAACATAGGCTACTTTTAGTCTCTTCCTAACGTGAGCGAAGCCGCGGGCAAAAGCTAGTAATATTATAAGTAATAGATAGATAGGTTACCTAAACGAAATTCTAGCTTTAAAAACAGCACACTAACGCACACATACATTACAAGTCAAAGTAGGATGGCGTGATTAAAGTAGTGCAAGTGAAAAAGAGATAAACGTCAAATGTCAACGCGATTCTCAGTACGGCTGGGCACGGCGTAATAGCGGCGGTAAGACCCCTCTTTGAGGAGTGGCTGGAGAGGCGCCACGGCGCTCTCACGTTTCGCTTGTCACTGGTCCTCACCGGACATGGTCAGTTCGGGAGGTTCCTGTGTCGGATTCGGGCGGAACCGACGCCTAAGTGTCACCACTGCAGCAACGGTCGCCTGGAGGACACGGTCGAGCACACGGTGGAGGTTTGCTCCGCACGGCAAATGGCAAACCCGCAAACTTTTAAAGACTTTTTGATTGCATATAACCTATCTACACCTTTTTCTTATTTAATATCATTGGGCGTTAACTCCAAAATATAAGATTAAAAAATTTCATGACGCATATTGTAGAAACTTGACGACTGCCAAGTCTTTAAGAATGAATATTGACTATTAGTTAACTAACTTTACCTATGGATTCTTTTCCTATGGATTCCATACACTTTGTCCGATTTCACGTCTCTGTCTGTCAGCTGAACTTGACGGGCATATAACCCTTCGATATCCTCTATTCTCTCAATGCACGGCTCTCTCAGTAAAGATCTCTCTTCTTCTTCTTTCTTTGTCTGAGTAAGTTTGTTACACTGGCGAGGGACCTCAATGCCAAAACATCCCGCCTAACTATAAGGCGACTGACACTAGACAATTCAACCCCACCTAAGGATTATCTTGAACAATAATAATAATAATACCAGCATATTACCACATGTCCCCCTGCATATTAAGCCATGTGCATTGATCACCAGGCTTGCTCAAGGCGGATTGGCAATTTCCGACTTAGATTCACTACAAGTCCAAGTTTCTTTACAATGTTTTCCTTCACCGATATAGTGTTTTATAAACCCAAAAAAAGTGACATCGCTTTTTTATCCCAAATTCGTATAGATTGATTCAAAAGAAACGCTAGAGTAAAATACCCAAGTTTCTAGTACATCTAGATGATGAGATATAAATTTTTGAAAACGCGTAAACTTTTATCCGGATTATTAAAAAAAAAATCATAATAAATTACTAGTCAACATTATCAGCAAGTTAATTATACTCATAGATGAAGATTTTAAAGGCGCAAATTTCAAAGTTATCAAAAATTATTTAGGTTTATTTAAACCAACGTTATAATTTTTTTTTATATTTTCGATTTTATTTTTTAACTCGACAATCCCTCAATTTCGCTACTTGATTTTTATACATAAAAAAGCTTTATATGTGGCCTATACACACAAAAAAAATCAAAGCCCGAATCCGTGGGCTAACGAAGTTATGATGAATAATATGTTTATCCGGATCGAATCGAGGTTAGGGTTGTCAATATTGTAATATTTTTTTTTTTAATTTTAGTTGTTATTTTTATTAAAACTAAAAATGTTGAATTATTGTGATTTATAACACTCCAACATACCTACTATCTCCACTTATATTGTGAAAAATAAAAAAAATCTAAGAAAAATATTTCTAAATTACAAATTCAATTTTAATATTGATTTTACAAAACAAAGTTGCTACAACTCTTATTAGAAGAAATAATAATAAAATTCTTTAAGGGTTTTAAAGAATTTAAATGATGAATTTGTTTACCAAAAAGATAATTAATTATAATCATTAAACTTTAATTGCAGTTATTATATGTACCAAAATCGTCAAAAACTAAACATAAATCAATTAAATAATCATTAATCGTTTTCTTCTGTCAACATTTCGTAATCGTCTATATCATCAGTAAATTCTTTCTCATTCTGATTTGGCTTAAGTAACGCCAAAGCAGCAGCAGGCAAAGGACGTTTTTTCAAATGTTTTCTTCTTTGGAGCTGCATTTTAGCAGCAATAATTGGATCGGAAGACACTAATGCTCTATGAAACAGATCATGCATTGTTTGTTTGCGATCGAATTTGCGCGTGTGGTGCTCCCGATCAGATCGCCAATATTTGTTACGCGATTCGGCTGCTTGTTCTGAAAGCATACCGATGGGTAGTGGTGTTTTGTCAATAATAGATGCCCCATGAATTAAAATTTTATGAATGCTAACCGTCATAGGATGCCAGTTATAGATACTCACATATTTGTAGGCAAGGTCTTTACAGAATGTGCCAAATTTGTCTGCATCTATAGGAATTCCACAAGAAATCACAATTAAAATAACGTGTAAGCCATCAAGAAGCCAATATTCTAATCCTAAAATATCTGCAAAGGTTTGACGGTTTTCATCTGCCAAAACTATGCGACTTGTGTTGCCATCATTAGTGGTTCCAGAATTAGGAAGAACGACATCTACCAATACACCAATTTTATCACGTATTTCATCTTGGATACGTTTTTTTCTTTCCTGTACAGCTTGCCCTTCCGGTGAAGATTGATTGATACGCCATTTTTTTACTTCACATTTGTACCCGAGTTTGAGAAGAAACTCCAATACTCGGATCCAGGCGTGTAGAGGATTGATACCATGCGTTAACGTATCTGGGTTAACGGTTTTCGAAAATGCAACTGCCAAGTTGTTAAATTGTGTTGCTGTAAGTGCACAATATGGACAACGCATTTGCGATGGCGTATTAAGTATCGTATTAAGTACTTTGCCGTCAATTGCCGCTAAATATAAATTGCAAGTAGCGTTGATTTGCTGCCCACCCGATAATTTATGACCGAGAGGAGTAAGGTGGTCGATTTCTTGATTAACTCTGTCTTTTTCAGATAAAATCATTTCTTTAGATTCTTTTTTATAAATTATTCGCAATGGGCGGCAAGATCTGTAAGACTGAGCTGCAATGTTTGTCCACAATAATACCTTACCAATATGAGTGCTTTGATGGTAAATTCTTAAGGGTACAAGAGTTGTAGCAAAAATACTGCTTTCGTTATCACCATGATCCTCAAATGATTGTTTGTACAAAGCTTGCCCTGAACTACCGTCAAAACCCCAAACCCCTTCAAAGACACAGTCTAAAATATTGCTTCCTATTTTGTTGCAATATTGTGAGAAGACTTCATCTTGCAATTGCACAATGCGGCCAAAAGTGTGCTGTAGGAGTGACTGTAAAGGAACTACTGCTTCTCGTTCTGTAATATGAACGAATTCTGGGTAACACTCTTGTTTAGCTTTCAAAATTTTGTAATAAGGTGGGTATGCCGGAAAACCTCGCTGTTGCAGATCTAAGTGGATAAAATTGTACGTCTCAACAGTCATGTTTCTGTCAATTAATATTGCTAAAGCTTCTTCTACTGTATAAGGTGTTGTTGTTGTTGAAATTTTTTTGGCTATTTCCGTGACGGCTTCTTTAGATTGTAAGCACGATTCAATCATTTCAATTCAATTTGTAAATGCTGTTGATGTTTGATGTGAGACTTGCTCTCCACCAATATGTAAGGTATTTGCAAAGGCCTTGACTCTTTTTTGTAGAGGCTCACATTCAAGTGTAGACTCTAGTCTTTGGCGACTACGAATTTGCTGACGTTTACTAAGTTTCATGAAACTATCATCGTCAGTGTTTTTAGGTGGAGTGATAATGTAGCCGCTAATAAAAGTTTCACTGAGCCACTTTCCGTGCTTTTTCAAGAAACTAGTCATATTCTTACATTTTTTATACCTGATTTCACATTTGGACAACAAACTAGGAAGAGTAGTTTTTATTTCATCTTCAGTACGAGAAATTCGATAGTCAGCCCCAAATGTGTTGACAATCAAACTTACTCGTTCGGAAAGAGGTATATTTCTTTTCCCTTTCATGAGCTGGAAAATATCCAACCTCGATAATATTTTTGAACCTGAAGTTCCTTCACCAGACGCCTCTCCTAACACGGGATCGATCACCCCCGGAGGTTGAAGGATGTCGGCTGTGGCGCTATCCACAACTTCACTTGCCACTCGTGGACCAACATGAGGGTTGGCGCCCTCATGCCCTCCTAGCAGTAAGTCCTCTGATCGGAGCTCAGAAGGACATCCCTCAGCAGTATGGGTCAGGTGCTGCTGAGGCAAAGTGGCATCAAGGGTCTGTGACGGCTCCATGATGCCTCACCCCCGTTCCTCCAGGCTACGTGTAATGATATGGGGTTTTAGCAAAAGCCTATCGAGGGTGGACCTCTTCCCATACCACACATATCCTTTCATCGGAAATTGTCACAACTACGTTATAGTTATGAGCAGAGGATTCCACAAAAACGTGTACTGACTGATACATAATAAAGAATGTCAATACTTGCAAAATTGCTTACTCGCAAAACATTGTTCCAGTAATTATAATAACACACTAGTTTTTGTTTTATATCAAAATACAAAATAAGTGACGTTTTAAAATTAAAAATTATTTAGTAATGCTGCTGAACCATTAATAATAATAAAGCCGCAAGGCAGTTGGGCAGTAACGATCCCACGGAACTGATGACTGGGAATAGAACTCTGATATTCTAAGAGAAGAATACGAATATCAGTAAAGTGCTGATAAGGATATTGACCGTACTTCCAGCAATGTCACGATAGCTGTAGTAAACCTTAACACTTCTTCAAGTACCTTGGTACAATATAATATATTCCTCCTTCTCGCTAACTCAATATAGGTATTTATTATATGCGAGTGTGTAATAAAAAAACCGTGTTTATTAGTACACCTCAGGTACTCATACGCATTGCCCAATATGCTTTATTTTCATACTCCGTAATACTCCTGCATACACCGGGGTTTGTACTTAGACACACGTTAATACCATACAGCATACCGTCCAGGTTTCTTAATGATATTTTCCTTTGCCAGCCATGTCTACAATAAACATGGAAAGTACTTACATATGAATTTAAAAAGTCACTTTTGTATTTGCCCGGTATGTAACCGGCAACCTTGTGCATGAAAAGCAGGCCTTAACCACAGGACCATCACGACACAAGAGTTCAAATCAATAACATTGTGTAAAAATAATATATTTCAGAAATTAATTTATACCCGGGTTTACATTAGTTGTAAGTGCCAACCCTAGCAATATATTTGTAATGATTATAACTTCGTTAGCCCACGGATTCGGGCTTTGATTTTTTTTGTGTGTATAGGCCACATATAAAGCTTTTTTATGTAAAAAAATCAAGTAGCGAAATTAAGGGATTGTTGAGTTAAAAAATAAAATCGAAAATATAAAAAAAAATTATAACGTCGATTTAAATGAACCTAAATATTTTTTGATAACTTTGAAATTTGCGCCTTAAAAATCTTCATCTATGAGTATAATTAACTTGCTGATAATGTTAACTAGTAATTTATTATGATTTTTTTTTTAATAATCCGGTTAAAAATTTACGCATTTTCAAAAATTTATATCTCATCATCTAGATGTACTAGAAACTTGGGTATTTTACTCTAGCGTTTCTTTTGAATCAATCTATACGAATTTGGGATAAAAAAGCGATGTCACTTTTTTTGGGTTTATAAAACACTGTATGTCTGTGATGTCCAAGATAAGCTTTAGTACATACTAGCTGCTGCCCGCGACTTCGACTGTGTAGAATAGTTCCCGTTCCCGCGGGATTTCCGGGATCAAAACTATCCTATGTTCTTTCTCGGGTCCCAGACTATATCTGTACCAAATTTCATTAAAATCGGTTCAGTAGTTTAATCGGGAAAGCGTAACAGACAGACAGACAGACAGAGTTACTTTCGCATTTATAATATTAGTATGGATGAAATGAATTGAAAAAGTTACAGATACTTGCCCAGATTCGAAACCACAACCATGAGAGGCGGGCGCATTAACCACTAGGCCATCATGACTTGAAGGTTTGTCAATCTCACAGTAAAAAATTAGTTTACAAAAAGTCTCGTCTCCCTTCTCTCTTAACACATTCCTCCCCTGAGGTGTTATTGGCAATGATGACATTTATTCGCCACAATAAAATAAAATTGTGATCAATTTCTGTGTTGGTGTGGTATGCTTGTATATCTATCTTCTATATATATAAAACAAAGTCGGGTTTGTTACAACACTTATAACTCGAGATCGGCTAGACCAATTTTCATGGTTTTTGGTTCGTTGGATATGTCCCCGCCCCGAATAGCAGAATACATTTTAAAAATAATGAAAAATCGACGAGAACATAATTATAAAAAATGAATCATTTTTCTCTATGTATATAAAACAAAGTCGGGTTTGTTACAACACTTATAACTCGAGATCGGCTAGACCAATTTTCATGGTTTTTGGTTCGTTGGATTTGTCCCCGCCCCGAATAGCAGAATACATTTTAAAAATAATGAAAAATCGACGAGAACATAATTATAAAAGATGAATCATTTTTCCCTTTAGTTAATTCTAAATTCAATTAAAGATTGAAAACTTAAGAGAACAATAGTACTAGGAGCGCAGTAATGTGAAGTGATAATGTGAGAAAATTTAAAATACTGAGATACTTAGTACTTAAATCAATCAAAAGTACTAGGCGCGAAGTTGTGTGAAGTGGTTAATAGAAAATGTGAGCGCAATTTTAAGAAAATATATGTTCATGAACTTAAATAATATCCATCCATACTAATATTATAAATGGGAAAGTGTGACTGTCTGTCTGTCTGTTTGTCTTTCTTTCACGGCAAACGGAGCGACGAATTGACGTGATTTTTTAAATGGAGATAGTTGAAGGGATGGAGAGTTACATAGGCTACTTTTTGTCTCTTTTTAACGTGAGCGAAGCCGCGGGCAAAAGCTAGTATGTAAATATTTTTGTGTTTTAACAATATCGCAATATTTAGGTAACTTTATATTTTATGTCTGTTTCAGTCCCGTACTAACACATCAGCAGTCTACAGTGTGTCCAGCTTACTGATTCAATCCATTTTTTTTAAGTTTTTTTTTATACCCTTGGAATGAATCGCACTTTGACATTGGCAGAATAGTCGAAAATTTCGTCAAAAATTTTAATAATACCTAATGGAATTCCTGTTTCAACCGGAGCAGACTAAAAGCAGCTAAAACGCCTGTTTAGCCTATTTATTATAAATTCAAATTAAAAATACCTAATTTAAAAACACTACAAAGTTGCTTATTAATTGTGTCATGTAAGTATAATTTGTATTGTATTGTGGGTAGTTGTTATACATAAGCAAGTTAATTTATACTTATTTACATAAATTCAAACATTGACTGTATAGTGTATATAAAGCACCTGATCGTTTCACAAATAAACTTATGGTGTTATTCGTCAAGTGTTCTGTGTATTATTTTTAAATTATAGGTAAGTTTTTCTATATGACAAAAGAGATTGCTCAAAATAGCCTACGAATTTGCAGGCATGAAACCTTTACAGTAATTACTATTTTTTTTTATAAAGTACATTACGACTATTACAATCTAACGTACACGTGCTAATTTCGAAAACATTATAAAAAGTAACTAAATTTCGTTTCAATCTCCGGTTTCAGATATTTTTGTTTAATTTAAAGTTAGTAGTAGACTAAGGTATCGTAGCTCATGCAGCCAAGTATTACAATAAGTATGTATAGCGAAATTAAAAAACTCAATATTCTCAGCGCTTGATCTATGAATAAGGTATTAATACGAATGTATTAAAGCGACTGAAAGTGCTGTGTGAAATGAGCAAGCCATTTATTTTAAAAAAAGATCAACATATTAGTCTGTTGTCTTCCGTCAATTGAATTGATAGATGCCAACATTTGACCATCAGGTTCTGTTTAAAGTGGTTGTTTGTGCTCGTTTGAATTTTATTATTATACCTTTCCGATTTTAAGTAACAACTTGGAATATATAATATATAATATTGAAATATCGACCCCTAGCTGTGATTGACTGATTTACGGACCTACTAAGAACGGCCTGGCATGTCGGTGGGTGTCAAGAGGTTAAAAGGACTTTGCGGATTTAACATGGAATCCCAAAATGATTCTATAAGTATTTTGTGTAAACTGCGGATCAGCTTCTGACTCCATGTTACTAGAAGGTGAGCAAATTCTTTATTGTATACAACAGTGGACTGCTTCTCGATTGGTTATTAAAACCCTTTTTTTCTCGAGTCTCGAGAAATGCTGACGATTCGTAAACTTATTTATCAAATCACTCTGCATCACTCCAGCTTAGTGTGGGACCATCAATAAGTTTATGTTAAAGATGATAGATAGTGTCGTATCCATGGTGATAATTAAACAAAGTAAAAAATAATGTCATATCTTGTGTTGTTTTAAATAAAAGTACTTTCTGGTTAAAACGATATTTATTATATTATACGCTCTTGCAGCACATATAAAATACTAAAGCTAGCGATGGTTAGTTAGCCTGTTTAGTAATTCCAATCTTTTTTCAGGTTCGTACACATGATCTTGTTTGTTGGAAGCCAAGAATATTGGTAGAACACCAAATGTAATTCACTTTGGTGAAAAATGTGCTCTGCGTTACATTGCCACCATATCGTGCACGCTCTCATCTAGTAATTGCATTGAGGATAGACTGACACCATGTGATTATAAGAAACATTGTCTTGGAAAGACTTCTGCCACTGCAATTATATTGGTCGAAAATATATATGATACCTGGAATGTGACATGATGTTGTTATTAAATAAACATTTTGTGAAGCAAAACATGTTGTTTTAATCTATGATGTATGTATGTTTCTAATGGCATAATTATAACCTCAAAATCCGAAAGTATTTTGATGGCTTTTAGAAGTCTCAAGTGTCCGTAGTTTTCATTTAGTTTCAATCGAATATACAGGGTGTCCCACGGCTATGCCACATGGAGGGAAAGTACCTTAAATATTGTAGATAGAACATTTTACTGAAAGAAGACATTATTTGAATTTTGAAAACAATTTAAACTGCATTCATAGATATTTAAATAATTACATAGTTGAACCGGGAATCGAACCTGTTACTCGAGAAAATTAATCAGCCTGTAGTTTTATCCTACCGATCGAAAGGCTTCATCGCAAGGATTATTTTTTGCTAAATAACATGGTATCAAAAATAAAAGAAAGACCATGAATTTTAACATTTTTAATACAAAATTAGTCATTTCAAATGCTCAAAATTAGTCCCTTCTTCTTGAATACAAAGTGATAACTTTTGATTATTTCGTCCCTTGACAATTTTTTGGGCTTGTTGTGGTGGATATTTATTTATTCAAATGATACGTACTACTCAAGTGGGTAGATTAATTAGTAATAAGTAGTTATGATTGTCAATTGTATGTCCTTACGGCCATGTAAGCTTTTAACTTTTCAGAACAAAATTTTACATCAAATGTTAAAATTCACGGTCTTTCTTTTATTTGTGACACTATGTTATTCAGCAAAAAATAATCCTTATGATGAAACCTTTCGATCGGTATGATAAAACTACAGGCCGATTATTTTTTCTCGTGGAACAAGTTCGATTCCCGGCCCAACCATTTAATTATTTAAAAATCTATGAATGCAATTTATATTGTTTTTAAAATTCATGTAATGTCTTCTTTCAGTAAAATGTTCTATCTACAAGATTTAAGGTACTTTCCCTCCATGTGGCATAGCCGTGGGACACCCTGTATATATAATTTAGAACTCAAAATGTAAAAACACCTCCCTGTTGGTTCTTAGGCAAACAATGTATGGACGCGTAGCAATGTCCTTTAAAAAAGAAATCAAGGCATTTATTTCACTTAGGACTGATTTTCCAATCATCAGTTAACTTCTATCTGAGGAATAAATATGGCGGTTTGACATATTTTCTATACAAAAGCTGTTAAAACGCCAAACATACTCTTCAGGTAAAAGTTATCTGGCGATTGAAAAATCGGCCCTTAGACCATTTATAGCCACCAAAGAATAGTCAAAGAGTCGGCTTTAAGTTCGGACATAGTTTAAAGTTCGCACACCTTACGACCTTAGCTAATATAAGTCAAATAAAATAAATCTAGCTTGTGACTGTGAAACTGGTAAATATCAATCTGGATTGCTCGACAAGCGGTCTATCGGATTGCCACAATAAGGAAAAGGTCCTGGTCGTGTCGAAATCGGGCGGAAGCGACGCCTGGGTGTCACCACTGCAGTAACGGTTGCCTCGAGCACCATCGACGTGTCCACGTAGAGGCGATCGGCGGCGGTGACCTCTCGCGCCCGGCGCTGGTTCAGGCCATGCTGCGAGGCGAGACGGAATGGGATGCCGTCGCCTCCTTCTGCGAAGCAGTTATGCTGGTGAAAGAAGCGGCGGCGCGCGAGAGGCAACGACGAGCCTCTCGCCCCGGACTAAGACCCAGGCGAAGACGTCGAGAGTCGCAAGACGACTACCGGCCACCGTAAGCGCGGTTCTGCGGATGGCGAGCGATGGGTAGCTCGCCGCCCGGCTAGGACCAGGACCGCGTCGACAATGTTTATCATAGTTACCGTGACCCTGGAACATAAAGGGCAACCGAAGGAACATGAGTGAGTTTTAGTCAGTAAAAGTCTGACACGCCCTCCCGCCGCACCCAGGACGGGAGCAGTCATTTGATAATTTCCCACTCACCAAAAAAAAAAAAAGGTCCTGGTTCAAATACGTTTTTTGAAATTAAATTTTTTACTTTAGAATTATGCCTACACCATTAATTTTGACTAGGAATAAATAATGGTCTTCAGAGCAACAAATGTTTTTTTAATGAGACAAACAAAATACGGAAATTTAATAACCTGAAAAACAACATTGATGGAATAAAAAACTTTTTACAAAAAAAAAAACCGACTTCAAAAAGTAAAAAGTCGGTGTCTTTTCTTCTGCCAGTCAATTTGTGTTGCCACCGACTTCCGAAATTTAAGTTATTTTTAAGTTTTTACTTTTTGAAGTCGGTTTTTTTTTGTAAAAAGTTTTTTATTTTTTACTTTTTAGTGTCGAATTAATGTTAGTCCTGTTTAAAATGTGCCCAAATACGACTACTGTGCTGTAATTTCTAGGTTTGTACTTTTTTTGATGCTCCTGGCTTCAGCATCAGGTCTCTATGTACTTCGGTGTACCTCATTAACAGTACGTTTATCTACACATCGAGCCCTTTTCAATGAGCCTAAACACGATATATCTGCTGTTATTTGTCGAGGAGTTAGGTACTCTCCTGACTGCAGCATCAGGTCATGACTTGATGATCATGAGCCCAAATGTGGCAAATGCCCTATCAAACATCAAAACAACTTACTAAAACAGTCCTTGCCTGTTCGAGTAACTTCTTACTGTTAAGGAGTTGTACCTTCCATCATCAGCTCAGCTAACTGAGATGGAGACAACCATACGCAAATACACAAGATACTTCATAAAATATGCGAAAAACAATAAGTGAGCCTATAAAATTTGAGGGTTGCCTTCGATTTCTCTAAGATCCCATCATCAGATCCTAGCTTGGTGACAATGGGACCACCTCAGAACTATCTGCTTTCGAACAAAAAAAGAATTTTGAAAATCCGTTGACAATTGACGGAGTAATCGATGAACAAACATACAAAAAAAACATACAAACAGCCGAACATAGTGCCTCCTCCTTTTTGTGAAGTCGGTAAAAATGTGACGTAACAATAAATGATTGTCGCCGCGTACGTAGTAGTCAAGTGTTTCGATCGGATGAATATTGACAAAAATAGAGGAAGTTTGAAACGAAACTCTTAACGTTACAATTATGATTGTTCTAAACTATTGTTGGTTACGAATGTATTCAAAGTGAAATACATTTTCAAATTGCATCAAATAATTATTATAATCACCAGCTGTTTTGTGATCGATGAACATCAAGATAATATTGTAAATAATAATTGATGACGTACTAAGGGGATTACAAAAGTGCACTGCAGTCTTACGGGTCGTACACAATAACATGATACGACGTCGTCCTTATAGGAAGTGAAAACATGAACGCTGTCATTATGAAAGTACAAATTAAGTACATACTTGTAGGTAGATTTAACGGACCGGAGCGGTTTTAACAACTATATAGATGCCTTTACGCGTTCTTGAGATAAACTTCCTTGACAGATAGGTAGATTTACGGACAGACAGAAAGGCTGACGGACAAAAAAGTGTTTTTACTAAACCCTAAAAATAAGACTGAAAGCTCATCATCATCGTTTGCTAACCTGAACTCGTCTACTGCTAGATATCACAGATCAGCACGTAGATCACAAACGTTAACTAATAGTCCATAATATTATAGGTTCCACATGATGACGCCCACACCGCAGGAGCACGCGACTCGCGAGGAGATACCGGCCGCGCCGGGGCTGGACGGCGACAGAGTCGTCATCTCCGGCATGTCCGGACTGTACCCCGACTCACACAGCGTCAAGGAGTTTTCAGACATTTTGTACAATAAGGTAAAACTTGAATTAACATAGGCTAACATATTGCTGACAAGTGCTGTGATTGAATAATTTCTTGGAGTCATCACATGTACAGACTGGTGTTACGTAACAAGCAATGTAATATTTATTTATTTATTTATTTAAATACATGTTAAAATTGTCCTTACAGGCTAACCTAATTCGACAATCAAACGACAAAAACTCTTACGTCACCCTGCTATCTTGACAGATAAGAAAGTGTCTTCCTTTCGAATTCCGCCAATGTACAACTAAAAACATCTAATTCTTGGGAGATAATATTAATCAATTTGATTGCCTTAACCACCGGTGCATGTTTTAATATGTCCGTACGGGCTACAGGAACTTCAAACAGCCTATTTCTAGGAGCCTGACGTAGCCTGGTATTGGGGATGATAAATTTTATTGACTCTAGTACCTCTGGGTTGTAAAGTTTCCCTCTGAAAACACTAAATACGTATTTTCCGTATTGCTTTAGGTACAAATACCGGGTAAACTTATTTTGGAGCTTCTCCACCATGACGCAGTACTTAGCTTCATGGGGGCTCCAGATGATAGCACTCGTTTCTAATCTAGACCTAACCAGCGCATTATAGAGGGATTTGACTGCTGCCGAGTTTTTGAAATCCCTCGCCTCCCGCATAATGAAGCCTAAATTTTTAAACGACTTAGCACAAATTTGTCTTATGTGGGTACGGAATATGAAAAGGCCCTTTCAACAAAGTAAAGACATCGCACACATGAACTGAGAATGTACCCACTTGCAATATAGCTCAATCTGCCGAAAACACGCGAAAAGATTTTTGTGAAGGGTGAACCAATTTTATCTTGTCGGCGAAGAGTCCAGTGTTTCTTTCAGGCAGAAACTAAATCAATAGCAATAAGTTTCTGCTTGCTCACTTTCATGACATGTTGGCCGTGAAAGAATAAGATTTTTGTAGTCCCGTCTAAAGAAAGTCTTGGAGGTGTTCAGTCAGTTGGCGTTTAATTGTAAACTGCTTTAACTTCAATCTAACAGGATTTCTAGGTCGTTATAATAACATATATTATTGACCACAGCCTATACTTTTCCCGTTAAGTGTTAAGAATGTTGGTCGAAATTTGCGTTTGATTGTTTCGTTTTAGGTTTTTATGTCGTTGAAATAAAAACTAAGTGTTTCATTATTTACCTTAAGCCTTCGAACACACGTGATTTGAGACACAATAGAAAGACAATAGTAGCCCGTCAGACAGCTGTCGGTTGGTCGTTGAAAGGTTAAAAGCACGAAGCACTAAGTCTAATACGGCTGCATTGTCAACCCATAAATGGAAAAAGTTTTGTCTATGATTTACGCAGATCAACCCCATATCCGAGGCAGCACTCCGTTACAAGAACAACCACCCAGAAGTAGTACAGCACGCGGGTACAATACCGGAGATTGACTTATTTGATGCGCAGTTCTTCAAAGTGCATTATCGACTGGCAACCAGTATGGATCCAATGGCCCGCAAAATTCTCGAGCAAGCATACCAGGCCATCTATGACGCTGGTCAGTAAATGACGATTCTCTGAAGTTTTCGCATTCACATATTTGTTAAATTTAAGTAACGCTTTTGGGTTAAAATAACGTTATGCTTCTTTTATTTTAAAATTATTTTTATTACAACAAATCCAGATATTATTCGACCATTTTGAATAATAGTCCTGTTCTGTCACCACGATTTTTGTAAGCACTTTGGTCACTATTAATATGACTTGGATATTTAACTTTGCCACCACGGTTTTTTGAGCAGTCTGGTCTTTTACATTTAGGTATTTAACTACCTCTCCGCATTAACAAGACTCTTAGTTAATTAGTTGAATTGACTAATAAGGCACTTTATTTTGGTTTAGGAGTAAATCCAATGGAACTGTCCGGTAAGAAGGTTGGTGTGTACATCGGAATATGCTTCTCTGAAACTGAAAAATTTAGCTGTTATGAAGCTGCTTCTAGATCTGGTTTTGGTATTACTGGGTAAGCAAAAATTACAAAATTTGCAGATGGAGGACATAAAAAGACAAAAAGTACTTAGAAGAAATTTATTAAAACTGATATTAAAAAATTGCCACAAAATATAATCCTAAGTGTTTTGACTACGTTCCACGATAAATTTATATGACGGTGGCCTTTCCAAAAGGTCGCTGATGTGCACGGAATTCGTAAATAGATGCGATGGCAAGATAGTTGGCGCCAAGCGCAGTCTCGGCTCGAGTTGTTAGGTTTAATTGGGGTAACGCATAGTTAGACATTGCCTTATGGTACCGAGGCATAACACAAAATATGTTTATTAGTTTAACATAATAATATGAGTTACTAGCTTTTGCCCGCGACTTCTGTTAATAATTTAACAAAGCTTGTTTTCCAAAAGCGATTGATCAATATCACCAAAACCATATTTAATAGAAAGTACTTAATATATTTAATTTAAACGTAGGGCTGAAGTCAACATAATACACTTATGTAAATTTTTATGTTGTAGCAATAAACAATCATTATTTTACACAATTAGGTGCAGCAAAACTATGTTCGCCAACCGCATCTCCTATTGGTTGAACACAAAGGGTCCATCGATGACCATCGACTTGGCATGCTGCAGTTCTACCACAGCGCTGGAGCAGGCTTATTTCGCCATGAGTCGAGGTGAATGCGAGGCTGCTATTGTTGGAGGTGCCTATTTGTGTCTACACCCTCAATCTGCTGTGCACTACAAAAGGTATTATTATAAGAAATAAAAACCTATTATAGACATAATCCCTTAATAATGGGGAAGACTAGCGGGGTTTGCCTAACGCTATGTATTGATTGAAATTCAGTACCGAGCGTATAAATGTCGTGACAGACAATAATTCGACTAAATAGAAAAGTTGGCTGTTAATGAACTACTTCTATGGATTCAGTGGCTGTTTAATTTTGATGTCTTATTATATCACTGTCAATCTCTGACCGCCAGGGATGCTGTGCACTGAACACTTCATATAATTTATTTACGAAGACGCTAGCTAAGTAATTATCGATGCAAACTCGAAGCTCACTCAATTCGCGATAGCGGTCCATACAGGAGCAATGCGCGTGTCCTACGTCCAATATAGGCAGAGTATTCCGACTACGCGTAACACAGGAACGTGCTGCCCGCGCGCGACTTTAAAACGCTGAAAAGGCTTTAAAACGTTGAAGGCTCGCTGAGCATTGTACCCGTAGCTGTTCCCCCAGAACTGTGCTTATGCTGAATCGACGTCTAGATTTGAGAAGAGCATAATATATACCATCTTTAATTTGTCCCTGTTTTTACGTCACTCAACTCTTCTTTTCTCTTCAACTCATTGCATGTAGACGATGTGGAGTTTATGTTCCAATTTTCCATTCAGTAAACCGTCTACATATAGACAGTTTATCACAAATAAACCTCGTAATATATCTTTTCTAATTGGCTAAAGATTTATTCAATCTGTTTGCAGGATTATAAAACTTTGTGACGACGGTAAAACTAAATCATTTGATGAAAATGCTGATGGGTGTGCCAAATCCGAAGCTGTTAACGCCGTGTTTCTGCAAAAAGGCAAAAACGCTCTGAGGTATGCTATCCGTAATAATATCAGTCTATTACCGTCCCACTGCAGGGCAAAGACCTCTTCAGAAGGGGAACGAGGAGTATTGAACACCACACTAGCTCAAATAGGATTGCCAATTTCAAACTTATATTTTACTATAAGGATTTCTTACCATGTTTTTCATTCACCAATGTCAGTGATGTCTGTGAACAACTTTAGAAAGTACATATGAGTAGAAAAAGTCGTTTGCCTTCAGTCGAACCCACTAACTCGCATCTTAATTGAGTAGCGGACGCGTCAATACTGGTTAACGCATCTGCCTATTAGTCTATCAATCTATCTTACATAGAAACAATTGGAGGTTAGATATAAGGTTTACGACTGCCCTAGATTTTTCCACCTATGTTGGGGTCGGCTTCCAGTCTAACCGGATTCAGCTGGATACCAGTGTTTAACGTGAAGCGACTGCCTACCAGACCTCCACAACCCAGTTGCTGGGCGACACGATACCCCTTGATTACGGGTCTGCGGACGGCGAGCGATGGATAGCTCGCCACCCGGCTGGGACCAGGCCCGCGTCGACGGCGCGTTAGTGTTCCTCAAAGAGCAGTCAGCACGAGAAGGGGCCCAAAAGGGCCAACGCCTGCCGGGGTTGCGGAGTGGTTATATTTGGTAGTTACCGTGACCCCGGAATGTAAAGGGCAACCGAAAGAACATGAGTGGGTTTTAGTCAGTGAAAGACTGACTCGCCCTCCCACCCCGCCTAGGACGGTGAAGTCATTTGATGATTTCCCACTCCCCAAAAAAATACCCCTTGATAAGACTAGTCAGATTTGGCTGGCTTACCCGTAATGACTGTCAAAATTCTATGAACGACAACAGGGACCAACTGCTTCATATGCTTTCTGAGGCACGGGATGTTCGTGATGTCCAAGATAAACTTTAGGAAGTACCTACATATGAATTGAAAAAGTCACATTGGTACTTGCCCAGGTTTGAACCCACAGCCTCTTACACGAGAGGCGGGCGCCACTGGGCCATCATGTTAATATGTGGAAAATGTTGTAGTTATTACATTTACTTAAGTTCTATGTAAGTTACTGATAAGTGTAATTATGTAATGTAATATCGTTTTTTTTCCCGAATAAAATAAAATAAAATAAAAAAATAAAATGAGATTACAAGATCAGATACAAGATTAATTTAAAAAAAAAAAAAAAAATTGACAGGGTCTATGCCGACGTGTTGCGCGTCAAATCTGAGTTTACATGCATAATGCCTGGAGAAACTGGTCCTCAATTCGGATTCTACAGAGACATCGGCAAAACAATCAGCTTCATGAAGAAGTTCTACGAGGAAGCAAGAATCCCGCCACAAGCCATCGAATATGTTGAAGCCTGTGGCTGTGGTAAGTACTCAAAAAGTTTAATAAAATATTTAAAAAATTAAATACTCCTTTACCAATTTAACTCAAGCATTGCTCGCTCCACTGCTCTGTGGGTGACCTTGAGCCTTCTTATGATTAGGTGCTCCTTGTGAGTCACCACGTCTCTGATCCGTAAGTCATCACTGGCAACACACACTGGTCAAAGAATTTTAGTCTTGAGACACTGCGGTATTTTGGACGAGAAAATGTGGCGTAACTTACCGGACGCTACCCACCCGAGTTGGATTCGCAAATGGACCTCTTTCTCGAAGTTGGACTTACCTAACTGGACTGTTTGTCCCAAACATTCCGAATATTCGTCGACAACTTTGAGCTTAGTGTCTCCTGTTTTAAGAGGAGTGGGTACAACACGGTTGTTTGACATGATCTTTGTCTGACGCATGTTCATCTTTAGACCCACATCCTGGGAAACGCTACTGAGGTCATCGAGCATTCTGCCAAGGTCTTCCAGGGTCTAAGCCATGACTACGATATGATTAGCAAATCGAAGACTGTACTCGCCATTAATGTTGATTCCGAGTACATCCCAGTTCAGAAGTTTGAACACATCTTCCAATGCAGCGGTGAACAGTTTTGGTGATATCATATCACCCTGTCTAATTCTGCAATTTGATGAGTTTTGGTCACAGAACAGTTAGACTGATCTCTTTATATCTCCGGTGGTTTTGGTCATACACATCGTAAACTATTACTACTGGTTTATCCCTTTAACTGCTTCTTCTTAGTATTAATAAAATGTATGTTGAGATACAAGTGACCTAACTGTCGGAAATAATTTTGAGACTGGTCGCGATTTTTGGACTAAAATGCCTGATGTCCTTTGTTCTACAAGAAAATTCCACTGTTAGTTAGTTATTAGTTTGTAAACCGAGACGTTAACGAAAATAATAACGAATGAGTTCATACAACAGCTGTACCAGACGCTGATAAGGTGGAGTTGCAAGCCATTGAGGAGGTGTTCTGTAACAACAGAGAAGTTCCTCTTTTAGTGGGCAGTGTTATGTCCAATGTCGGTTATAACGAAGCTGCTTCTGGAGTTACTGCCATCACAAAGGTAAAATTTCAAGAAAAGATTTATTAACATTATCTAGTATTTAAATGTAAATAATAGCACGGGTTTTATCTACAACGTGCAGGTGTTACTAGGCTACCACACAGGTAAGCTGGCCGCCAACCTGCACTGCAGCAACCCGCGGCAAGACGTACCGGCGCTCCGCGAGGGGCGCATGCGCATCGTCACCGAGCACCAGAGCTTCCGCCGCTCTTACGTCGCCGTCAACGGCATGTCCGTCACCGGCGTCAACTCACACGTGCTGCTGCATGGACACTACAAACCAAAGGTATAAACATTATCTACTAGGAGAAATAATGTGACACAAAATCTTTCTTTTGAGTTCAATAGCTAAAGCTTTATGCATAAAATGTGCGAATCGTCTAAATGCAATTCCACGATCAGATTTTGAAAGAAAGTCGACTTTGTGTTTACATTTTAGTGTACTCTATACTTTTTAACTTAGAATTAACCTCATACCACTAGTCAAGTCATGTAATTATAATATAATTTTACTTCAGGATCCAAATCGCTACAAGTCGAGTATCGCACATCTTGTAACTATATCAGCGAGACATGAAGCAGCAGTGACTCATTGTCTTAACGAGTTGAAAGCTAACCCGATAGACCCTGAACAGTTGAGGTTGTTGCATAACATACACCAGGCTAATATTTCCGGACATTTGGGCAGAGGATTCATCATTCTACGTAAATTTATTTATTTTAAAAATAACAAGTATTTACCCGGCATCAGTTATTTCGCTTATTAGAATGTAAAAGACCAATAATAATATTATCAATTATTTTATTTATTTTAGAAACAAACGAAAAACAGGAGACCGTTTGTATTTCGGAAATGGTTGAATACTTTAACGACGCACGCCGGCCGCTGTGGTTCGTGTACAGCGGGATGGGCTCGCAGTGGGCTGGTATGGGCGCGCAACTCATGCGCATACCGATCTTCGCTGCTGCTATAGAACGGTAGAAACATCGAGTTAAATACTTAAATAAGACTAAAAAACAAATTTTAGTTATTCTAACCGTTTTTTAAACTCTAATTACAGATGTCATAAAGTTTTGAAGCCAAAGGGAATCAATATTGTTGATATAATAACGTCACCCGATGAGACCACCTTTGACAATATTTTACATTCGTTTGTTGGAATAGCCGCAATACAAATCGGTCTTACTGATGTTCTACGAGAACTTGGACTTGCACCAGATGGAATTATTGGTAAGGAACTAGTGAATAAATACGAAAAGGTTTCAAAGGAATATGAGGTATATAAAGGATATAATTACTGTAATTGCAATCAGGTCACAGTGTGGGGGAGCTGGGATGCGCGTACGCTGACGGTTGTCTGACGGCAGAAGAGATGATACTGGCCGCTTACAGTCGTGGGCGCGTGTCACTGGAGACTAAGTTCATTCGCGGATCTATGGCCGCTATCGGTTTGGGATATGAACAGGTAAGAAAATAGATTATATTCGTGTGTTTTCCTAGCTGTGACATTCAATACTTTAGCCACATATTTATGCAAAATTGTGTTTTCATTGATTATTTTTTTCAGATTTTACCAATGTGTCCACCAGAAATTGTAGTAGCTTGTCACAATGGACCCGAATCCAGTACAATTTCGGGACCGGCTGATGTCATGAAGGAGTTTGTCGCAGAGTTGACAGCTAATGGTATTTTTGCTAAAGAAGTTCCATGCTCCAACATTGCGTATCACTCGCGTTATATCGCTGATGCTGGTGAATGTTTTATAATGAATTTTAATTAACCTATTTAATTGGTAGTCAGTCTTTTCTAACAGAATTGATTTTTATTTAAAACTTAGGACCTCAATTACTCGAGTATTTGTCGGAGGTGATCAAGGATCCGAAGCCAAGAACAGACCGATGGCTCTCAACATCGGTGCCAGAAAAGAAGTGGAACGAACCAAATGTAAAACTCTGTTCAGCTGAATATCACACTAATAATCTCCTGGTGAGTAGTGCTTTGGGAGTCTCCAGTCAGCCGAAATAAAAGTAATCTAAGCAAAACCAACATTATTAAAAAAATAAAGTTGCACATTTGTCATTTTTATATGAGATTATTATTTTTAACGTGTTGTTAAATGAGAAATTTTCTAGTTCTGTGGAGTAAGTATTAAAATAAAGTGATATTTATAGAAAAGATAATTATTGTGAAAAGATTTCTAGCTGAGTATAAATGTAAGATAAATAGCAAAGGATATAATTATGAACTCATGCAATAGTGCACAATTTAAGAGCAATAACATTTAAAACATTCTGTAAAATATCAGAGTATTATGGGACAAATTCCTTCTACAGATATTTGAGAAAAATAAGTTTTTAACACTTATAAATATTTTTGTATACATTAAACCTATTTCGATTGTACAATTTAATCTAACTAGTTACAAAACTACTCGGCACATTTTTACACTTCATTGGAGCAATTATTTTTACAGAGCCCAGTACTGTTCGAGGAGACGTCGCGGCTGATACCTGACAACGCTGTGCTGGTGGAGGTGGCGCCGCACGGACTGCTGCAGGCCATCCTCAAGCGATCATTACCAAGCAGCTGCACGAACATAGCGCTGACTAGGAGAAAACACGCCGATAATACATTGCTGCTGCTCGAGGGGATCGGCAAGTAAGTGAACCGTGGAAGAAATAAAGAAGAAATATTCAAAGAAATATGCTTCTGTAAAAAAGACACGTACGGAATGTATTTGCATTTAATATTTCCCATTATTTTCAGGTTATTCATGGAGGGTTACAATCCTAAAGTTCATGTTCTCTATCCAAAAGTTGAGCTGCCAGTTTCTTCTGGGACACCATTCCTTTCGCATCTAGTGAAATGGGATCACGATAAAAAATGGTGAGGGCCTTTTTTTACATTTCTCGCAAGTTATGCAAAATTATCGAAGCGACAATGATACATTTTCAGGCGACTGCCAAAAGTAGGGCTATGTTATTCGATCGTATGTCGACAAGTAGGTATGTGCAAGTCTCATTCTACGGCACGCTCGCCTTAACTTTTTAATGGATTTTGACATAATACATATATAAGGCACAATATGAGGTGTCATTGAATTTGTCAGGTGTGGTCAATGATGTTATAAGTAAAAAAGTGGGTGTGGTAGTGATATTTAGTATGTCGAAACGTGGGCGATTTAGGGAACTTGGACAAGTACTCATAGTCAAATAATAATCGAGTTACATGAACAATGTTTAATACAATGAACATTAGACATTATTAAATTACAAAATATAACAACACCGATTGATCTGGCAGGTTCGGTTGAAGGCATAAAGCATTCTGTCCGCTCGACGTCCTTTAGCAGCCATCTCCCCTCTGTTTGACTGGTAACGTCATGTCATTATTACACAGGACAGAACTGCTTAACCGACTCCCACACAGGCACTAAGACGCCCTTGTTCTATCTTCAATCCCCGACAAGCATATAAAAAATGAAAAAAAAAAAAATTAAATAATCAAAAAATCCAAATGCTGTTTTGAAGTTAATACAAAGCCTTCCAAATCAGCAGTTGTGTTTTTTTTATTATTTAACTAGCTGACCTGGCAAACGTTGTTTTGCCTTATAAATTATTTCAAGTTTCTAGATAAATTCTAGTGTAGACAAAAAGTAACTTACCTACTTATTATATGCGTGAAATAGGCATAGAACGCTATGAACGATATCATCTCCCTAGCCTTTTCCCAACCGTGTTGGGGTCGGCTGCCAGCCTAACCGGATTCAGCTGGATACCGGTGTTTTACGTGGAGCGACTGCCTATCTGATCTCCACAACCCAGTAACTGGGCGACACGATACCTCTTGGTTAGACTGGTCAGAGTTTCTGGCTAACCAGTAACGACTGTCAAAGTTCTTCGAATGACAACCGGGACCAACGGCTTTACGTGCTTTCCGAGGCACGGGATGTCAGTGGTATCTAAGATAAACTTTAAAGTACATATTAATTGAAAAAGTCACATTGGTACTTGCCCGGATTCGAACCCACAACCTCTTACACGAGAGGCGGGCGCCATATCCATTGGGCCATCACGACACAGAATATAAATATAACAAACGCTAAACAATATTATTTTCAAGTAAGTATAGTTTATTTCTTAAAATTACATAAAACACATATTAATTACGACAGTAACACTAACAAATAACATCTGATCAGTTTTTAAGCGGGATGAAAAATCATTAAATTACTAAAATGGCTATAATGCATTTATGTAAAACACGGTAAAAGCGCAAAAAAAATACAGGCCAGCAACTCATATATAAATAATAAATCACTCAAATAACATAGATAGATAGATTTGGATAGATAGAATATTCTTTATTGTACACCAATAGGACAAAAACAGTAAAGGACAACACAAACAAATGCAATAAGTTTCTATTCAAAATAGTATTAGAACTTTTACAATATATGACCATAGTATTAAAGGTTTTCTATAAGGAGTTTATAGTACAGTAGTAAGAGGAGGTATTTGAAATCTAGAAAAAAAATAGATTTTTAATTGAAGTACCGTTTAAAAACACTATTATTGATCAGTTATCGAGCGGGATGAAAAACGATTAAATTACTAAAATGACTATAAAAAAATAGGGGTTGGTGATAAAAAAGTAAAAATTACGGGTTGTATGTATTTTTAATGCCACATTATAAAAAAATAAAAACAAAAAATTTCGTCCAAAAATAAAAATAAAAATTTTAAGGGTGAACAACCCTGATCACGTTAGGTTATGAAAAATAGATAGTAGCTGATTCTTAGACCTATGAATATGCATATAAAATTTAATAAAAATCGGTAAAGCCGTTTCAGAGGAGTACGGTAATTAACATTGTGACACGGAAATTTTATAAATAAGATTACACATTTTATCTGTTTAGGCCGTTGTCAGTGTATAGTAGCGCCAACAGAATAGTAGCTGCCGCCATTAACTCCGTCACCTCAGTACAAGATACAGACAACTCTTACTTGCGAGGACACTCAATGAGAGGTAATACTTTTGGACAATGTATACATAACTGCGTTGTTTGGTTACCATATCATAAGTTTTGCTTAGTTTGGTGATTCCAAACTAAGCAAAACTTATGATATATTGATTGTGATTGTGTTGGCCGTGTGTGATTTGTCTAAAGATATTTATTTATTTACTACTATTCTTTGGTAAGTGTTATTCTCATCATCTTCTTTTTTAGGACACAACTTATACCCGTTCGCTGCCACACTAGCTCTAGTGTGGGACACTTATGCAATGACGATGGGGAAATCAAAGAAACAAATGTCTGTGGAATTCCGTGACCTTCGTTTTTATGCACAACCGATAATACACGATCAACGACAGCTTCGCTTTTATATCGCTTTTCATAGGGCAAAGGGTTATTTTGAGGTATTCGAAGTTGTAAATTTGTTTTTGCATATACACTATTTTATTTATCATAACTCATTACATCAACTTTCTAACTCTCATCACTAATAACATTTATTATTATGTTAACAATATTGTGATGAGTATAGACCTCTCATTTCATTGTTATTGTATTAGTAACTCTAAAGAAAGATACTTATAGGAATCATCTCAACATATTATTTACACTTGTACAGTTTTTTTAATAATTACGTTCTTAGCGGACTATGAAACTGTGTCAAACGTCATATGTTTTAAATACAGGTTCTCAATGAGGGCTTCAAAGTTGCAACAGGCTTCATAAAAACATTAGATGAAGTTGATGATGGAAATCTTAAACGAAAGGCAATAAAAAATAAAGGTATTAACAAAAAAGTCAATATAGATCTTACAGCTGAAGATATTTACCATTTGTTAAGAGATAGAGATTACTCGTACAGGTAGGATTAAAACACTTTAACAGACACAACATTTTCTTTTCATACCTCTTTTTTTAACTGTAGTGATGAATGATAAAAAATTTACTTCACTTTGCACAGCGGTGAGTTCCGTAGTATTGAGGGTGCTAATAAATCTCTGAGCGAGGCTTCGCTGGTGTGGCGTGACAACTGGGTCACACTCATCGACGGCATGCTGCAGCTGAATATGCTGCGACAACCCCACGATGGAGTATCTCTAGTGACAGGTATCCGAAGTCTGAAGATCAACGTGAAGTATCATTCAAATATTTTAGAAGATTCTTTCGTGACAGATTACAAAGTTTTGTTGAAAGCCATAGTATCAGAAAATTCTGATATTACAAGGTAAACAATGTTTCCTAAGAGTTTCGATATTATATAAATAGTTTTATTAAATTAGCGAATACTCTTATTTCTTTTCCAGCTGTGGAGGTATTACAATGGGTGATGTTAAATTAGAAAACATGCCTCCAATGAGTGACAGAAAAATGACGTTGAAGGCTTTAAAATTTGTTCCTTATTTTCGATCAGGGTTAGATGTAAGTGCACCTTTAATAGACAAATAAGTAATGTGTGTGTATTGTAAGTTTCAATATAAGTCGGGTAAAGAGTTGTTGAGTTTTCTATTAGAACATTTGCGTCAATGGGTAGCGACCAATAGTATAAAAATAAATTTAACCGGTGGTCTGTCATAATTAAAAGAACCATTAAAAAGCATTGTGTCTCACGTAGATCAGCGCTTCCGATAGTCTAAGGGTTAAACATCTCATCAAACTGTAACACTGCACTTAGGTATAGCCACCATTGAGATTTGAATCCAATCCCAATAATAGCACGAATCAAATCTTATTGGTACTATTATGCGTCAAATGAGATAAAGTGCGATAAAATAAGATGTACCTCTTGCAGATGGCGTCATCTCTACAAGTATACTTACAGATAGTAGCGGAAAATGTGAACAAAGAAACCATAAACGTTATTGCTATATGTGATCAACCAGGAAAAGGATTAATTTTCAGCGAAATAAAGGATGTTATTAATAATTTTTTTGGTGTAAATGTTAAATATGACGAAATTCGCCGGGAAACAGCGCTAATAAAAGAAAACAGCTTCCTAACGGATGCCGATCTTGTAGTGGTACCAAACCTATCCACTGACGATAGAGTAAGTTCGACATATTATTTCCTAACCAAATTGTGTATTGCCATAATGGTAAAATAATTTTTTTTTCGTTCATCAGATGTGTCAACTGCTGGATCGTTTCCTACAAAGAGATCAGTTTGTGTTAAGTGATGAAGATCCTGCTGATGTAGATCACTCACGTCGTTCGTCAAGTTACCGTGTGGTCTCCAATCACTTCGTCATCTGCAACAGTAACGATCAGCAGTCTCAACTGCAGCTAGCCCGATGGGGTGCGGCTGCGGCTATTGCTACAACTGCTGTCACAGTTCGAACCAACGATGACATCTTATCACTTACTAGAACCCGCAAAAACCTTACCTCGGGTCACCGACTCCTGATTATTGCACCCTTACCGTCATTACCAGGTCTTAAAGATCTTGTAAATGGCTGGCGAAGAGAAACTTATCGTAATAAGATCAATCTTATAATGGTCGCCAAGGAGAATAACGATAACTTTTACTTTGGTGATATCCCAGATGTTGAACTGGCATTTAACGTAGTGTTAGATGTAAGACAATATTGGATGCTTTTTATTTTGAAATATTAGCACAAACACACTTATTTAAATCATTTTTTATTGTTATTCAGGGCAAGTGGGGAGGAGAATTCTTCGTACCGTTAGAAAACTCCGCATCAGTGAGCAACAACGTGGCGTTACAATGTAGTCAGTTTGGTAATTTAGACTCGCTCACGTGGGTTGAAGCTCCTGAAAAGTCTGGATCTGGAGTTCTTGTTAAAGTATTATTATTTAACTGAATATTTAATTTATTGAAAAAAAAAATTATGGTTATTTTTTTATAATTCTTCAATCTTTCCAGGTTCAATTTGCGGGGATTAGTTATGTGGACGTCAAAAAAGCCAGTAGGTCGCTGTCGTATAAAAAAAACATGGAAAATAGCTTTGGAATGGAATTCAGTGGAATCACAGAAAGGTCAGTTGAGTTACATTCATCGTAACTCCCAGGATTTTTCAATATAAGCATTAATTTAAATACTTAGTTTATTTAAGATACTTTATGCAAAGGTACTTATAGTGTCTTAAAGTACTGTCAAAATATATAATACTAGCTGTTCCTCGCGTTTTCACCCACGTTACATTAGGTTTTTGGTTACTGCTTCGCTCCCGTGGGACTTAGCGTGATATTATATAACCTAGATTACTCGTAGACAATGTAGCTTTCGAATGGTGAAAGAATTTTTAAAATCGATCCAGTAGTTTTTAAGCCCATCCATTACAATCAAATAAACAAACATACAAATAAAGTTTTTCTCTTTATAATATTAGTATTGATTATTTGTGAGATACATTGTGCTATCGTGCGAAGGACAAGTCATTTAACCAACTTGGTATTACATGGCTCCAACAATTCATTACGGTAGAGAGAGATACGAGACTGGCGGTTTTTACGGGTTATGTTTTTATGACATTGTATGTGTTGGAACTATGGTTGGAACAAACAGCCGAAAATAATTAATGATAAAGAAAATATTAATCTTTAATGCTTTGATTTCCTCCTGCAGCGGTGAGCGTGTGATGGACCTGGTGAGTGAGGGCGCTGCCCGCAGCGTGGTGCGCGCGCAGCCGGAGCTGCTGTGGCCGGTGCCGGCGCACTGGAGCCTCGAGGACGCCGCCACCGTGCCGCTCGCGTACGCGCACGCGCTCTACTGTCTCGTAAGTCAACTACCTGCTACAATACTTGAGACATAGTTGTTTATTATCGAACTCACATTCAATCGAGATTTGTTTCAGGGAATCAAAAGTCAACTAGTGCTTACTTATAAACCAGTAGTATCTGTGTTGGTCCATGGCGGAGCTGGAGCTTTGGGACAAGCTGTAATAACAATAGCCCTTGCTTTCGGCTTCGAAGTATTTACCACCGTCAGTGATATGCGCAAGAAACATTTCTTGCTTAAATTATTCCCGGGATTAAAAGGTACTTTATGTTGCTCTATTTTATGTAGAAAGTTCAGACGCAGGTAGAAAGCATGCTTGCCAATAGCATGTAATAAAATTGCTGTTTAATTTTATATACAATTAATAAAAAGTATCCAGGGCAGTTAGATTTAATATAGACATTAAAAAAAACCATTACACAGAACAATATTTCAAAGAATATGAAATTTTAGTCATGATAATCATTCTGCATTTAGCAAGCGTGATGATTATCGTGGCTTCTTTGTAGTTTTTCCTAGATTTAGTAGAATAAAGTTATGTACTGCTATGTAGTACTTCTAATATGAGACATTTACTATGTTTAAGCTGAACACATCGGAAATTCTCGGGACCACAGTTTCGGTGATATGATTCACACTGCTACAAAAAGGAAGGGTTGTGACATTGTTATTAGCTGCGCTGGAGATGATTTGAAAGAAGTATGATTATCGCTTTTTTTTATTATTTGTCATCATTATCTCCCTACTCTTTTCCCAACTACGTTAGGGTCGACTTCCAGCCTAACCGGATTCAGCTGGATACCAGTGTTTTATGTAGAGCGACTGCCCAGTAACTAACTGGGTGACACGATACCTCTTTATTAGACAGGTCAGACTTGCTTCTTACCCGTATTGACTACCCGTAGCGACTGTCAAAGTTCTACGAATGACAATTGGGACCAACGGCTTTACGTGCTTTCCGGAGCACGGGATGTCAGTGATGTCCAAGATAAACTTTAGAAAGTACATATGAGTTGTAAATCGCATTGGTAATTGCCCGGATTTGGTCCCATCAGGGCATCATCAGGGCCATCACGACACTCTTTTTTTTTGTATTATTTGTCTGACCTAAATTGCAACAGTGAACCTTGTTTTTACAGACCTCAATCAAGTGTACCAAGAGCTTCGGGACATTTATTGATGTTTCTCAGCTGCACAATCAAGATGATTTCTATTACGGGATGTACGGCCTTACTCAGGAACGGACCTACGCCACTTGTGATATTACGTCGATATTCAATCCTGAAAACATTGAGTATCGTAAGGTAAGTTTGTACTCATGTTCTAGTTTTATATTGGTGAGATAATATTTTTTTGGGTCCTTTACCTCAGAAAACGGAATCCTTGTAGAATGATTTTATTGTCCGTCTAATGATCCTTTTTCTGCGAAACAAACGGACATATCTAGCTTAAATTATACTATATTAAATTATATTAAGTATATTATTATTTGTGTGTTTTTTTACCAAACGAGTACTGAAAAGTTTTGACTGCGTTTCTTCGTCTTATTGGTCTATTGGTCTATTCGTCTACGCACACTACAACATCAGAATAAAGTGTTATTATTTAGTGCTAAAGGCGTTGGCCCCGTCCCAACTCAAGGTGTCAATACCAGAAATATGTGAGAGATATACTCAGTAATCGTTTGTTTTTTTAAACAAACGAGTACTGAACTTATTCACAAAACTCGCCTTAAATCTATATATATAAAAGAAAGTCGTGTTAGTTACTTCACTTATAACTCAAGAACGGCTGAACCGATTTAGCTGAAAATTGGCAGGGAGGTAGTTTAGAGCCAGGAGAAGGACATAGGATACTTTTTATCCCGTTCGACATCATTCCCGTGTGACTTGACATGTAACGTCAGTCACTATAAAACGTGGTATAACAAAAAAGAATCAGACTTGGAATAACAAAATTGACGTATAATGACAGCTATGTAATGACGTATGGATGATAGGTGGTAGGTAGGTAGTAGGTAGGTAGTAGGTAGGTAGTAGGTAGGTAGTAGGTAGGTAGTAGGTAGGTAGTAGGTAGGTAGTAGGTAGGTAGTAGGTAGGTAGTAGGTAGGTAGTAGGTAGGTAGTAGGTAGGTAGTAGGTAGGTAGTAGGTAGGTAGTAGGTAGGTAGTAGGTAGGTAGTAGGTAGGTAGTAGGTAGGTAGTAGGTAGGTAGTAGGTAGGTAGTAGGTAGGTAGTAGGTAGGTAGTAGGTAGGTAGTAGGTAGGTAGTAGGTAGGTAGTAGGTAGGTAGTAGGTAGGTAGTAGGTAGGTAGTAGGTAGGTAGTAGGTAGGTAGTAGGTGTAGGTAGTAGGTAGGTAGTAGGTAGGTAGTAGGTAGGTAGTAGGTAGGTAGTAGGTAGGTAGTAGGTAGGTAGTAGGTAGGTAGGTAGTAGGTAGGTAGTAGGTAGGTAGTAGGTAGGTAGTAGGTAGGTAGTAGGTAGGTAGTAGGTGTAGGTAGTAGGTAGGTAGTAGGTAGGTAGTAGGTAGGTAGTAGGTAGGTAGTAGGTAGGTAGTAGGTAGGTAGTAGGTAGGTAGTAGGTAGGTAGTAGGTAGGTAGTAGGTAGGTAGTAGGTAGGTAGTAGGGAGGTAGTAGGCAGGTAGTAGGCAGGTAGTAGGTAGGTAGTAGGTAGGTAGTAGGTAGGTAGTAGGTAGGTAGTAGGTAGGTAGTAGGTAGGTAGTAGGTAGGTAGTAGGTAGGTAGTAGGTAGGTAGTAGGTAGGTAGTAGGTAGGTAGTAGGTAGGTAGTAGGTAGGTAGTAGGTAGGTAGTAGGTAGGTAGTAGGTAGGTAGTAGGTAGGTAGTAGGTAGGTAGTATGTCAATTCGAATTCAATATTCATACTTGACAAGACAACGTCTGTCGGGTCAGCTAGTAAATCTATAAAAATAAAGACTCAAAATCCCCCTTAAAAATTCCTCTAAATGGGGAAAATGGAAATCGAATCAAACAAACAGACTATACTTTATATAGACCAGAGTATCGAGGAGGTAGTGCCAATCCATGTTCAAGCTAACAGAACTAGCGAGCAGCACCGTGTGTTGTATTACACACACCATTTGAAACCACTTTAGATCCTCTCATAGCTCAAAAACTATTTCAAATAAACTTAGTCTTTGACTCATATATTATTATTGCGACTTGTGGGATACAAAATAGGTGCTCCAAAAATCATAAAAACACTCTAACAGTTATTTTGATATTAACGTCCCCAACGGTCTTTTTTATTGTTGACTGACTGTTAAAAACTGTAGCCTAGTTCCAGATGACCTAGAAAATTCAAATTAACCCCCCTAATTATTAGTCTGTTAAATACATAGAAATATCTAAATAGCTGTTTGAGGCGTGTTTATGAATAAATCAGAAACTAGTGTCATTATTATTATTTGGGTCAATATCAACAAAGTGTATTTTCTGTCAGTTTTGGTGGCGAAGTTTTTTCTTCAGTTTTCGTGAAAAATAAGTCCCTGGTATAAAAGTAGTAAGTCAAAGCTAAAAGAATCTTCAAGAGGTCTGATAATAACTCGATAAGTTTTCGAGATATCTTAGTTTAAAGTTTAGTGTCGCCACCAAAATTAGAAGTGCTCACTAAAATTTAAAATCAGTACACCAAAATTGAATTGCTTTGAGCAAATGGACCTTAAAGTAGTCACATTAAGGTTAATTTGCTCAGAGCAATTTTGGAGAACCAATAATGGGTCAATGGTGTCAGCGTAGTGTGTTACGCTGACGACACGCTTGTCCTAGTCGTGGACAGGATCATCATCTGGGACTCGAGGTGGTCCTGCACAAGTCCGAGGCCATATGTTTTCATGGCCGTCGGCACCGGCCACCTCCAGGCTCTCAGATAACGTGGAAGGGGTTCACATCGGTGACGAGTCGACAATGAAGTGCCTGGGACTTGCCCTCGACAACCGATGGAACTACACGGAGCATCCTAGACGTTTGGCCCTCAAAGCGGCTCCTGCCCAATTTGGGTGGTCTTAATGCCTCCTGCCGGAGGCTCTACGCGTGGGTCGTGCGTTCCAAGGCCCTCTTTAGGACTCCGGTGTGGGCACACAATCTAGCCTTGGCTCCGGCCCGGCTTCTGACGGCGTCCCAGGCAAGTCCCATGACGATTCAGATGGTGCAGGGATACCGGACGTTTTTTTGCGAGGCGCGAGCCTCTTTGCCCGTGGAATCCCGCAGTGGGATCTGGAGGCAACAGTCTTTGCACACACAGGTACCAGTGGCGCGTGCAAGTGCATCGTCGGGACGAAGTCCCGCTGCCGCAACTAATCGTAGCGCGGCGCACAGAGCTCCGGCGAGATCTCATGGCGGAATGGAGACAGCAACTGTCGCAACCCAGGGCTGGGCACGCCGTAATAGCGGCGGTAAGACTCCTCTTTAAGGAAAGGCTGGAGAAGCGCACGGCGCTCTTACGTATCGCCTGCCACAGTCAGTTCGGGAAGTTCCTGTGTCGGATTCGGGTGGAGCGACGCCTGGGTGTCACCACTGCAGCAGTCACCTGGTGGACACGGTCGAGCATGCAATGGAGGTGTGCCTAGCTTGGGTAAACCATCGCCGTGTCCTCGCAGAGGCGATTGGCGGGGGTGACCTCTAGCTTACGGCGCCCGCTCAGGCCATGCTCCGGGGCGAGACTGAATGGGAAGCCGTCGCCTACTTCTGCGAAGCAGTCATGCTGGAAAAGGAAGCGGTGGCGCGCGTGTGGTAGCCCCAAGCCTCAGGCGTAGACGTCAAGAGTCGCAAGACGACTACCGGCCACCGTAGGCGCGGGTGTGCAGTCGGCGAGCGATGGGCAGCTCGACTCGCCCGTTCAAGACCAGGCCCGTGACGACGGTGCGTTTTGTTCCACACGCGCCTCTAAGAGCAGTCAGCACGTGAAGGGGCCCTCTAGGGCCAATGCCTGCCGGGGTTGCGGAATATTATAATTGTTACCGTGGCCCCAGAAACATAAAGGGCACCCGAAGGATCATGAGTGGGTTTTATTCAGTAAAAGTCTGACACGCCCTCCCGCCGCAACCAGGACGGAGCCTAGTCTTTTTTTAAGTAGTCTGTCGTCGCTAGGCTGTTTGACATTCTAATCAGCAACAAAATATAAATATATATTAAATAATAATTAGAATGCCACCTTTAATATAGGTCTTACAACTGCTAATAACATAACATTTATCAGTGTACTAATTAAACTATCTTGCAACGTTAAAACTGACTCAAAAGGTACAAACCACGTAAAAAAAATACATATTTCAAACTTGGTGGGTCGTTTTCAATTTTGGTGACGTAAAAGTGCCACCAAAATCACCAAACTTGAACCACGAAAATTGAAACCAGACATAAATAAAATCTTTAAAATTAGGAGTTTAGAGTTACAATTCAAATGGTATAAATAACTAATGCGTAACCCAAATCACTACATAAACTTGCAGCTTAATATCTAAAACACTTAAAAATCGGTAGTAAATCGACCCACCAAAAATTGAACAATTCTTGTCCCTCGTGCCACCCAACATGATGATTACGTTTTTGTCGGGAGATCTCAGCACTAATCACACACTGTTTATCGCAAGCGCCGGCACACGATAGAGAGTAAGTGAAATAATAAAATTAAATTGATCGCATATGCACGAAACTTCATGATTTTGTAAGTTGAACAAATGCCACCAAAATTGACATATTTGCTTGGACAAACTTTAAACGAATGTCCTGTGCTTTTAAATTTGGTTTTTTAACATGGATTATATGTTTTTTAATTATTTATCTAATGCACATACTAACGAAATCGATTATTTTTTCTTAAATTTCTTAAATTATCTTTGCTTAAATTGTTACCTAGATGAATGCAATTGTATAAAAAAATGGAACTGGGACAGGCCACCAAACTTAAATTTTAGAGGATATTTTTTTGCTCTGCCTATATACAGGGTGTCCCACGGCAATGCCACATGGAGGGAAAGTACCTTAAATATTGTAGATAGAACATTTTACTGAAAGAAGACATTATTTGAATTTTGATAACATTTTAAACTGCATTCATAGATATTTAAATAATTACATAGTTGAACCGGGAATCGAACCTGTTACTCGAGAAAATTAATCAGCCTGTAGTTTTATCCTACCGATTGAAAGGCTTCATTACAAGGATTATTTTTTGCTAAATAACATAGTGTCAAAAATAAAAGAAAGACCATGAATTTAACATTTTTAATACAAAATTATTCAATTTTTCAAATGCTCAAAACTAGTCCCTTCTTCTTGAATACAAAGTGATAACTTTTGATTATTTCGTTTCTTGACGATTTTTTGGTCTTGTTATGGTGGATATTTATTTATTTCAATGATGCGTACTACTCAAGTGAGTAGATTAATTAGTAATAAGTAGTTATAATTGTTAATTGTATGTCCTTACGGCAATGTAAGCTTTTAGCTTTTCAGAACAAAATTTTACATAAAATGTTAAAATTCTCGGTCTTCCTTTTATTTGTGACACTATGTTATTTAGCAAAAAACAATATTTATGATGAAACCTTTCGATTGGTATGATAAAACTACAGGGGGATTATTTTTTCTCGTGGAACAAGTTCGATTCCCGGCCCAACCGTTTAATTATTTAAAAACCTATGAATGCAATTTAAATTGTTTTCAAAATTCAAATAAGGTCTTCTTTCAGTAAAATGTTCTATCTACAAGATTTAAGGTACTTTCCCTCTATGTGGCATAGCCGTGGGACACCCTGTATATAGACTTATATACAAAAATATATGTGGCCCTAATTGAACCAAGTTCCGTAGTTCACTATAAAGAAACATAAGAAAAATCCTACAATTTAACACCTTGATTCTCAACGTGGACACGCAAAATTCACCTCCGGGATATTTACCCATTTTACTAGCTGCCTCTTCCCCCCTCCCCCAGCGGTGTAAACCCGCATCACGCATGAACAGAAGTTACTAATTGGAAAAACACATCGAAATAACTGTTTATGTGCATCACAGGCTTTGCAGACGATGTTGAGTGAGGGTATTTGTCGCGGGTACGTGCGTCCTCTGTCGCGCGTGACGTACGCGCCACACGACGCCGCGCGCGCCTTCCGACTGCTCGCGGCGAGCAGGCACCGCGGCAGAGTGCTGCTCAACATACAAGGAGCCACGCAGGAAGCTCAGCCCAGGTATATTGGCCACTCTAGTTCAATTTGATTACTGCAAGCTTCTATTAGGTCAGGTTTTCGTTCAGTAGTCAGCGATCCTGACTGCTAAACGGAAGGTTGCAGGTTTTATTCACACCCAACATTTTCTGAGTGTCTGGGGGTAATTTAATCATATTTTTCGCTTAAAAGCTACCCTATTTCCTTTCTCAGGCTATGGGCTGTCTCTGTACTACCTTTCTCAGTACCTAGTTTCTTTGTACTAAAATATGGTTTATCAAAAGTCTTCAATAACATTTATGTATTTCCCAGGTTGACTTGCAGAGTTGATCGCTGCCATTTAATACTCTGCAATAATGAAACCTTTGGGCTGAAGCTGGGAGACAGGCTCGTGGAGCGGGGTGCTCGAAAGCTTTGTGTACATTTTAATAAGCTCTCAACGAGCTACCTTCAAATGAAAAACAGGTAAAAAATAAACTGATTTTGTTTCCCTTAATATTTTTCTCCAACTTTGATTAATTTATTATTATATTTATCATTATGTCTTTCATGAACTGATCCGTTCGATTATTCTTTGCTAGAGATTTAATCAAATCTCACGTTTTCTTTATTTTCTTAAGATATTATTTAATTCTCTTTCAATTGTGAGTGTAAATGATCTTTTTGTCATATTATCAATATGTTTTTTTTGTGGCTATCAATCAACATCATGATCTATCACTTTATTATCATAAGCGTCATGATTTTTGAAAAAACGATGTTTAATTTTTGCTCAGATCATGGCAACGATTGGGTGTTGAAGTCGTAGTATTCTGTGACGACTTGTCAGAAGAAGCTGATGTGAACGCGCTGTTAAGTAATGCTATGCGCATTGGTTCCATCGAGGGAGTGTATGTGACTGTGGGCGACAAGCAGCACGATATCGACGAAACCTTACTGAATACTTTGGACTTGCTGTCGAGGAAAATGTGTACGGATATAAAGTAAGTAATTATTAAAACGTACTCTCAACGTCGTCAGACTAAGTAAACCTATAATAAGATATTTCGTGATTTTAACAGATATTTTGCAGTTCTAAGCTCTGGTGTCAACACAATTGGGAAGGAAGTTTGTCTTCGTCGAGTACAGAGCAATTTGCCAGCAACTGTATTGTCGCTACCGGAACTGAGTCGTGTAAGGGACTGCGCACATTTATTCATAGCTTTTCATCGATTTTGATCACACTTATACAGTTCTACTTTCTGTCAGCCGCATTTAGCGTTATAAGAATGAGAAAACCCAAGCCTAAGGGGCTCAATAATTGTTCAGCTTATGTCCGTATAAAACAACGGTTTGTACGTATAATCAGCACAAGCCTTACGAAAAATATAGTTTAAGAGCGTAAGCAATTGCATTGGATCTCTGTAAATACTGTGCCCGATAGTTGATTAATACCGGTATATGACCAAAGTACATTTTGAGGTTAATTGTGATTAATTTTATAAATTACATGTAACATTAACATTATGAAGTTCTGGCATTCATAAAGCATGCCATCGATTACATGGACGAGGTCAGCATCTTGCAGATCTGCAAGTCATCGTTTAAGGAGGATGACATCAGTAGTGCCAAGTTGCTGCTGTTCACGACGCTCGGCAAACTCAGCCAGATGCCGTCTTGTCGAAGGAATGGCACAGAGAAGAGCCTCCAAGACATCATTACGTTGTTGAAGGAGACCGACCCGGACGACGTGCTTGAATTCGTGGCGAAGGATCTGCACAAGCTGCCTCCCGTCACGTTCGACTACGTAGATGTCACCAGGCTGCTGAAGGATATCACACTCCTGAAGCAAAGCCAGGTCGAGATGCAGCATCAGCTGGAGGTGTCCATAACACCATCAGTGATCTACGGGTAGAAGTAGTGTTGTTGCGCAATGCGATTTCTGCAAGTAGGTCACCTAGCGACAACTTCGTGAACACGCGTCGCGGGGCACAAAACGCCTCCATCTGCAGCTTCGAGTCGGCAGGCTCGAACGCGTCACCAGCTGCCGAGAATGCATGCGTTGCAACGTGTGCCGCGGTCGTCACTGCCTCGACACCGGTGGAGACGAGGACTTGTGTAGGTTCAGCGACCCCAAAACGAGCCTACGCAGCAATTGCAGCCGCTGCTAAAAAGTCTGTTGAGCCACAAAACTCGCAGGTTAAATTAGCGGACAAAGCGAAAAGCCTGTCAAAACCAAAACAGATTCAGAAAAGACAGGGTCCAGAGAAGGGCAAGAGCGACAAGGATGGTTTCACCAAGGTTGAGAAGAAGAAGAAGAAGCCTTCTTGTCGGAACCAGTGTGGTACTGCGCCGGCAGGACCCGACAACGCTGCTCTACGTGTCCAGATTGCACCACTCTACGAAGGTTGAAGAGATCGTGGAGTACGTGCGCGTGAAGACCAACTGGACCTTGAGGGTCGAGAGGTTGGAGCCGCGTCACAACGCGAACTTCAAGTCGTTCGTGGTGTGCGTTTCGACACACCATTTCGAGAAGTTCCTCAAGGAAGAGTTCTGGCCGAAAGGTGTTGTGAATCGCCGGTTTCGTGGCCGCCTACATGACACCAGTCAGCGAAACACGACGCCGACACTTCGTGTGCACTAGTTTTAGTTGTTATGTAATGTATATTTATAGTATTTTTAAGTTTTATATTAATATTGTATTGTATATGTTTATATGGGCCTTGATGCCTGAAACATATAAATAAATAAAATAAATAAATTATATTTGTACAGCGCATTAAGTGATACGGTAGAATGTTTGAATATTTTTAGCGAACCTACACGAGAAATACTAACCTAGCGAAACACAGTCTGATGTGCAACTAGGTACATTCTTAAATATAAATCAAGTCTAAATCATGTATGTTAAAAACTTTGCCTCATCTTAAATATGTATATTTTCAGGTTACTTGCAACATTGCTGCATTGTACCGTGCCGCTGTGGACGTGACCGAGAAAGCGCTACGTTCTGCACAAGGTATAGTTGTAGCACACACGGCGCCTGCGCAACAAACCTCGCTACTGCAACAAATAACTGCACTTGCGGGTAATTTATTAAAATTTAACTAAAAATGTGTTTTGCAGAGTACTAGAACTGATCACGGATCAAAGGCCATCGATACACAGGCCGTGATCCACAGGATTAGGTTTTTATTAGTTATCAAGTGAGCCCTGTTGTGCCTATTATGTAGTTCTCTATAAAAATACGTTGTATTTATGAAACCAGCCTATTTCTGTTCCGCTGCAGGGCAAAGGCCTCTTCTCATACAGAGAAGCACGAGCCACGAGCATTGATCATATTGTTTTCAAATGACAAACCGTATCATAACAGGATTATTTGTCCTCGACACAGAACAGATAAAAGAGGTTAGAAAGGAAATAGTTCCTGATTTGTATCAGAACGAACGTCGCCGTTTGTCTCCCACTCTTTAACTTCACTACTTACAAGCAAGAGACCAATGTCTAAGCGGTTTACGCACACACATAAACAAAACGCACTTAGATCGTTAGTTTGTTATTGGTTGTCACACGAACGCAATCACTGCGTTTGATGTACACTCACACACGCATAAAAGCTCATGTACGCTCGGGCGGCTAAAAGGTCGATAGTAATCTTGCTTTTTATTTTGCAAGTATTGTTGACTATGTGGACTTCTGTAATGCCTGTTGTGAACTTGTATTCATGCAAATATAGAAACAAATTTACAAAAGTGTATCAAATAAAAAATACATATCTGAATTTTAAAACCAAATTTATTACTTGTTAATTTTTTTTATGATGGATTTAACGTGAAATATTTAACATGTTTATTAAAGAAAGTCAGTTGTCTCTCAACGTTACATTTCCGGGGCTTATCACCAGTTCAAAAAGAAAAAAAATATTGTCTCTGAAATAATACGTACGCGAACAGATTGTGCTACATTCCAATCAATTCTACCAGTTGACTCAATCCATAGTTTTTTTATACCTGGATCTGTTGAAAACCTAAAACATATTAAATCATAATTATGTCAGTTTCAATTGAAAAATTACATAAAACTTAAAAACAAAAAAAAAACCTCACTCAGCATCTATATTACAAATTGGTCGTAATAAATTATATTATTTTATTTATAAAGTGTACTATTGATAATATTCAACTGTAATAGTAATAATCGACATTGTTTACAAATTGGCACAGCACTATCGATGCGCCTAGATTTCTTGGAAATGAACACTTCGTTCGGTACTCGGGACTCTCGCAGTGAACGTAATACATTGCGCGATCGCTCACGTAGTGCAAAATGGTTTTCATCTATTGCAAGCAATGTATTACTATTCGTCTGCTTGCGAGTATATCGTTTTTGTCCACAAACTTCAGAATATTAATGTTATAATTACAAATATCACAAGTATTTTAATGTTTTTGGACTTACCGGTGGAAAGAAATCCCTTCTCGTGCTACACTACACACCTGGCTTCTTTTCCGACACATTATAATAGCGCAAGACGGCATAATTTAATATTTTTGCGGAGCTTACGTACGCTGTCAAAACAAGAGCGCGATTGCTGGCTGGTAAAGTAAATTTCGGTTGATTATGAGCGTTTGCTCATAACCGCGGCGCGCTTGCCCCGCCCACAAGGCCCTTCTAACCTCTTTTATCTGTTCTGTGGTCCTCGACCAATGATATTATAAGTAAAAAGGTGTAGATAGGTTACCCAAACGAAATTCTATCTTTAAAAACGGCACACTAACGCACACATACATTACACGTCAAAGTAGGATGACATGATTGAAGTAGGTAGTGCGAGTGAAAAAGAGATAAACGCCAAATGTCAACGCAATACTCAGTATCATGTTTGTCAATTGGCAAACTTTTAATGTGCCACTTTTTGACTGCATATAACCTATCTACACTTTTTTACTTAACATCATTGTCCTCGACTATTCATTTGTTATAGCCAATTGGTTTCAAATCTACTGAACAGTTGAATATCGTACAAAACATTTTTCCTTGTTCAATATTGTGAGTAAACGACGGGCCTGTTGGTCTAGTGGTTAGTGACCCTGACTGCAAAGCCGGAGGTCGTGGGTTCGATTCCCACCCAGGACAAACTTTGTGTGATGATGAGCATGACTGTTTGTTCTTTGTCAGGGTGTAATTTATATATAATATGTACATATATATCAAATGTCTGGTTACCGTAGTACAAGCTCTGCTTAGTTTGGGATCAGATAACCGTGTGTGAGTTGTCCCAGGATATTTATAGTAAAAACTTACATTTGCGTTTAAGTTTTAGTTTATGTGTGTACTCATCAATTTTAATTTTATTTATTACAGATATAACCATAAAGGCAGATACAGACAAGACTACTACTTTGGACGAATTGGGTGTTAAAAGTGAAAAGATACAATTGATATATAACTTTCTACGTATTAATTATAATGTTGTGTTAGACGAGAAAGCAATTCCCTTGATAACTATCGATAGGTAAGTGAATTGGAGAGACATTACTTTATAAAATTTTACATTGTGTCTCTTACATTGTTAATAAAAAAACTTTTTCCAAAAAAAAGATAACCGACTTCAAAAACTAAAAACTCAAAAATAACTTTTTCGGAAGTCGGTGGCTTCTCTTCTGCCGGTCGAATTGTGTTGCTTTGCCACCGACTTCCGAAAAAGTTATTTTTGAGTTTTTAGTTTTTGAAGTCGGTTATCTTTTTTTTGGAAAAAGTTTTTTATTTTTTACTTTTTAGTTAGAGTCCCAACTACGTTTTAGAGTAACTTTCAAAAAAAATGTACGTTTTTCTATAAAAATTGAGGAGTTCCCTCGATTTCAGCATGATACCATCATCAGATCCTGGACCCGATGACAATGGGACCATTTGGGAAGTCTACCCTTTCAAACAAAAAAAGAATTGTTCAAATCGGTTGGCAAACGACGGAGATATGCGCGAACAAACATAAAAAAAAAAAAAAAAAAAAACATACAAACATTCGAATTGAGAACCTCCTCCTTTTTTTAGAAGTCGGTTAAAAATTATCTCATTGTATATACAATATTAAGAAATTGCATTTATACATTTGCCAGTTGCTGTGGACAAAAAAACTAGGTTTTGGCTGCGGCTTCGCCTCCGTAAATGTCGAACTTTCATTCCCTATTTTTTATCCCTTTAGGGGTGAAAATTAACAAAAATTCTTTGTGTAAAATTACAGCTTTGATTAAGTATTATGTATTAATGCTATAAACCAATATTGACAATAATTGTCTTTGGCGACAACATACTGCTGCTTGTTTGATATAATTTTGAGTAATAATATCCTGCTAATTATTGAATTAGGTTATCATTCCATTCCAATTGAGTTATCTTCTAGTCCTATATTATTAGTCACATTTTTTTGTTCGTTTTAAGGATACAACAATTAGAAAAATCTATCTTCAAATCAGACTTCAAAGACAGTAAGGGCTTGTCTACATTCTTCACGTACGTAGACTCAGATGAACTGCTTGCTACAACTGACTTCGTGGTTATGCCGACACTAGTTAGCAATGCTGATATGGTACTCAATGTTTCTTTTATTATAATTTTTAAGTTATTAATATTAAAATTATTTACTCTATTATGTGTATGAATAAGTCTTTGAATAAGAGTCTATTAATTTGGTATTATAGAGAGCCGACGAATTTGATTCGAGCCAAACATACCTGTGCATTGTGCCTGGTATGGAGGGCCACCACGAGAGGTTCCGAGTGCTGTGCGAGCAACTCAAGCTGCCGGCGCTGGTGCTGCAACCAGGATTTGACCAACCTCACGAGACAATACAAGAAACTGCCGAGAGATTAGCAGAGGTATAATTCGTCAGTATTTTGCCTAGAAACTAATTGTTCTTCGGCTATGTAGTCTTTTTGTGTGATTTGATAAATTGTACTTTGAGCGCTTGTTTCCAAACTTCTTATTCATGATTATTTCATTTATTACTTTTAAAAACACACTCATTAAAGCTCTATCTATTAGGTTTACCTGAAGAAGACGGGGTTGAAGAACCATTTCTACCTCTTAGGATACGAATGCGGATTTTTTGTAGCATTAGAGATGGCTGCCGTTCTGGAAAACCATGGTACAAAGTTATTTTTGCGTTCTGGATACGAATGATGAGATTTGTTATGAAATAACTCAATCGTAATGTGAAATATTTATTGCAGGTTTGAGTGGAACAGTTTACTGTGTTGGATATGATCCGGAAGAAATTAACATACACCTCGAAGAACAACTCGCTGAATTTAAGACTGAAGAGCAGCTACAAGACGCTGTAGCGCGCCACATGTTTACGTTGATGGCGGGAGGTGACACAACAGGTCTTGATAATGCGCTGCACACTACGAGCACTTGGTCACAGAAGGTAGACGCGTGTGTTCGGACTCTATTAGGTCGTGTGCCGCACTCGGCGCAGTACGCGCGTGCGCTCTTTGAGACCACACTGAGGCGCGTTGAGCGCGCGCGTGGCTATGTGCCGCGCGTGCATGCGCTTCGCTCTCAGCTGATATTACTGCGCGCTGCGTCTGCGCACCCTGCGCCGGCGCCGCTCGCGCTACAACAACACTCGCAGCGCCCAGTCGTCGTGCATCAACTGCGCGCGCCGCTAGCACACGCACCCGCAGACCTGCAATGTGCGGCCATCGTCAACACGCATTTAGATCCTGCAATACTAAAAGCTTTTGATAAAAAGAATATTTGCAACACGTATTTAAAGAATCCTGATTCTTTCGTGGCAGTTAAATGAATGTGGTGAAACAAAATGTACCGAAATAAAAAAAAAGTTATTGATTTATCTAATAAATAAATACCTATGTAAATAAGATCTGAAACTGTCTCTTTTTACTGAAGAAACACCGTACACCTCCTGGGAAAAAAGGTTAAGATCCTATGATGGGTTCCCTACACACCTCTAATGCCAACGTTCTCTAAGCGGGTTAACAAGATAGGTACAGAAACCGTGTCTTACGCTTTTTGGAGATCCAAAAAGACTCTTAAGCATTTGTCTCCCCTATCCAGGTAGGTCGTTAGTTTCGAGGTCAATGTTAGAACTGCATCTTCAGTCGACAGCTTTTTAAACAAGATGAAATTAATTTGAAACATATTTATGAAGAACATGTCAGCACTGATATGTCATGGATCGAATTTCGCGAAATGTGTTCAAAAATATGGAGTGAACCTTTCAATTATGGAGTCACTAGCTTCTGCCCGCGGCTTTGCTCGCGTTAGAAATAGACAAAAAGTAGCCTATGTTACTCTCCATCCCTTCAACTATCTCCACTTAAAAAATCACGTCAATCAGTCGCTCCATTTTGCCGTGAAAGAAAGACAAACAGACAGATAGACAGACAGACAGACACACTTTCCCATTTATAATATTAGTATGGATTAATAAGGATTGTTCCAAGAATAAAGGATGTTACAGAAATAAATTTGACACATTTGTAGTCTTTGATCATTAATATTTAAGTACCTTAGCAATATTATTATTCATTAAACAACGCTCAAACTAACAGGATATAAAAATGGAAAAAACATTAAAAAGACAAATTGTTAATGCTGCAAAAGCTGTTAAAAAAAATACGAAAGATGAAAGACATTGAAATTGATACTGATCAGACACTGGAGTCAATGTTCAAGCCTGTAACAGAACCTCTCAACCTAATTGCAAATACAAGCAAGCAACCTCCTCGTTTACATGCTACGGGAAATGAAGAAGCAGATATTTCATTTATTGATTCAGCTTCTCAGAATGGAAGCATGAGTAGCGTCGACAACGACTATGAATCTGACAAGGACAGTGATTGTTCGTTTCAATCATTAGTTGAAAATAAACAGGGTGATACATCATCTTATTCAATATCCTCAGAAGCACTTGCCGGGGTCCCATATGGTGTCAGAGTGGAGAATGGGAACTTGATGCTAGGTTCAGCTCGCATAACAATCAGCGATGAAGATATTATCATGTCTGGACACAAATATCCAAATACACCTGGTTTGATACAGTTGTTGTTAAAGAAAGATGTAGATTTAAGTATGGTAACTGACAGGGATATGCAACACTATAAGTCAATGCTACTCGATACAAATGCTCATCGACGAGACTATGATTCCGGTAAACCAATAAAAAGTAATAAGGGACAGAAATATTTACAAGTTATTAAACCACTTTTTTAACTACAAAGTACCATCCAAGACCGTATGCCGAAGGGAAAAGGACTGTCATTGACAAAAATGTGGAAAGAGATAACAGATTTTGTATATTGGGATGATCCAAATGAACTAGTGGATAGGTTAAAATTACTGATAGCTTTTCGAGATGCTGGTAACACTGGAGTAAACAATGAGATTATATCTATCATTGAAGAATTGGGAGAAAATAAAATTATAAATAAATGATTTAAATAAATGTATTCATTTTATTGTTAACCTTTCATTAATATATACCTACATAAATATGTATGAACGTAGACAAATTTAGGCATCACGTTCATGAAAGATTACGTTTAGCAAAGTTACTAGACTTTAATGAGACTGCCCTGTGCAAGTCAAAAACGGAAGACTATGATTTAAAAACAAATAAATTGAAAGGAATAAGATCTCACTTAGAAGGAGACGAATTCGATTGCCCTTTATGTTCCAGGGTCACGGTAACTATGATAAACATTGTCGACGCGGTCCTGGTCCTAGCCGGGCGGCGAGCTACCCATCGCTCGTCATCCGCAGAACCGCGCCTACGGTGGCCGGTAGTCGTCTTGCGACTCTCGACGTCTTCGCCTGGGTCTTAGTCCGGGGCGAGAGGCTCGTCGTTGCCTCTCGCGCGCCGCCGCTTCCTTCACTAGCATAACTGCTTCGCAGAAGGAGGCGACGGCATCCCATTCCGTCTCGCCCCGAAGCATGGCCTGAACCAGCGCCGGGCGCGAGAGGTCACCGCCGCCGATCGCCTCTACGAGGACACGTCGATGGTCCGCCCATGCGCGGCACACCTCAACTGTGTGCTCGACCGTGTCCTCCAGGCGACCGTTACTACAGTGGTGACACCAAGGCGTCGCTTCCGCCCGAATCCGACACAGGAACCTCCCGAACTGACCATGTCCGGTGAGGACCTGTGTCAAGCGAAACGTGAGAGTGCCATGACGCCTCTCCAGCCACTCCTCAAAGAGGGGTCTTACCGCCGCTATTACGGCGTGCCCAATGAGCAAGAACTTCAGAAATCGAAAAATGTCTAAATCGAAAAAGTTTTAAAAAGAAAATGACGTATACTGCTCGTAAAGTGGTTAGGTCTGAATGATGAAGAAAACAGTTGGATTGATAAAGCTGCAATAATGAGTTAAAATATATAACTAATACAGATGTAATATTCGTATCAGTACACTTCGAGTAATGCAAGGTGGTGGACTAGTAAATAACATAATTAATAATCTACCGTTCGAAGTTCATTTGCCCGGATACAATTATTGCGGACCAGGAACTAAACTTCAAAAACGTTTGTTGCGAGGTGATCGAGGTGTGAATAAGTTAGATGAAGCTTGTATGCACCACGACATTGCTTACACAAATCATACAGATCTTACAGAACCCATCGTCACAAAGCTGACTTACTATTACTTAACATGGCCAAACAAAGACTTAAATCAAAAGATGAGGGAAAAGGTGAAAAGTTAAGCTCATGGCTAGTGAGCAAGGTTATGAACGCAAAACTAAAGTCAGGTTCCGGAGTAAAAACATTTAGAAGCTTGGTTTCAAAAATAAGATCAAAATTTAAAAAATTAAGCCCAAGAATAGTAAAACTTTGATTAAAGTTGCTTATTTAGCACCAAAAAAAATGTTTCCAGGAATTAATCGAAATTGAGTGCCGCGAGTAATACCTTTGCCAAAGACTGGAGGGGTTCTGCCTCTAATCCCTATTTTCGCTGATTTGTCAGCTTTAGGAACTTTAGCTGGTGGTGCCGCTGGTATTGCAAAACCTGTGAATGATTACAAAGCAGCTCAGCAAAATTTGCGAGAAACAGAACGACACAATAAGGTTATGGAAGGTTTAGTGCTGGGCAAGGGTTTATACATTCAGCCGTACAAAAATGGCAAAGGATTGTTTATAAAACCATCAAAAAACTAAAAAGTGTGCTATATATCAAAAAACTAAAAGTGTGTGTGTGCTATATAATCGTCCTCTGACTAATGTAGATATTCAAAAGTATGCAAAAGACATCCCATATTTCCGGGGGATCTACATGAAGGATCAGTTACCAAGGAAGCCGAAGAGAATTGAATGCGCTATCGTAAACTTAGACGATTCTAAGAACGGAGAGTTCCTCCATTGGGTAGCTTTTGTTAAATTAAACAAGTATTGTGAATATTTTGATAGCTATGGAGATTTAAAACCTCCAACAGAATTAATGCAATATTTTAAAAATTGTAATGTTTATTATAACTACACAAGATATCAAAGATTCAATGCAGTAAATTGTGGTCACTTATGTTTAGAGTCTGATGTCTTTTTGGAATAAAATTTTTTTTAAAACGTATGTTTTTCTTTCAATTCAATCATTTCCACAATGTCATTCACTTTGTCAATAACTGGAAATTCGTCAACTTTATCTACATACTATCCAAATACGTTCCAACTAGATGGAGCTTATGAGTGCGCCTTATTGCATTTTTCAACTGTTAATTCTATTCCCAACATTGACAATACGAATAACAAGTTCTACTACGGTGCCAACGAAGTTATTGAAATACCAGAAGGTACATATGAATTGCAAGGCATCAGTGATTATTTCAAATCTGAAATTAAGGATGCAACAATAAAACTACTGTGCAATAACAATACGTTAAAAACTACTATTTTCTGTACAAAAGACATTGATTTTATCAAAGAAGGTTCTTTTAGAAGACTGTTAGGATTTAATAAGCAGATTCTAAAAGATAATAAATGGCATGAATCACAGTTTCCAGTCAACATTTTACCTACGACCGTGATCAGGGTTGAATGTGATATTGTAAGCGGTTCCTTTATAAACGGTGAACCAAGTCACATTATTCACGAATTTGCACTCAACGTGCCACCTGGATACAGGCTCATAGAAATACTGAAGAACGCAATATACTTTCCGATAAATCAAAACAATATTAGTTGTATTCATACTAGGCTATTAGACATAAGGAATTGTTTAATTAATTTACGTGGTGAAGAAGTGCAGCTGTATTTGCATCTCAGGCGAAAAAATGATTGACTACAATAAATATGTACCTCAACAAGTTAAAAATATTAGTTCTACTCGAGCTACTCATCATACAAGACCACGCTCTAAGAAAATAAAATTAACTAAAGATAATAAATCATTCCTTAAAAGCAACTGGATTACTAGAATGAATATCTTAGATGTTTTATCCACTCCGACTTACGACACTACAATAGAAGGAATAGAATTTCATTCATACAAACCTACGTAACAAGTTATAGAAACGATGAAATACGCATACCTATCAATCAACAGGACCTATACATATTACCATCAGCTAGCACTTTATATTTTGAAGGAACCGTTATAGTTAGCAAGAAGGATACGAAAGACAAAGCTACTAGTGTCCATTTCACCAACAATGGTCTACTTTACTTATTCCAAGATATTAGGTATGAGCTAAATGGAGTAGAGATAGATAAAATAAAAAATGCTGGTATAAATCGTTTATATCAATGAATGAGAGCGAATCAAAGATGTCTAACGCCTGGGGTTGGAAGATCGATGGAATAAAAATATTAATGGAGGAAGTTTTTCTGCTTCTATCCCACTTCGCAATATCCTCGGTTTTGCTGAAGATTTTAAAAAGGTAATCATAAATAGTAGACACGAACTGGTACTGTTACGAAGTAACACTAATTTGAACGCTTTAAAACTTGGCACCAGCGAAGTAGTGGAGGACATTCACATCAACAAAATCATATGGTGCGTACCACATATTAAAGTATCAGACAAAGAAAAAATTTCGTTGCTAAAACTATTAGAAAAAGATCGTCCGCTTCAGATGATTTACAGAAATTGGGATGAATATCCAGCTTTACCTAAAACTACAAAGCACACATGGTCTATCAAAACTGCATCACAAATTGAAAAACCAAGATACGTTATTATAGGCTTACAGACAAATAGAAAAAATAGTGCAAGTTCTGACATGTCTCAGTTCGACCACTGCAATGTTCGTGACGTAAAAGTGTACCTCAATTCAACTTATTTTTCATATAATAACAGAATTGCAATACAGAGTTGGTGCAGAGTTTTCGAATAAACATAAATATTTTGAAATCTTAATCCATTCTCATGTATGAGAAGACCTATTAACAAATTAGTTTTTCCACAATTGGAAGGCCCACAAACACTGCAACGTACAGAGTTGGGTAGTAGCTCTCCATGGCGAGAACCAGTATTTCGAGACTCAATACAAACTGTATTCACATGTAATGATTGTGGTTGTTTGACAAACTTCATGGTTACTACATGAAACGAATAGACTAAAAATGACTCAATTAATTTGTCAACCACATTAATAAACAACATTATGACAGTAAACTGAGTAAAAATTTACAACGTACAGTCTGGTTCTAAAAAATAGAGCAGATAACAGACTTCATCATATTCTCAGGCTGACAGTACATCAGTCAAAACAAGACGATAAATTTAGTGTTTCCTGATTCAGAAGACATTCTATGCTATCAGATCCTGCCAGAAGGCGAGATTCCTTTTATTAGATCCTTCTTATGATTAAAACTTTCATACCTGCTATTTGAAATAATCTACAATTCAAATTCAAATGCCTAATAATATCGGTAACTACGAAGGAAGTCAGTAGAAAACGGAAAGGCTTTATAAAAAAACTGTTGTAAGTATTATTATAAAGTGATGAAAGTGGAATGGCGGCTAACCCGATTTTTTACCATGTAATTCATTTATATTGGAACGCAAGGTGGAGTAGAATGCCCAATAATATTCTACTGACCTGAAGTGTCGCCGCATAGTGTTTTTTTTTTGGGGAGTGGAAAATCATCAAATGACTGCTCCCGTCCTGGGTGCGGCGGGAGGGCGTGTCAGACTTTTACTGACTAAAACCCACTCTTGTTCCTTCGGTTGCCTTTTATGTTCCGGGGCCACGGTAACTATTATAAACATTCCGAAACCCCGACAGCGGCGCATAGTGTTCCCGCACCTTTATTGCAAGCCCAAACCTGAGAAAGCCCGCGGAGACGGAATGCTACCAGGAATTCACATAAGTTCCCGTAATCCTCGTAGGTAGTAGAAGGAACTCCAGGGTGGTTTCTAATCAGTCAGAGTCTAATAGACCCCTCTTTGGACGCACACACAAGAGATTTTCTACCCAAGATCAAAACTTTACTTACTAATTTATTATAAAATAACAAAATGAATAATTACCAGTCATCCTATAAACTAGTTTTGATGATTGGTCAATTAGCTAGAGGCAAAATTAAGTATCTTGGTCCAGTTATAACAGGGATGACGACAGCATAAAAAAACCGGCCAAGAGCGTGTCGGGCCACGCTCAATGTAGGGTTCCGTAGTTTCCCGTCCGTCACGATAAGTGTTCCTACTTATAAGTTTAAAAAAAGGCTTTTGTTACGTTGACATTTACTAAGTACGCAGAAATTATTTTGTACAACCTTTTTGTCTTTTTTGTACAAAAACTGTTCTTTCTGTCAAGTTCAAAATAATTTTCCAAGAAAGTCCTTATAAAGTTCTACTTTCCAGATTTTTTTCATATTTTTTAAACCTACGGGTCAAAAGTTAGAGGGGGGGGGGGACGCTTTGATTTTTCCTTTTGGAGCGATTATTTCCGAAATTATTGACATTATCAAAAAATGATTATAGTAAACCCCTATTAATTTTTCAATACCTATCTAACAATATATCACACGTCAGTGTTAAAAGTAAAAAAAAATCACTTCCCTCTTTACATATAGGGGGGCTACCCTAATAAAACATTTTTATTCAATTTTTATTTCACCACTTTGTTGGCGTGATTGATATACATATTGGTACCAAATTTCAGCTTTCTAGTGCTAACGGTCATAGAGATTAAGCGAGGACGGACGGACAGACAGACAGACATGGCGAAACTATAAGGGTTCCTAGTTGACTACGGAACCCTAAAAAGGCATTCTGTTTAGTCCGCCTGATAGATCGGCCGAAAATACGGGACACGTATTTTTTGCTTGATTAAATTAATTAAAAAATACAAAGATAAAGAGCAACAAAGTTCCGGAGTGGGGGCTTTTGACATCACCTTCCTGCAAAAAATGTATCTTATTGTGACGTCAAGCGCAACTTCAACGCACTGTACCGTCGTCATTCTTCGTTTACGAGAAAAAAGAAAAAATACGTGTCCAAATTTTTTTAATAATCTATCTGACGGACTAATTACTTTTTTTTTGTCGTCTCGCCTATTCTTAAAATACTGGTTAAAATTAAAAGACAGAAATATAACGTGTATATTCCAGGCTTCTAGTTTTAGGAAGGAAGTTATGGGAAGGTCAAAAATGTCCTGAACTGCTTTAAGAAAAGGATGGTATGTTATGGATGAAAGGATGTCATTTTTGTTTGATTTGGTAAGGGCACTGACGATGACGTGACCCCAGATAGCACCGAATCCTAAAAACATGCATTTTTTTTGTCAATTAAGTGCATCTTTCTCTTTTTATTTCATTAAGAAAAGGACAAAATAAAATATCAGCCAAGTCCTGTCAAATTGAGACACCCCATAGATAATTTAAAAATAGGTCTTCGGGCGCTGTCTAATTTGACAGAATTAAACTAAAATGTATTTTTTTGTCCTTTTCTTTTAGAAATCGAAAGAGAGAGATGCACTTAACATAAATTTAGTGAAGTTTGTGTACAAAAGAATTAGCGCCATGAAGTAACTAAAATTTATCAAAAAACATTTTATGGGGCGGCAATGCTAACTGGCCTGGGGTGCCAAATTTGTAAATACGCCTCTGCGTCTGTCAGATATTATTCATAATTCTACTACTACTACTACCTATATCTAAAATGCCATAAACAATAAACATTTATGCGCTTTACTTTTATGACTTTTATAGGGGTATTCCTCGGAGCGCTCCTGTTTTGAAGCGCTCCTAACGAAGCGCTCCTAAAATATTCCGCCAAGCGCTCCTGTTGGGAGCGCTTAGAAAAACAAACTAAAAATATTATTATTTCATTCCTCGAAGCGCTCCTATGACGAAACATAGAGAAGAGCATGAAGTGTTCGTAACAAATTATATCGATAAACATTTCGACGGCTACTTGTTGCTTATATTAAAGCTAGAATAACTGAATAGTAAAAATAAAAGCTTTGATAAAAAGTACCAGGGTGGCAGAAATTGCTAGGAGGCACCTAAATGATCTCATATTAAATAGTACACCAACGATTAAAGTCTAAAATTATTTTGTTATTATTCACTATAACGATCTTTAATTGTTTATAACTAAAATGTAGTTATAGATATATAACAGTACATAACCTATAGCTATCAGGAAAACAGAAATGAACTAGAAGTAATTCCTTATGCGATACTAGTGAACTTGTATAATTATTATAATAATATAGTTTTAATAATTAACTTTCATGTTATTCCTTTCTTTCATATCCATCCCAGCAATAGGTTCTATAGATTGATCACAAATTAAAACAAACTTTTCACTTTTCGCCAATTTTTTAATAAAACAAACTTTTCTTAGTACTCAACTTCATGTGACGTAAGCGCACTCGCAACTAATGAGTTTAGAAGGAAAAAAAATGCGTATTTAATGTAAACAAGTTCCGAAAATGCTCGGCTGCATTCGGAATCACTCGGTAACGCGACCACGCGACTCTCTAGGATAAAACAGGGAAGCGGGGCTGACAACAGCGGCTAGTGTCTTGTGTAACTAAAGTACGTAGTTCCAGTTCATTTATGCTTCCTTAGTAGTTTTTAAAAAAATAACAATTATGATAGTTGAACTTTAAAACGTCGATATCGATATCGTTTTTTACAAATCCTTCATGCTCTGCCCTATGGTATCGTCACATCATAGGAGCGCTCCGAGGAATGAAATAATAATATTTTTAGTTTGATTTTCTAAGCGCTCCCAACAGGAGCGCTTGGCGGAATATTTTGGGAGCGCTTCGTTAGGAGCGCTTCAAAACAGGAGCGCTCCGAGGAATACCCCCTTTTATACACTTAACGCGATAATATGCTGTCATAATTTTGACTAATAAAAATGTAAATAATAATAAAAAATCGTAAAGAAAATCTAGTCGTATTATCACAATAAGGCTTTCAACATTTAAAAAAAGAAACCTAAACGCTCGCTGTTGCATCGGGTCAATCACTAGTTCGCTCTCATATAGAGCGAACTAGGAATAGTTAATCCGTTCTTCTTTCGATGGGTAACTATCAAGCGCGCGTGTCAACAATTTATTATTTTTTTGAGGCATTGCCTAAAAAAAAAGTGAGCCGTCACGGGACGCCTGGCAGATGTGAAACTGTCCAAAATCCACACATCGAAACCACGGAAACGATACCCATGACCAAAATTTTGAAAAATATAAGCCGCCATCTTGGATTCTGAAATGGACCTCATTTTCGGCATCCGTGTCCCCGAAAACCACGGAAACGATACCCATGACCGAAATTTTGAAAAATGTTAGCCGCCATCTTGGATTCTTGAAATAGACCTCATTTTCGGCATCAGTGTCCCCGAAAACCACGGAAACGATACCCATGACCGAAATTTTGAAAAATGTTAGCCGCCATCTTGGATTCTTGAAATGGACCTCATTTTCGGCATCAGTGTCCCCGAAAACCACAGAAACGATAACCATGACCGAAATTTTGAAAAATGCTAGCCGCCATCTTTGATTCTGAAATGGACCTCATTTTCGGCATCAGTGTCCCCGAAAACCACTGAAACGATACCCATGACCGAAATTTCGAAAAAAGTTAGCCGCCATCTTGGATTCTGAAATGGACCTCATTTTCGGCATCAGTGCCCCCGAAAACCACAAAACGTGAGGCCAAGGCGCATATCAAAAAGTAATATGATTGAAAAGAAACAAAAGCGTGGCGACGCGTTCGCGACGCCAGAATTTTTTTTTACGTGCGGCTATAGATGTTTCACATCAAAAAATAAGGTATTTTTTACATAATTGGAATAAGAATGGAATACTGAATATTCTCCTTCAATATGTCTCTCTTCTACCTAACACGGTGTAAACATTTCCTGTATTGTTTAGTGTTTTTATACTTTTGTATTCATTATTATTCATTATTAGGTATAGGTACATAATTGATTATTAACTACTGACCTACATGTGTACTCTAACAAACGTTTAATTAAATACATTGTATCACATTATATTATTGAAATCAATGTAGGTACTGGAATTATTTTAAAACCAAATTAAAATAATGTAAACGGATTATTTTATTTTTCTTTTCGGGGAAGGTTTAGTACGTAAGTTGTTTATAAGCTTATAGGTAATTTTGTACCGATATTTTAATCGTTTAACGACCAAGCGATAGCCGGATGTCGCAAAGCTATTGTTTTTCTATTGTGTCTTGAATTACGTGTGTTCGAAGGTTTAAGGTCATAGCTCATTACTGCCACCCGGCAGCCACTCCGCACCGACTCGCCTCCTGCGGCTAGTATTCTTTATATGGACTTGAATGTATGGGCATGCGCTCACTATATCAACTCCGTACCGTCACCGGATCGCGTCGGTTATTAGGCGAGTCGGTGCGGAGTGGCTGCCGGGCGGCTGTAATGAGCTATGACCTTGAATAAACACGCCGTAGTTTTCTAGCAGTCAGAGCGTTTCATTCCATCTCCAAATCCAAACTTACAGGTTGAAAGTTAGCTTCTATGGCGAAAGACGTTCAAGAAACTCTTTCCTACGTTCACCTTTTAAAATTTCACTTTGTGAAAAAGACCTGACTGAATTATTTTTTATTGAAACACAATGGTGCCGATTGTCTTATGCACAAACTAACGTAAATTAAAGTTAACCCTCGGTCCGTCGCGCACTTTTTATTTACGCGGTTCGTCGCGCGGGGTCTCTCGAGACCCCAAGAATAAAACACCTAGGAAACCCTTTTAAACTTGTAATTTTCAAACAATTTTATTAGTTTCTTATGTATTTATTATTAATTTGTATACAAGTTTAACAAATTAATCAAAAACATGCATATATGTTTACTATCTGAAACAATAAACTAAATTACGAACAATAAAGTTCACTCTTTGAGATCACACCAGTTAATTTTGTTTTAATGTCGCTAAATCAATCAACTTCAATTTAAATTATGCGTATATGAGCTCACACTAGACCGTTTAACAATTTGACATAAAATTTGGAATCATCAAGCAAAAAAAATACACAACTTTTATCAAATGAAATCCAACAGTTTTTTGCTTTGGTATGTAGTAGGTAGTATACATACCTCATTGGTATGTGTAGGGCATATGTTACCCTTGCAAAAGTGGCAAATAGGTTTAAATATTGTATCTATTCTTCTTGAGCAATTGGTACAGCGTTTTTTTGTTAGAATCCGTATTATGCTCACTTATAGTGTCCAGGTATATAGAGGCTTCTTCTTTTCGTCCTCGTCATCGTAAACATCAACAGGTTAATTTTCTTACCAACTCAATATACTCACATGTTTTAGAAATCAATAATAACTAAGTTTTTATAAAAAAAACAACAATAAATAAATAAAACACGTATTATAAATTAAATGTACCATACATTTTAGATTAATTTTTACCTACGTCGTACGTCGCGTGGGGTCTTTCAAGGCCCGAGCGCACAAAACACGTTTATATCTCATTGCACTTGCGCGAGATTTTCAGTTAGCGGCGATGTGCGTGAACTGCAATACTATTTCGGAGGGTACCCAAAGTGCCATAGCTCTATGATAATTTTAAATGTGTTAATTTTACATAATTCTAACACCTAGGCTTTCAAAGATCCCACGCGACGGACCGAGGGTTAAGTGCATCTTTCTTTTTCCATTTCATAAAGAAAAGGACAGAAGATACATTTTAGTTTAATCCTGTCAAGTTAGACAGCGCCTGATGAAAATTGACGTATATTTAGACGCCATGTTTTTAAATTGCGTCTAAATTATCTATGGAGTGTCTAAATTTGACAGAACTAAACTAATATTTGATCTTCTGTCCTTTTCTTAAATAAACGGAAAAAGAGAGTGCACTAAACCTAAATTTACGTTAGTTTGTGCACAAGAGAATCGGCACCAATCTCACAGTAAAAAGAAAGTTACTTGTACTGCTATTTCTGAAAATGAAAATATAAAATAAACAGTAAGGCGAGCGAAATCGCGGGCATATCTAGTGTATAGTCCTTCATACCTACATAATCGCCCATTCATTAATACGTAATTAACAATATATAAATGATAGACATGCACAATATTGCATTGTTAGACTCTAGTGCGTCGTTTATAGTTTCTAAACCTTTGGTAAGTTTTACATTAAATTAAACACTATCTTTCTATATACGTACCTTATTACTCAAGTTTTGCTTGTTAAACTGCATTTTACTTTTAATAAACTTGTTTTTTACTAGACTGACAAGAAAATTTAAGTTTCTAGCTCGTTTTTTAAAAAAAATACATGCAGTATTTATTTCAAAATTTCTTGATTACCAAACGCCTGGATCAATATCAACAGTTAGTACATATTTGTCTTAAAAACCCAAGGGCCTTTAGATAGGTGTTAAAAAAAACCAAACGGTGGACTTTGCCCATCGAATACTAGTATCAAATAAAACCGGCCAAGAGCGTGTCGGGCCACGCTCAATGTAGAGTTCCGTAGTTTCCCGTCTGTCACAATAAGTGTACCTACTTATAAGTTTAAAAAAGGCTATTTGTTACGTTGACATACTAAGTACGCAAAAATTATTTTGTACAACCTTTTTGTCTTTTTTGTACAAAAACTGTTCTTTTCATCAAGTTCAAAATAATTTTCCTAGAAAGTCCTTATAAAGTTCAACTTTCCAGATTTTTTTCATATTTTTTAAACCTACGGGTCAAAAGTTAAAGGGGGGGGGGCGCTTTGATTTTTCCTTTTGGAGCGATTATTTCCGAAATTATTGACATTATCAAAAAATGATCTTAGTAAACCCCTATTCATTTTTAAATACCTATCCAACAATACATCACACGTCAGGGTTGTAATTAAAAAAAAAAAAACACTTTTCTATTTACATATAGGGGAGCTACCCTAATAAAACGTTTTTTTCCAATTTTTATTTTCGCACTTTGTCGGCGTGATTGATATACATATTGGTACCAAATTTCAGCTTTCTAGTGCTAACGGTTACAGAGATTAAGCGAGGACGGACGGACAGACATGGCGAAACTATAAGGGTTCCTAGTAGACTACGGAACCCTAAAAACAGGAAAAAATTATAAAAATCAAAAACTCGAATAATAAAATAAAGTTAAAAAACTAAAACCCGACTACAACAAAATGTGATCTAAAAAGTACGAAACAAGAAAATATTTTGCCTATTAATACCATGTGGGTGCAGTGAATATGAATTACAATGGCATGGCTGTTATAAGTGCGTCTAAAAATTTGTTGAATTTGGAACGTCTTAATGCGCAGCCCAGTCTCAAAGAATCGAACGCAAATAATAAATGGCTGCGGCCAATACCATAGTCAGGCCGCGGCTGAATAAAAAAAAACTCAAATAGAAATTAAACGAGCAAACTACAGCCCGAGTTCTCGTAAAAAATTTCACGGATTGTTTTGCAGCAAACTATTAATGTAGCTGCTATTATTATCAAGCTATGATAATAATAGCAGCTACAATAATAATTTTACAATAAAGTATGAAGCGCCTTTTATTTTCTCATAGGGGGTTATGAAAAGTAGAGTGTATCACTCGGGCACAAAATATATTTTTGGCTCGGGCGACGTACTTTGAATCCCTCGCTACGTTCGGGATTCTACTCTAGAATCCCTCACTTCGCTCTGGATTCAAAAAACGCCCTCGCCGTAAAATTATTACTTTGTGCCCTGGTAATACAATCTACTATTTTTAATGAGACAAACAAAATACGGAAATTCAATAACCTGAAAAACATAACATAACAACAAATAACAAAAATAAAACATGAATTTCATGGGATGAATAACATTGATGGAAAAATGTGACGTGTTACGTCACATTTTTCCATATAAATGATTGTCGCCGCGTACGTAGTAGTCAAGTGTTTCGATCGGATGAATATTGACAAAAATAGAGGAAGTTTGAAACGAAACTCTAAACGTTACAATTATGATTCTTCTAAACTATTGTTGGTTACGAATGTATTCAAAGTGGAATACATTTTCAAATTCCATCAAATAATTATTATAATCACCAGTTGTTTTGTGATCGATGAACAACAAGGTAATACTGTAAATAATAATTGTTGAAGTACTCAGGGGATTACAAAAGTGCACTGCAGTCTTACGGGTCGTACACAATAACATGATACGACGTCGTCCTTATAGGAAGTGAAAACATGAACGATGTCATTATGAAAGTATACAAATTAAATACATACTTGTAGGTAGATTTAACAGACCTAAGCGGTTTTAACAACTATATAGATGCTTTTACGCGTTCTTGAGATAAACTTTCTTGACAGACAGATTTACGGACAGACAGAAAGGCTGACGGACAAAAAAGTGTTTTTACTAAACCCTAAAAATAAGACTGAAAGCTCATCATCATCGTTCGCTAACCTAAACTCGTCTACTGCTAGATATCACAGATCAGCACATAGATCACAAACGTTAACTAATGGTCCATAATATTATAGATTCCACACGATGACGCCCACACCGCAGGAGCACGGGACTCGCGAGGAGATACCGACCGCGCCGGGACTGGACGGCGACAGAGTCGTCATCTCCGGCATGTCCGGACTGTACCCCGACTCACACAGCGTCAAGGAGTTTTCAGACATTTTGTACAACAAGGTAAAACTTGAATTAACATAGGCTAACATATTGCTGACAAATGCTGTGATTGAATAATTTCTTGGAGTCATTAAAGACAACACAGACTGATGTTACGTAACAAGCAATGTAATATGAAAAGACCCTTTCAACAAAGTAAAGGTATCGCGCAAATGAACTGAGAATGTACCCACTTGCAACATAGCTCAAACTGCTGAAAACACGCAAAAGATTTTTGTGAAGGGTGAACCACTTTTATCTTGTCGGCGAAGAGTCCAGTGTTTCTTTTAGGCATTCGAAATTAAATCAATAGCAATAAGTTGCTGCTCGCTCACTTTCGTGACATGTTGTTAACTTGTTTGCAAGAAAAAAGCCGTGAAAGAATAAGATTTTTGTAGTCCCGTCGAAGGAAAGTCTTGGAGGTGTTCAGTGAGTTGGCGTTTAATTGTAAACTGCTCTAACTTCAATCTTAACAGGATTTCTAGGTCGTTATAATAACATATATTATTGACCACAGCCTATACTTTTTCCGTTAAGTGTTAAGAATGGACATGGCCAGCCCCGATATGGACGATTGCATAGTTATCGAATTCAATTTACACCAATGATTTTTGGTTTTTTATTTCGTTAATGTTGGTCTGTTAAATTGCAATAAATAAAACACATAAATAACTTGTCATTACAACAGACTAGATGTAAACAGTTTCACTAAACCTTTAGTCATATTGCTGGCATTAAGTGCATAAAATATTATTTGCTATTCAAAACCATAAGGCGCTCTAATGAATTATTAATTAAAACCTGACAATAATAACATATGCAACCAGCCAGTGGTGGCATATGGCTCTGAAACGTGGTTTTTATCTGCTGGCCTTTTAGAGTGACAACCATGGACCGGAAGACGCAACGTAGGCAGGCCACCCACTAGGTGGACCGACGACAACATGCAAGTGGCGATTTGTCGTTCTACGTGGCGGTCTAAGGAGGAGGCCTAAGTTCAGCGGTAGACTCCGGCTGATGATGATGATGACAATAATTACAATGCATGTTAGAATTCAATGTTTTTCTTTTTTATGGGTTTTCAAAATATACTTTAAAGAATTATTGATCGAAAATGTTTTTTGACCAATAATAATAATAATAAGGAAAACACAAAATAAGGCGAAAACAGTATAAATAATTATTTATTTTAAACAGAAAATAAATATAAATGGTTTGATACATTATTACCTTACTTACCATCTAGATAACTTAATATACATTACAACGTTGAGTTAGTGTTGAACGAGTCATAGGTCTACCAAGATGTTTTTATTTTATTCCTACACTATCAACAATCAGTTTATTTTTTTAGTTCACCAACGCGAAAGTCTTGTGTGATCTGTTTGTCTTTGTAGTCTTTGTGTGGTTATTTCTTAGTTGATGCACATCATAGCAATCCACAAATCAAATCCAAAACGCAAAGCATATCAGAGTCCAGTATTATTAGTAAGGTATTATTATAAGTAAGGTCGTGTGGTAGAAGGTATCAGTCCGTAAAGATAAGCGGGGGTCAAAAATAACTGAAAATAATCACAAAACACAAGAACAATAGGACGTTGAATTTGCAATGACAGATTGTCTGCAATATTGACTCAATTGACATTTAACATAAAAAAACACACATTGTGTGAAACCAGTACTTAAACTCGTTCCGTTTTAAAACTTTGTTTGGGTGAATTAGATAAAAACTTATTAAAATATATTATTATGATATGAGCATTTTATAAAATTCAACAAATACCAATGAATACAGTTTTGTATGAATAAAATGTCGCTAATATAATGCAATTGTCGACCATATCACACCTTTTCTATAAGTAGTGCACGTGGTTTGGAACGTTCTTTACCATATTTATCTTTCTCTATAGTAAATTATGGCGGAACTTGACAAACGATATTTTGAATTCGTCTTCTGTTATTTATTATTTTGAAATAAAAGCTGAAAAGTTCAGAGAGGCTAAAATGTACGTAGTAATTCATTTTTCTATTTTTATTTTACAATGTATTTACTATGTTTGTGTACATGGAATGCCATTTTTGTCTATGTCATTTGCGTTTGATTGTTTCGTTTTATGATTTTATGTCGTTAAAATAAAAACTAAGTGTTTAATTATTTACCTTAAGCCTTCGAACACACGTGATTTGAGACACAATAGAAAGACAATAGTAGCCCGACGGCTGTCGGTTGGTCGATGAAAGGTTAAAAGCACGAAGCACTAAATCCACGGCTGCATTGTCAACCCATAAATGGAAAAAGTTTTGTCTATGATTCACGCAGATCAACCCCATATCCGAGACAGCACTCCGTTACAAGAACAACCATCCAGAAGTAGTACAGCACGCGGGTACAATACCGGAGATTGACTTATTTGATGCGCAGTTCTTCAAAGTGCATTATCGACTGGCAACCAGTATGGATCCAATGGCCCGCAAAATTCTCGAGCAAGCATACCAGGCCATCTATGACGCTGGTCAGTAAATGACGATTCTCTAAAGTTTTCGCATTTAAAACGTTATCATATTCGTTGAATTTAAGTGACGCTTTTGGGTTAAAATAACGTTATGCTTCTTTTATTTTATAATTATTTTTATTACATCCAGATATTATTCGACCATTTCGAGCAATAGTCCTGTTTTGTCACCACGGTTTTTTGAGCAGTCTGGTTTCTCTTTTAAACATATAGGTATTTAACTACCTCTCCGCATTAACTAATAAGACAAGTTAATTAGTTGGATTGACTAATCAGGCACCTTATTTTGGTTTAGGAGTAAATCCAATGGAACTGTCCGGTAAGAAGGTCGGTGTGTACATCGGCCTATGCTTCTCTGAAACTGAAAAATCTAGCTGTTATGAAGCTGCTTCTAGATCTGGTTTTGGTATTACTGGGTAAGCGAAAATTACAAAATTTGCAGATAGAGGACATAAAAAGACAAAAAGGATCTAAATTTTTTTAAACTGATGTTTAAAAAATGTAATCCCACGTATTTTGACTACAATCCACGATATGATTTGGGCCTTTCCAAAAGGTCGCTGCGGAGCACGGAGTTCGTTTTAATGGATGCGGTGGCAAGATGGTTGGCGCCAAGCGCAGTCTCGGGTCAAGTTGTTAGGTTTAATTGGGGTAAACGCATAGTTAGCAATTGCCATATGGTACCGAGGCATAACACAAAATATGGTAATTAATGTAGATATTTACCCCTAAAAACTTAATCTGTTTACTCTCTGGGTAGGCAAAAAAGAAGGGGCTATTAATAATTTAACAGAATTTGTTTCCTAACGTCATATATGTAGAATCGGGATTGCAACACTGTGATTAAAAGTCCGACTTCACTTACTTTACTTTTAATATAGAAAAACAAACTTAAAATGTTATAAAACAACTGGTAACTAATTTTTAAATTAAATATCGTCTTAACGTCTTTTACAATTCCACTCTTTCTTACTTCAACCGCCATTCGTCTTCCGTCCCTTTCCCTCTCACCTTCTCTTTCACTCCCTGACAAACGTTCCTTTTCACTCTTACATCAATCCTACATTCGGCCGTCCTGCACTCATATCTGCCCCCAGATATGCATTCATCTCTCACACCATCATACCCACACACACTACTTAATAATAACACATCTTACTTATTACATAGAAATCTTAATAACAAATTAATGACACATGATACTACTATCTTAGTTAACATTAGATAGTCAGCTTAATTAATCTTAACAATTGAAAAAGTTACACAAAATACAAAGAAAAATAAAGCAACAATCTCTGACAAGTATTTTCTTACACTAAATAATGCATTTTACATAAATGTTTATGGTGGAGACAGGTATTGTTGACACCAGATACTCAAACATACACCTCATTCATACTCACTTGGCCACCTCTTCATGTTGTCCGCTGAGCTGGAGGTCTTTTTGGGCCCTTCTGTGGCATCATGCAGCTTCTCCACATCATATCTATCATTTCTTTTGATTTTAGTAATCTTGTAAAGTCCCAGAAACTTAGGTTTCACTTTCAGACCTGGGCCAAACTGGGTTCTCTTAATTGCCACTAAATTTTCTAATTTATATGTTGAACTAGGGTTTTCTTTTTGCATTAAATGTTGTCTTATTCTCGTCTTGTACTTTTTGAATTTGCTGCTTGGCTTTAAGTCTTAAGTTCTCTCTATTTTCATCATAATGGTCGATTACCTCTTGCTGTAGTAGATGCATTACTTCAATATCCTCCTTACATCTCATTTTTGTGCCAATCATCAATTGAAATGGTGAAGTGTCTATGGATCTCTGGTACGTACTATTTATAGCTCGCTGAACTCGACTCACATGTTTATACCATAGTGATTTGTCTTCTATGCATAATTTTGTAAGCATAGGAATCAGGATGCGGTGAACTCTTTCCACCTGCCCGTTCCCTCGGGGCACACCGGTGGTAATCTTAATATGTTGTATCTCCTCTTTACTACAATAGTCTTCAAAATCTCCACTTGTGAAAGCTGTACCTCTGTCTGTTATAAACCTTGTTGGATTACCAAAAATCTGCTGATGAATGTGTAATTTATTTATTACTTCTGCACTTGTTGTGGACTTGGTGGGAAAAAGCCAAGTAAACTTCGTGAATGCATCGATCACCGTTAGTATGTAGTTATACTGTTTTCTGGTTTTGGTGAATGGTCCTATGTGATCCAAATGCAGTGTATGCAGAGGGATATCTTTCTTATCTATAGGGTTTAAATACCCTTCTTGTTTTCCTTCCTTTTTTGTTGCTAGTAAGCAAGGTATACAACTCAAAACTACTTCTTCTATTCTTTTATCCATATTCCTGATGTAGTAATCTTTCCCAATAGCTTCTTTCATTTTTCTAATTGAAAAATGTCCATTTTGTTGAACTTTCTTTATTATTTCCTTCTCCATGATCCTCGGCACTACTAGTCTCTTTTCTTCACCTTTGTACAGAATTCCGTTATCAATCCAGTAGTCATGATACTGGCCGTCTTTCAATATAAGCTGCTTGATGGCGTTGAGTTCTTCGTCTGTCTCCTGTCCTAGCCGTATATCGTCTTGCAGGCTACCCACGGCCACAAATGGATTTCTACTCAAAGCATCAGCATGCTGCATTCTGCTGCCGGCTCGGTGCTCAATCTCGTAGTCGTACTTATCCAACAGGAACACCCATCTTGCAACTTTTGGTGTCAAGTCCTTCTTTTTCAATGTCTGCTCGAAAGCTTTACAATCGGTGACTATTTTAAAGTGGATTCCATAGAGATATTGTCTAAACTTCTTTACGGCTTCTACTATGGCAAGTGCTTCCAGCTCATAACTGGAGTATTTGCTTTCAGCCTCTGTTGTCTTGTGGCTCATATAATGCACAGGATGTAACTCACCGTCTGCGTGTAATTGTAATAGAATAGCAGCTAAGGCTTGGCTGGATGCATCGGTGTGTAATTCCGTTGGTAAACCAGGTATGTATATCTTTAATACCGGATCACACATTAACTTTTGCTTCAATATGTTAAAAGCCTCCCATTTCCTGAAATAAGAGGTTAAACCAATGAAACCCATGATTTGTTTAATATTTTTAGGTTCTGGATACCTTGCGACTGCTTCAACTTTCTCTGGGCTGGGCCTAACTTCACCATCTTTGATTAAATGCCCCAAATATTCTACTTCACGTTGGATAAGCTTTGCCTTTTTCCAATTCATTTCCAGTCCATACTGTGAGGCCACATCTAGTACCTGGCTCAGTTTCTGTAGAGCTTGAGCCTCTGAATCAGCTGGAATAATAATATCGTCAATAAAAATGGCCATGACACCCTTTGCAATCAATTCTCTGAAGATTATTGTGATGAATCTCATGAAATACTTAGGCGAAATGGATAGGCCAAATGGTGCACGCAAAAACTCAAACTGTCCATGATGTGTTATGAAAGATGTATATTTCACAGACTCTTCGCTGATACGGAGATGAAAAAAACCATTTTTCAAATCTAACACACTATATATTTTTGCTTCTTTTAAACTATCAATTAAATCCTCAATAATTGGTAGGGGAAATTCGTCTTTTACTATCTTTTTGTTTAATAAACGATAATCTACACAGATCCGAGTCGACCCATCTTTCTTTTTAACAAGCACCAAAGGACTAGAATACTCAGAGTAACTCACCCGTATTATTCCCTTTTGCAGCCAATCCTCTACCTGGTCTTCTACTAACTTTTGTTCCATGAGTGAAATTCTACGGGGTCGTTGAACTATAGGCACATCATCCTTCAACACTATCTTCATTGTGATTGGAGCTTCTTTCGTCTGAATGGGTTGATAATCTTCAACCAACTGCTTTACTTCCGTTCTTAAAGTGTCGTCAGATATATGACCTGTAACATCAACCTCCGTTACGCAACAATTCACTCTCATCATCCATTCATCACCAGGTGTCAACAATAACACTGCACCCTCACGAACCACCATTACAACATTCTTTAAAAACTCCTGCCCTATAATTAACTCGTAGGGCATTGTGCCCTGTGGCACAATATGGAACGTAACGTTATTATAATATTTATCATCTATTTGCAGCGACACCACACTAATTCCGTACGATCTAACTTTACACAGTCCGAGTCCAGACAATACCGTATTGTCGTCGCTGCGCGGCACCTTTAACTCGCTCCATAGGTCCTCTGATATTAAATTTACGTCGCTTCCCGTATCAACCAACGCACTTATCGTTTTATTACACACTTTCACTATTTTTACAGCTTTATTATGCCGGTTCTTCGGTTTGTTTACAATCTGCATTACATCTACGTCATCTGTCATGTTGACAGTTTCAACATGGCTGCTCGAACTATCGCTGTCATTGGCTGCCGATGTCGCTCCGAACATAGCCGAATGTTTCTTTATGCCCGACTCCTGCTTTACCGACGCGCGTGTCTGCTGCGTGTGTTGATTGGCCGAAAGTGTTTTTTGTGACTGCTTTACCGACGCCGCTGCTGTTCCGCTGTTTCCAGCGCTCTGATTGGTGCACTGAGGGGCAATATGTCCGAACTCATTGCACCGGAAACACTTTACTCCATTTCGGCATGCACTTGCACGATGATTTTTCTCTCCACAGTTGTAACATGGCTGACCAGTTCCTGAGTTAACCGGCTCTCTTGATGCTCCTTGTTTTACAGCTGTTCGTTCTGCGTGTTGTTTTGCAGCTCTCTTCTTTATGGTTTCATAAACGGCTAATTTTTCTTTCAATGCCGAGTATGTAGTTGCGCCGTATAATATAGCCTTATTGGTTTCTAGATCCGAAATTCCGTCTATTATATACTGGATTGCGACGTAGTCCGGAAACTTCGCTCGCTTGCCCATCTCCTTCATAATAAGCATATATTGGTAGTATGACTCGTCTTTGCGTTTCTTGCGGGCCGCCATACGCTCGTGCATTTCTTTGCTACTTACAGTATCTGGAAATTCTTTCAGTACCGCCGCCCTTAGCTCTTCGTATCCCCTTGTCTGTGGAGCGCGCTCAATGAGCTCGATTTTCAAAATGGCGCATCTGTGGAGCGAGCTCATTGAGCTCGATGCAAATGGCGTCTTTACATGCGCACTATTTTAATCATAATAAGGTGGGTGGACCATGGAAGGCCACTCTAACGAGTAAACGCTTTGTATTCGTTTATTAACTGGATAAATGAAAAAAACAAATTATCAAATAATAGTTTGTTTTATTGTGTACCATATAAATCACTTTTTTTTAACCTAGCTTTAATCAGTATTCATTAAACATAAGTTTTGTTAAGCTCTTCCAAATGGCCTTGCAAGGAACACGGCTCCAAACAAGGCCAATATTATACATCAGTCGTTCAACTTAAAAATAGAGTTGTAACAATTAATATATTCGCTTTTACTAAAACTACATAATAAGCTCTTTCATTTAAGCAAAACATTAAATGCTCAATATATTTTTATCATTTATAAAAAACTCAACGAACATTACTCGAACACCATCGTATAACTAAGAATGTATTAATGGAAATTATTTAAAAACAGTAGTAATGAGTATTACATTGACATCAAATAACTTGCCAACGCGTATTATAATGAAATTAAAAACTTTTTTTTTTTACCTCAAATGGCCTTCTTATGGGTCCGTTCTTTGTAAGGCCAAAATATTCCTTAATTATGCCCAAAATTAACCCTTATAAATAAAAATATTATAAATAAGTATAAAACATTGTTTTAACTGTAACGGTACGTATTTATAACTAAAAAGTAACTGTTCATATGTTCATGGTTTGTGCATGTTCTATGTAAGTCCCATGTACCCTAGCAAGGCCAACTGACACATTTTTGATTGGCCTTATAAGGAACCATCGGCTTTCCTGGGAACACTACCAATATTTTAACTTAAATCGAGGCAAAACTATTTTTTTTTTCTTTAGTACCATAAACATATCCTTATACGACAATTCACAGTAAAAAAATATAAAATATTAATAGGTTATCTAACTAAAAACTTACGTTTTGCTATGCGCGCGAATAACAATTGTAACGTCGACGACCGAAGTCTACGAAGAATGAGATCGCACAGCCACAATAGCGGCGCGAGCGACTCGCCGCCGCCTATGTGGCCTTGAGTTTGATGGATCTTAGTGTATATCCGAAGGAATATGTGTTTACATGTCAATAACTACGACTTTTTGATAGTTGGCCTTCAAAGGAGCGTGGCCTTCCATGGTCCACCAACCTTACTTCGTTTAAAATATATATTTTGACTGCTCTAACTTATACAAAGTTTAGAAAAAAAAACAAGGATGACATAAATTCACGCGTCAAGTGTTTTGAACGTCCGTACGTTGCCGCACCGAAGTTTCAAATAACACTTCTCGGAATTGACAAGTGGGTCGTCCTTATCGCGGCGACCTTGTAAAGCTTGTGGAATAAAGAATATGTATGGCATTGTGTGTTCTTGTGTAAATTAAAGTAAATTATGGTATTTTTATGTAAATTAAGTAACAGTTTTATGAAATAAGCGTACGTTTTATTAGTTATAACGACTTTTGTACAGTCGGAAAAGTCGAAATTTTTCCGCTTTTTCCGGTTTCAAATTACAATATTTATAATATAATCTTAATTAAACCAATGTTTTGATGTTAAGGTTGTTTTATAAAGATTCCAATAAGAATAGCTTTCTTATTAGCCACCATACAAGTTATTATTCCAATTAAATAAAAAAAATTACATCCCGTTTTTTTGGCATTTTTTTGCAAATGGCGTCACAGATCCGCCATTTTGAAAAAAATGGCCGCCACGTCTGAATGGATAAGTTCTGTGTACCTTTTCGGTCTTCAACCATAGCTCCGCGGTACCCGTCAACGACCTGCGGGCGATGATGAGCTGTTGCTGCGCCGTCCATTGAAATATCTCGGCGTTGTCTTCTAAATCTTGAGCCCATTTCGCCGACGTATAGGCGTGATCTTCGCCGCTGAACTTCGTCATGTCGTACATGTTGAACCCCGTGTCTTTACTGTCCGCCATTATTAGTATTTCTTCGTTTATTTCGTCTTAATGCGTCGTCTTTGTGGTTCTTCTTCGTCTTTTCCGTTTGAATTTTCAGATTTAACGGCGTACAACTACGATCGTTCGTCGTCTTGACACGTGTTTCTATCTTCTATCCCGGACGAGCCCCCAAAATTGTAGAATCGGGATTGCAACACTGTGATTAAAAGTCCGACTTCACTTACTTTACTTTTAATATAGAAAAACAAACTTAAAATGTTATAAAACAACTGGTAACTAATTTTTAAATTAAATATCGTCTTAACGTCTTTTACAATTCCACTCTTTCTTACTTCAACCGCCATTCGTCTTCCGTCCCTTTCCCTCTCACCTTCTCTTTCACTCCCTGACAAACGTTCCTTTTCACTCTTACATCAATCCTACATATATTTTAATTTATCGTAGGGCTGAAGTCAATATAATATACTTATGTAAAGTTTAATTGTTGTAGCAGTAAAACAGCCATTATTTTACACAAATCAGGTGCAGCAAAACCATGTTCGCCAACCGCATCTCCTATTGGCTGAACGCAAAGGGTCCATCGATGACCATCGACTTGGCATGCTGCAGTTCTACCACAGCGCTGGAGCAGGCTTATTTCGCCATGAGTCGAGGTGAATGCGAGGCTGCTATTGTTGGAGGTGCCTATTTGTGTCTACACCCTCAATCTGCTGTGCACTACAAAAGGTATTATTAGGAAATAAAAACCTAGACATAATCCTTTATAATGGGGAAGACTAGCGGGGTTTGCGTAGCGCTATGTATTGATTGAAACACCGAGCGTATAAATGTGGTGACAGACAATATATCGACTAAATAGAAAGGTTGGCTGTTAATGAACTACTTCTATGGATTTAGTGGCTGTTTAATTTTGATGCCTTATATATGTCACTGTCAATATCTGACCGCCAGGGATGCCAACACTTCATATAATTTATTTATGAAGACGCTAGCGAAATTATCGATGCAAACTCGGAGTAACTGGTTCACGAGCGGTCCATACAGGAGCTATGCGCGTGTCCAACGTCCAATGTAGACAGCGTATTCTGACTACACGTAACATAGGAACGTGCTGCTCGCACGCGGCTTTAAAACGTTGAAGGCTCGCTGAGCATTGCAGCTGTTCCTACAGAACTGTATGCTGTATCGACGTCTAGATTAGAAGAGAGCATAATATATACCATCTTTAATTTTTCCCTGTTTTTTCGTCACTCAATATCCTCAACCCATTGCATGCAGACGATGTAGAGTTTATGTTCCAATTTTTTATTCAGTAAGAATGGATACCTATAAGTTTATCTCAATTAAACCTCGTAATATCTCTTTTCTAATTTACTAAAGATTTCTGCAATCTGTTTGCAGGATTATAAAACTTTGTGACGACGGAAAAACTAAATCATTTGATGAAAATGCTGATGGGTGTGCCAAATCCGAAGCTGTTAACGCCGTGTTTCTGCAAAAAGGCAAAAACGCTCTGAGGTATGCTATCGGTAATAATATCAGCCTATTACCGTCCCACTGCAGGGCAAAGACCTTTTCAGAAGGAAAACGAGGAGTAAACGTTTTCTTACGATGTTTTTCCTTCACCAATGTCTGTGATGTCTAAGAACAACTTTAGAAAGTACATATGAGTGGAAAAAGTCATTTGCCTTTATTCGAACCCACAAACTCGCATCTTGCATGAGTAGCGGACGCGTCAATACTGGTTAACGCATCTGTCTAGTAGCCTATCAATCTATCTTACCAACTATGTTGGGGTCGGCTTCCAGTCTAACCGGATTCAGCTGGATACCAGTGTTTTACGTGAAGCGACTGCCTATCAGACCCAGTTGCTGGGCGACACGATACCCCTTGGTTAGACTAGTCAGATTTTCTGGCTTACCCGTAACGACTGACAAAATTCGCCGGACAACCGGAAACAACAGCTTTAAGTGCTTTATTTATTTATTTAAACTTTATGCACACATGTACAATGGCACTGATGAATGATACTGAGGCACGGGATGTCAGTGATGTCCAAGAAAAACTTTAGAAAGTGCATATGCATTGAAAAAGTCACATTGGTACTTGCCCGGGTTTGTACCCGGTTACAAATAAATCCTTCTTTCATTCTTTCTTTACCCACGGCCTCTTACACAAGAGGCTATCCACTGGGCCATCACGACATTACAAGGTCAGATACAAGGTTTACTTAAAATAAAAAATTAAATAATTGACAGGGTCTATGCCGACGTGTTGCACGTCAAATCTGAGTTTACATGCATATTGCCTGGCGAAACTGGTCCTCAATTCGGATTCTACAGAGACATCGGTAAAACAATCAGTTTTATGAAGAAGTTCTACGAGGAAGCAAGAATCCCACCACAAGCCATCGAATATGTTGAAGCCTGCGGCTGTGGTAAGTAAAAAGTTTAGTAAAATATATTAAAAATTAAGTACTCCTTTATCAATTTAAAAAGCATTGCTCGCTCTATTGCTCTGTGGGTGACCTAGCCTTCTTATGAGACGCTCCTTGTGAGTCACTACGTCTCTGATCCGTAAGTGCCAGGCCACACGGTGCGGCATCGCGCCGCACCGCATTACTCCGCACCGCACTGGCAGCCACACGAGCAGTGCGGCGCCGCACGGCGCCGCTGCGGCACCGCAACAAGCTCAAAGTACTGTACTGCCATCCCCATGAACTGAGCGGCGCCGCTGCGGCGCCGCTGCGGCACCGCACTGCTTGCACCCCTCCCCGCCTCGTCTGCCTCGCGCCGTTGTCCGGTGAGCCTGCGGTGCGGCGCCGGAGCGGTGCCGGACGTCCCGTGTGGCATACCATCCAATTTTATATGTAGGAAACCGTTGCGGCACCGCTCAGGCGCCGCGCCGGAGCCGCACCGCACCGTGTGGCCTGGCGCTTAGTCATCACTGGCAACACACACTAGTCAAAGACTTTCGTCTTGAGACACTGCGGTATTTTGGACGAGAAGATGTGGCGTAACTCACCGGACGCTACCCACCCGAGTTGGTGGATTCGAAAATGGACCTCTTTGTTGGGACTGTTTGTCCCAAATATTCCGAATATTCGTCAACAACTTTGAGCTTAGTGTCTCCTGTTTTAAGAGGAGTGGGTACAACGTGGTTGTTTTACATGATCTTCGTCTTAGACATGTTCATCTTAAGACCCACTTCCTGGGAAGCGCTACTGAGGTTGTCAAGCATTCTGCCAAGGTCTTCCAGGGTCTCAACCATGACTACGATATCATCAGCAAATCGAAGACTAATGAGTACTCGCCATTAATGTTGATGCCGAGTACATCCTATCACAGAACAGATAGACTGATCTCTTTATATCTCCGGTGGTTTTGGTCGTACACCTCGTAAACTATTACTACTGGTTTACCCTTTAACTGCTTCTTCTTAGTATTAATAAAATGTATGTTGAGATACAAGTGACCTAACTGTCGGAAATACTTTTAAGACTGGTCGCGCAATTTTTTTTTGGACCAAAATGCCTGATGTCCTTTGTTCTACAAGAAAATTCCACTGTTAGTTAGTTAATAGTTTGTAAACCGAGACGTTAACGAAAATAATAACGAATGAGTTCATATAACAGCTGAACCAGACGCTGATAAGGTGGAGTTGCAAGCCATTGAGGAGGTGTTCTGTAACAACAGAGAAGATCCTCTTTTAGTGGGCAGTGTTATGTCCAATGTCGGTTATAACGAAGCTGCTTCTGGAGTTACTGCCATCACAAAGGTAAATTTTCAAGAAAAGATTTATTAACATCATCTAGTATTTAAATGTAAATAATAGCACGGGTTTTATCTACAACGTGCAGGTGTTACTAGGCTACCACACTGGTCAGCTGGCCGCTAATCTGCACTGCAGCAACCCGCGGCAGGACGTGCCGGCACTCCGCGAGGGGCGCATGCGCATCGTCACCGAGCACCAGAGCTTCCGCCGCTCTTACGTCGCCGTCAACGGCATGTCCGTCACCGGCGTCAACTCACACGTGCTGCTGCATGGACACTACAAACCAAAGGTATAAACATTATCAACGTATGGGAGAAATTATGTGACACAAAATCTTTATTTTGAGTTCAATAGCTATCGCTTTATGCATAAAATGTGCGAATCGCCTAAATGCAATTCCTAGATCTGATTTTTAAAAAAAAGTCGACTTTGTGTACTTACTTAGAATTAAACAACGAATATCACTAGTCAAGTCATGTAATTATAATATTATTTTACTTCAGGATCCCAATCGCTACAAGTCGAGTATCGCACATCTTGTAACTATATCAGCGAGACATGAAGCAGCGGTGACTCATTGTCTTAACGAGTTGAAAGCTAACCCGATAGACCCTGAACAGTTGAGGTTGTTGCACAACATACACCAGGCGAATATTTCCGGACATTTGGCCAGAGGATTCATCATTCTACGTAAATTTATTTATTTTAAAAATAACAAGTATTCAACTGGTATCAGTAATTTCGCTTATTAGAATGTAAAAGACCAGTAATAATATTATCGAATATTTTATTTATTTTAGAAACAAACGAAAAACAGGAGACTGTTTGTATTTCGGAAAAGGTTGAATACTTTGACGACGCGTGTCGGCCGCTGTGGTTCGTGTACAGCGGGATGGGCTCGCAGTGGGCTGGTATGGGCGCGCAACTCATGCGCATACCGATCTTCGCTGCTGCCATAGAACGGTAGAAACATCAAGTTAAATACTTAAACAAGACTAAAAAACAAATATTAGTTTATTCTAACCGTTTTTTAAACTCTAATTACAGATGTCATAAAGTTTTGAAGGCAAAGGGAATCAATATTGTTGATATAATAACGTCACCCGATGAGACCACCTTTGACAATATTTTACATTCGTTTGTTGGAATAGCCGCAATACAAATCGGTCTTACTGATGTTCTCCGAGAACTTGGACTTGCACCAGATGGAATTATTGGTAAGAAACTAGTGAATAAAATATATGAAAAGGTTTCAAAGGAAGGTATTATACAAAGGATATAATTAATGAAATTTCAGGTCACAGTGTGGGGGAGCTGGGATGCGCGTACGCTGACGGTTGTCTGACGGCAGAAGAGATGATACTGGCCGCTTACAGTCGTGGGCGCGTGTCACTGGAGACTAAGTTCATCCGCGGATCTATGGCCGCCATCGGTTTGGGATATGAACAGGTAAGAAAATAGATTATATTCGTGTGTTTTCCTAGCTGCTACATTGCAATGCAATAGTTTAGCCACATATTTATGCAGAAGTGTGTTTTCATTGATTATTTTTTTTTAGATTTTACCAATGTGTCCACCAGAAATTGTAGTAGCTTGCCATAATGGATCCGAATCCAGTACAATTTCGGGACCGGCTGATGTCATGAAGGAGTTTGTCGCAGAGTTGACTGCTAAGGGTATTTTTGCTAAAGAAGTTCCCTGCTCCAACATCGCGTATCACTCGCGTTATATCGCTGATGCTGGTGAATGTTTTATAATGAATTTAAAAATTAATTAACCTATATAATTGGTAGTCAGTCTATTCTAATAGAATTGATTTTTATTAAAACACAGGACCTCAATTACTCGAGTATTTGTCGGAGGTGATCAAGGATCCGAAGCCAAGAACAGAACGATGGCTCTCAACTTCTGTGCCAGAAGAGAAGTGGAACGAACCGAATGTAAAACTCTGTTCAGCTGAATATCACACTAATAATCTCCTGGTGAGTGGTGCTTTGCGAGTCTCCAGTTTCGTCAGCCGAAATAAAAGTAATCTAAGCAAAACCAACTTCGAGGTGCACCAAAATGTTAAAAAAATAAAGTTGCACATTTGTCAATTTTATATGAGATTATTATTTTTAATGTGTTGTTAAATGAGAAATTTACTAGTTCTGTGGAGTAGGTATTTATAGAAAAAATAATTATTCTGAAAAGAGTTCTAGCTGATAAATGTAAGATAAAAAGCAAAGGATTTATGAACTCAAAATTTTCCAGTGGTGCACAATTTAAGAGCATAACATTATATTATTAAATAATTCTGTAAAAAAGAGTATTTAACACATAAGTATATTTTTGTATACATTAAACCTATTTCGATTGTACAATTTCATCTAACAACAAAACTACTCTGCACATTTTACACTTCATTGTACCAATTTTATTTACACAGAGCCCAGTACTGTTCGAGGAGACGTCGCGACTGATACCTGACAACGCTGTGCTGGTGGAGGTGGCGCCGCACGGACTGCTGCAGGCCATCCTCAAGCGATCATTACCAAGCAGCTGCACGAACATAGCGCTCACTAGGAGGAAACACGCCGATAATACATTGCTGCTGCTCGAGGGGATCGGCAAGTAAGTAAACCGTAAGAGTAATAAAGAAGAAGTATTCAAAGTAAAATATCCTTCTGTAAAAAAGACACGTACGGAACGTATTCACATTTAATATTTCCCATTATTTCCAGGTTATTTATGGAGGGTTACAATCCTAAAGTTCATGTTCTGTACCCAAAAGTTGAGCTGCCAGTTTCTTCGGGGACACCATTCCTTTCGCATCTAGTGAAATGGGCTCATGATGAAAAATGGTGAGGACATTTTTTTGAAGTTGGAAGTTGGTGTGAAGTGGGAAACTGAAACAGAATCAAAGCCACCGACTTTCGAATCAACAGTTGGATTTTTGATTTTTTAATTATACATTTTTATCTGTTCAGGCAGATGTCATTGTATAGCAGCGCCAACAGGATAGTAGCTGCCGCCATCAATTACGTCACTTCAGTACAAGATACAGACAATTCTTACTTGCAAGGGCATTCAATGAGAGGTAATAATTTAAGATATTTTATACATAACTGTGTTGTTACAATAGTGTAAGCTCTGCTTATTTTGGGATCAGATGGCCGTGTGTGAGTTGTCCCAAGATTTATTTAATACTATTACTATTTTGGATTAGTGTAATTCTGATCTTCCTTTCTAGGACACAACTTATACCCGTTCGCTGCAACATTAGCTCTAGTGTGGGACACTTATGCAATGATGATGGGGAAATCAAGGAAACAAATATCTGTGGAGTTCCGTGATCTTCGTTTTTATGCACAACCGATTATACACGACCAACGACAGCTTCGTTTTTATATCGCTTTTCATAGGGCAAAGGGTTATTTTGAGGTAATCGAAGTTGTCAATTTGTTTTTGCATCTACACTATTTTGTTTGTCATATTTGTATATAATTTATATTTTACATTTTAGTAATTCTAATGAGCATAGACCTCTCCGATTGTATGGCACTAAGTTTAATCATAAATCACTGTCATTCGTATTGTGTTAGTAACTATAAACAAAGATACTTATGGTACTCATCTCAACACTTTAGTTATAAAACCTTGAGCAGTTTTTTTTTAACAATGCTGACTGTATTTTTTCAAACGACATAATATGTTTTCAATACAGGTTCTCAATGAGGGCTTCAAAGTTGCAACAGGCTTCTTAAAAACATTAGATGAAGTTGATGATGAAAATCTTAAACCAAATACAATAAAAAATAAAGATATTAACAGACAAGTCAAAATAGATCTCACAGCTGAAGATATTTACCATTTGTTAAGAGATAGAGATTACTTGTACAGGTAGGATTAAAACACTTTATTAGACACGACATTTTCTTTCCATAACTCTTTTTTTTTTACTATAGTGGTGAATGATAAATAATTTACTTTCATTTGCACAGCGGTGAGTTCTGTAGTATTGAGAGTGCTAATGAATCCCTGAGCGAGGCTTCGCTAGTGTGGCGTAACAACTGGGTCACGCTCATCGACGGCATGCTGCAGCTGAATATGCTGCGACAACCACACGATGGAGTATCTCTAGTCACAGGCATTAGAAGTCTGAAGATCAGCGTAAAGTATCATCAAAATATTTTAGAAGATTCTTTCGAGAGAGATCACAAAGTTTTGTTGAGAGCAACAGTTTCAGAAAATTCTGATATTACAAGGTAAACAATGTTTCCTAAGAGTTCGATATTATATAAATAGTTTTATTAAATTAGCGAATACTCTTATTTCTTTTCCAGCTGTGGAGGTATTACAATGGGTGATGTTAAATTAGAAAACATGCCTCCAATGAGTGACAGAAAAATGACGTTGAAGGCTTTAAAATTTGTTCCTTATTTTCGATCAGGCTTAGATGTAAGTGCACCTTTCATAGACCAATAAGTAATGTGTGTGTATTGTAAGTTTCAATATAAGTCGGGTAAAGAGTTGTTGAGTTTTCTATTAGAACATTTGCGTCAATGGGTAGCGACCCATAGTATAAAAATAAATTTAACCGGTGGTCTGTCATAATTAAAAGAACCATTAAAAAGCATTATGTCTCGCGTAGATCTGCGCTTCCGACAGTCTAAGGGTTAAACATCTCATCAAACTGTAACACTGCACTCAGGTATAGCCATCATTGAGATTTGAATCCAATCCCAATAATAGCACGAATTAAATCTTATTGGTACTATTATGCGTCAAATGAGATAAAGTGCGATAAAATAAGATGTACCTCTTGCAGATGGCGTCATCTTTACAAGTATACTTACAGATAGTAGCGGAAAATGTGAACAAAGAAACCATAAACGTTATTGCTATATGTGATCAACCAGGAAAAGGATTAATTTTCAATGAAATAAAGGATGTGATTAATAATATTTTTGGTGTAAATGTAAAATATGACGAAATTAGCCGGGAAACAGCGCTAATAAAAGAAAACCACGTCCTAACGGATGCCGATTTTGTGGTGGTTCAAAACCTATCCACTGACGATGGAGTAAGTTTGACATAATTATTATTTCCTAACCAAATTGTGTATTGCCATTTTGATAAAATTCTTTTTTTCATTCATCAGATGTGCCAACTGCTGGATCGTTTCCTACAAAGAGATCAGTTTGTAGTGAGTGAGGAAGATCCTGCTGCTGTAGATCACTCCAGTCCTTCGTCAAGTTACCGTGTGATCTCCAAAAACTCCATCGCCTACAACAGTAACAATCAGCAGTCTCAACTGCAGCTAGTCCGATGGGGTGCGGCTGTGGCTGTTGCTACAACTGCTGTCACAGTTCGAACCAACGATGATATCTCATCACTTACAAGAACCCGCAATAACCTTACCTCGGGTCACCGACTCCTGATTTTTGCGCCCTATCCGTCATTGCCAGGTCTAAACGAGCTTGTAAATGGCTGGCGAAGAGAAACTTATCGTAATAAGATCAATCTTATAATGGTCGCCAAGGAGAATAACGATAACTTTTACTTTGGCGATATCCCAGATGTTGAACTGGCATTTAACGTAGTGTTAGATGTAAGACAATATTGGATTCTTTTTATTTCGAAATATTTGCACGAATAGACTTAATTGAAATAATTTTTTATTGTTATTCAGGGTGAATGGGGAGGAGAATTCTTAGTACCGTTAGAAAACTCTGCATCAGTGAGCAACAACGTGGCGTTACAATGTAGTCAGTTTGGTGACTTTGATTCGCTCACGTGGGTTGAAGCTTCTGAAAATTCTGGATCTGGAGTTCTTGTTAAAGTATAATTATTTAACTCAAGTACTTTATGTTGTAATTTTATGGTTATAGTTTATACATTATTTTATAATCCCTTAATCTATCCAGGTTCAATTTGCGGGTATTAGTTATGTGGACGTCAAAAAAGCCAGTAGGTCGCTATCGTATAAAAAGAACACGGAAAATAGCTTTGGAATGGAATTCAGTGGAATCACAGAAAGGTCAGTTGTGTTACATTTATCGTAACTCCCAGGATTTTCCAAAATGAGCATTAATTTATTTAAGATACTTTATGCAGAGGTACTTATAACATACTGTCATAATATATTTACATTACTTGTGAGATACATTGTGTTTTCGTGCGAAGGCCAAGTCATTTACCCAACTTGGTATTACATGGCTCCAACAACTTTTTACGGTAGAGAGAGTTGCGAGACTGGCGGTTTTTTACAGGTTAGGTTTTTATGGCTTTGGCGATATCCGATGTTTTTGGTGGGAACAAACAGCGAAAATATTTAATGATACAGAAAATATAAATCTTTAATTCTTTGGTTTGCTACGCAGTGGCTCGCGTGTGATGGGCCTGGTGCGCGAGGGCGCTGCCCGCAGCGTGGTGCGCGCGCAGCCGGAGCTGCTGTGGCCGGTGCCGGCGCACTGGAGCCTCGAGGACGCCGCCACCGTGCCGCTCGCGTACGCGCACGCGCTCTACTGTCTCGTTAGTCAACTGCCTACTACAATACTTAAGACACAGTTGTTTATATTATCGAACTCACATTTAATCAAAAATTTTTTTTAGGGAATGAAAAGGCAATACGAGGTTTCTTACAAAGAAGATGTATCAGTGTTGGTTCATGGAGGAGCTGGAGCTTTGGGACAAGCTGTAATATCAATAGCCATTGCTTTCGGCTACGAAGTATTTACCACCGTCAGTGATATGCGCAAGAAACATTTCTTGCTTAAATTATTCCCGGGATTAAAAGGTACTTTATGATGCTCTATTTTATGTAGGAAGTTCAGACGCTGGTAGAAAGCAATAGCAAGCATGTATCAAGTAGCTTTTCAATTTCATTTACAATAAAAAAGGTTCACCCTTGTTTGGCAGAACAACGTTTTGTCGAAAATCACCCCGGCTAATTTTAGTTAGCATAAAGTCATTTCGTAAAATTACCTATTCATTTGACCGAATAGTTAATTGGTCGATTTTTATTAAGCATATTTACTTCTTTAAAATAATGTCATTTTACCGAATTTTCAAATGCACTAATTTTATTTAAACTAATGTTTTTTTAGACTAACTTTGGTAAAGAATGCGTTTAACTGATTAGCATCGTCAATCCAAAATTAGGGCGCCCTGACTCGGACAGGTTAGGTTAGAAGGAGGTGGACGCTCGCCACCTCCTTCGTGGTTATTTTTTTTAAACCACCCAGAAGTAGGACCCCCGCGAAGTGGGGCTCCGTCGACTATCCTGTTTAGATATTAGAATACAAATTGATGGAAATTTTGTTTTAACCTGACATAACCGCACATCTTTAACCATGGATATCTCCGTAACAATGAAGTTCCGCGGGATAGGGATGGTATTAAATATTCGATAAAATAAATGTTATACCAACTAAACATTACATCAAATGAATATTTAACCTTTTGATCAATAGCGCAAAGGTTGTTCAAATAAATATTCGATGAAATGAAAATTATGTTAAAATCGTTATTATACACAGTGATTATTTTCTTAAACGTTGTTCGAAATCGTAATATTATATCAAAAGTTGTTCTGTGAAACAAGGGTAAACCTAAAAAAAACTAGGGCAGTTAGATTTAATAGGCAATAAATAAAAGTTAACCATTACTGCCAATAACATTGATATAGTAGCCATACTTATAAAAACACATCGTGAGGAAACGTAATCTCATTAATCTGAAATCGTCAATCCACATTTAGCAAGCCTGATGATTAAGGCTTCTTTGTAGTCTTTATCTAGATATGGGAGAATAAATTCTTTAATCTTTCATTTAGTACTACTAAAATTATACATTTACTCTGTTTAAGCTGAACATATCGGAAATTCTCGAGATCACAGTTTCGGTGATATGATTCACACTGCTACAAAAAGGAAGGGTTGTGACATAGTTATTAGCTGCGCTGGAGACGATTTGAAAGAAGTATGATTATCGCTTTTTTGTATTATTTGTCATCATCATCTCCCTAGCCTTTTCCCAACTATGTTGGGGTCGGCTTCTAGCCTATACGGATTCGGCTGGATAACAGTGTTTTACGTCGTCGTAGAGCGATTGCCTATCAGATCTCCACAACCCAGTAACTGGGTGACACGATACCTCTTGGTTAGACTGGTCAGACTTGCTTCTGATTACCCGTAACGACTGTCAAAGTTCTACGAATGACAACCGGGACCAACGGCTTTACGTGCTTTCCGAGGCACGGAATGTCAGTGATGTCCAAGATAAACTTCAGAAAAGACATAATGAGTGGAAAAACACATTAGTACTGGCCCGGATTCGAACCCACAGCCTCTTACACGAAAGACAGGCGCCTTATCCATAGGGCCATCACGGCACTCTTTTTTTGTATTATTTGTCTGACCTAGATAGCCAAACCAAATGTCAAACTATTCACTACCTTACTGGTCTGACGCGCCCCAATATTACCCCCTTTGTCTTCACCCCAGTTGATCCGGAAGAGATTAAGAAGATTATCCTATCCATTAAATCTAAAGCCGTGGGCTGTGACAACATCAGCCGCTACATGATAGTGACGGCTCTCGACCCGCTCCTTCCTGCAATTTCCCATGTCATTAACTTCTCCCTATTTACTGGTGACTTCCCTTCGCTTTGGAGGAAAGCCCATGTGTGTCCTCTACCTAAAGTTCCGAATCCCACCCTCCTTAGCCACTTTCGTCCTATCTCTATTCTTCCCTTTTTGTCTAAAGTGCTTGAGGCCTGTGTCCATAAGCAATTCTCCCAATTCATTCAGCTTAACTCCCTCATTAGTCCTTTCCAATCCGGGTTCAGGCCCGGCCACAGCACTGTTTCTGCTTTGCTTAAAATGACTGACGATATAAGGCGGGGAATGGAGGACACCAAAGTCTCCGTTTTAGTTTTGATCGATTTCTCGAACGCTTTCAATACCGTCAGTCACGAAATCCTGTTATCCATCCTTTCCCATCTTATGGTCTCTTCCGAGGTTCTGGATTGGTTCTCCTCGTATCTTCGGGGGCGTCAGCAAGCAGTTCTTGCCAGAGATTCGTCTTCTAACTGGTGTGAGCTTGTTTCTGGCGTCCCTCAAGGCGGTATTTTATCTTCTCTTTTGTTTTCAATTTTTATTGATCTTATTACTACTGAACTTCAGTGTGCGTATCATCTTTACACTGATGACTTACAGCTCTACACCCAGGCAAGTGTTGACAACTTATCTGATGCAATTGAGGAGCTGAACCGGAATTTAGAAGTGGTGAGGGATTGGTCTAATCGTTTCGGGGTAGCGGTTAACCCTACTAAATGCCAGGCCATTATTATAGGAAGTACCTTTAGTCAACGTAGGCTGAGTGGCTTTGTAGTGCCACCGGTTATCTTTGATGACAAAGTCATTCCGCTCAGCTCCGACGTCAAGAATTTGGGTCTGCATGTTGACACTTGCCTGGATTGGCGTAAGCAGGTTGCAAGTGTGAGCAAAAAAGTTACTGGGACGTTGCGGTCGCTTTATAGGCTAAAAAATGTTCTTCCGTCGCACATAAAGGCAATGCTTGTTCAATCCCTTATCTTCCCCATTATTGATTATGGTGATGTGTGTTATTACGACCTGAATGCAGATCTACTCAATAAACTTGACCGACTTCTCAATAACTGCATTCGATTCGTATTTAATCTTCGTAAGTACGATCATTTGTATCTTCTCACCGGTCCACCTTGAAATGGCTACCCATCAGGCAGCGCAGAGCTCTAAGAGCTTTGACGACCTTGCATTCTCTCCTACACAAACCCTGTTCTCCTTCTTATCTTACTTCTCATTTTCAATATTTATGTTTTGTGCATAATAAGAATCTTCGCTCTTCCAATAATTGTCTTCTACGATGTCCTTCTCACCGCTCTGGTTTTCTTAAGTCTTCATTTCTTGTCCAGGCTGTTTTTCTTTGGAATGATCTTCCTCAGAATATCAGGACGTTGACCAGTCGGTACACATTTAAAATTAAAGCTCGCGAATACTTACGCAAGAAATTGGCAGATTCATCTCACATGTAATTTATTCTTTTTCTCTATCTATATATTTTTTTATCTCTCTCTACTGTTTATATTTTGTATGTATGTATTTATGTATTTATTGTATTAATTCATTTATTTTCCTCTTTTACTTTAATATCTTTGCACCTACCATGATTTGTCTCTGCATCACCTTAAGGTAGACTGGTAGAAAATGCCTAAGGCATTAAGTCCGCCTTTGTGCAATGTTTTTCTTTGTGCATAAAGTTTTAATAAATAAAATAAAAATAAATTGCAACAGTGGACCTCGTTTTTACAGACCTCAATCAATTGTACCAAGAGTTTCGGGACTTTCATTGATGTTTCTCAGCTGCACAATCAGGATGATTTCTATTACGGGATGTACGGCCTTACTCTGGAACGGACCTACGCCACTTCTGATATTACGTCGATATTCAATACAGAAAACATTGAGTATCGTAAGGTAAGTTGTACTCATGTTCTAGTTTTATACTGGTGAGATCCCTTTAGGGGCACAATGCATATATAATGTTCTTTTGGGTTCTTTTCTTCAGAAAACGGAATCCTTGTAGAATGATTATATTGTCCGTCTAATGATCCTTTTTCTGAGAAACAAGCGGGACATATCTAGCTTAAATTATACTATAGTCTGTTTTTTTAACAAACGAGTACCGAAAAGTTTTGACTGCGTTTCTATTTTCTCTCTGGTCTATTCGTCTACGCACACTACAACATCAGAATAAAGTGTTATTATTTAGTGCTAAAGGCGTTGGCCCCGCCCCAACTCAAGGTGTCAATACCGGAAATATGCGAGAGATCTACTCAGTACTCGTTTGTTTTTTTAAACAAACGAGTACTAAACTTATTTACAAAACTCGCCTTAAATAAATCTATAAAAATAAAGACTCAAAATTCCCCTTAAAAATTCCTCTAAATGGAGAAAATGGAAATCGAATAAAACAAACAGACTATACTCCGAGTATCGAGGAGCAGGAAGAGGGAATCCATGTACAAGCTAACAGAACTAGCGGACAGCACCGTGTGTTGTATTACACACACCATTTGAAACCACTTTAGATCCTCTCATAGCTCAAAAACTATTTCAAATAAACATAGTCTTTGACTCATATATTATTATTGCGACTTGTGGGATACAAAATAAGTGCTCCAAATATCAGAAATACACCTCTTACGGTTATTTAGATATTAACGTCCAAAACGTATATAAATAACCTAGAAAATTCAAATTAACCCCTAGATAGGTAGTCTGATAAATACAAAGGAATATATAATAGGTATCAGCTATTTAGAGCTGTTTGAGGCGTGTTATTCTTTATTATTATCATGTTACTAGCTGCCCCCACCCCACCCCCCAGCGGTTACACCCGCATCACGCATCAACAGCCGTTCGTGCATAAGGCAATGACAAAGCCAAATTGGGTTTAATTTTTAGTGTAGATTTCAATTACTTTTTTACATTCAGTGCCTAGCAAAAGTTACTAGTTGGAAAAACGCATCGAAATAATTTTATGTGTGTATCACAGGCTTTGCAAACGATGTTGAGTGAGGGTATTAGTCGCGGGTACGTGCGTCCTCTGTCGCGCGTGACGTACGCGCCGCACGACGCCGCGCGCGCCTTCCGACTGCTTGCGGCGAGCAGGCACCGCGGCAGAGTGCTGCTCAACATACAAGGAGCCACGCTGGAAGCTCAGCCCAGGTATATTGGATACTCTAGTTCAATTTGATGACTGCAAGCTTCTATTAGGTCAGGTTTTCGTCCAGTAGTCGGCGATCCTGACTGCTAAACTGAAGGATGCAGGTTTTATTCACACCCAAAATTTTCTGAGTGTAATTTAATCATATTATGTGTGTATTTAATTTTATATAAATAACAGACTAGCTGTCCCCCGCGGTTTACGAGCGTAGTTCCCGTTCAGTGGGATTTTTCGCATAAAAGCTACCCTATGTCCTTTCTGTGGGCTGTCTCGGTGGTTAACCCTTGTTTGACAGAACAACTTTAGATGTAATATTTCTAATTCGACCAACGTTTAAGAAAATAATCACTTTGTATAATATCAATTAGCATAATTTTCATTTCATCTTATATTTATTGGTGATAACAACTTTTGCGCTATTGATCAAAAGGTTAATGCCCTTACTAATAATCACTGTGTAAAGTTATGCAATGAATAAAGCCTGTGTAACCATACATTTTTTGACGTATAAACCTGTCATAACTTTATGCAGCGTTTATTAGTAAGGCGCTAAATGTTTATTTGATGTAACGTTCAGGTGATATAACATTTATTTTATCGAATATTCTATACCATCCCTATCCCGCGGAACTCCATTATGACGGAGATATCCATGGTTTTTTTTTTTTTTTGGAGAGTGGGAAATCATCCAATGACTGCTCCCGTCCTGGGTGCGACGGGAGGGCGTGTCAGACTCTTACTGACTAAAACCCACTCATGTTCCTTCGATTGCCCTTTATGTTCCGAGGTCACGGTAACTATTATAAACATTCCGCAACCCCGGCAGGCGTTGGCCCTGTTGGGCCCCTTCCTGTGCTGACTCCTTCTCTTTGAGGCGCGCGTGGAACAAAACGCGCCGTCTACGCGGTCCTGGTCCTAGCCGGGCGGCGAGCTACCCATCGCTCGCCATCCGCAGAACCGCGCCTACGGTGGCCGGTAGTCGTCTTGCGACTCTCGACGTCTTCGCCTGGGTCTTAGTCCGGGGCGAGAGGCTCGTCGTTGCCTCTCGCGCGCCGCCGCTTCCTTCACTAGCATAACTGCTTCGCAGAAGGAGGCGACGGCATCCCATTCCGTCTCGCCCCGAAGCATGGCCTGAACCAGCGCCGGGCGCGAGAGGTCACCGCCGCCGATCGCCTCTACGAGGACACGTCGATGGTCCGCCCATGCGCAGCACACCTCCACCGTGTGCTCGACCGTGTCCTCCAGGCGACCGTTACTGCAGTGGTGACACCCAGGCGTCGCTTCCGCCCGAATTCGACACAGGAACCTCCCGAACTGACCATGTCCGGTGAGGACCTGTGTCAAGCGAAACATGAGAGTGCCATGACGCCTCTCCAGCCACTCCTCAAAGAGGGGTCTTACCGCCGCTATAACGGCGTGCCCAGCACTAGGTTGCGACAGTCGTTGTCTCCATTCCGCCATGAGATCTCGCCGGAGCTCCGTGAGCCGTGCCGCGATAACCCGCGGCATCGGGACTTCACCCCGGCGTTGCACTTCCACGCGCCACTCGTATAGTTCGCGTCACGTAATCTTGCCCCTCTGAAGTTCGTCGCAATTGGCTGCGCAGTACTCGATTTTACAACCAAACGTGGACTGCGCGGTCGTCGAAAAAGCCTAACTTCAGAGGGGCAAGTTTACGTGACGCGAACTATACGTGTGTGCAAGGACTGTTGCCTCCAGATCCCACGGCGGGACGCCGGCAAGGAGGCATGCCGCCTCACAGGAGACCGTACGGTATCCCCGCACCATGCGAATGGCCATGACCCTCTAGATATCCATGGTTAAAGTTGTGCGGTTATGTTAGGTTTAAACAAAATTGCCATCAATTTGTATTCTAATCTAAATAGGATAGTCGACGGAGCCCCCCCGCTTTGCACGTGGCGGGGTATGTTCGCTCGCTTCGCTCGCTCACTACCCCGCCACGTCCTTCTAACCTCACCCGTCCGAGTCGGGGCGCCCTAATTTGGGCTGACGATGCTAATCAGTTAATCGCATTCTTTACCAAAGTTAGTCTAATAAAACATTAGTTTAATAAAATTAGTGCTTTTGAAAATTCGGTATTAATACGCCTTACAAAAATCTACCAATTAACTATTCGGTCAAATGAATAATTATACGAAATGACTTTATTGTAATTAAAATTAGCCGGAGCGATTTTTGACTAAACGTTGTTATACCAAACAAGGGTATAACAACGACGACGAACCGACCGACCGAACGAACCGACTCGGTACCTACCTTTCTCAGTACCTACCTAGTTTATTTGTACTTACTAAAATATGGTTTATCAAAAGTCTTCAATAACATTTATTTCCCCAGGTTGACGTGCAGAGCTGATCACTGCCACTTAATACTCAGTAATAATGAAACCTTTGGGCTGCAGCTGGGAGACAGGCTCGTGGAGCGGGGTGCTCGAAAACTTTGTGTACATTTTAAGAAGCTCTCAACGAGCTACCTTCAAATGAAAATTAGGTAATAGATAAACTGATTTTGTTTCCCTATATATTTATCTCGATCATTGATTTATTTATTATTATATTTATCATTATGTCTTTCATGAACTGTTCCGTTAGAGGTTCGATTATTCTTCGCTAGAGGTTTGATCAAATCTCACGTTTTCTTTATTTTCTTAAGATATTATTTTATTCTCTTTCAATTGTGAGTTATGATATTTTTGTCATATTATCAATAATGTTTTTTTTTTGTGGTGGTACTTTTCTTAATCGTCAAGATTATAGAAAAATGATGTTTAATTTTTTGTTCAGATCATGGCAGCAATTAGGTGTTGAAGTCGTGGTATTCTCTGACGACTTGTCAGAAGAAGCTGATGTGAACGCGCTGTTAAGTAATGCTATGCGCATTGGTTCCATCGAGGGAGTGTATGTGACCGTGGGCGACAAGCAGCACGATATCGACGAAACTTTAATAGATACTTTGGACGTGGTGTTGAGGAAAATGTGTACGGATATCAAGTAAGTAATTATTAAAACGTACTCTCCACGTCGTCAGACTAAGTAAACCTGTAATAAGATATTTCGTATTTTTAACAGATATTTTGCAGTTTTAAACACTGGTGTCAACACAATTGGGAAGGAAGTTTGTCGTCGTCGAGTACAGAGCAATTTGCCGGCAACTGTATTGTCGCTACCGGAGCTAAGCCGTGTAAGGGATTTGATTTGATTACATTAAACAGTTTTACTTTCTATCAGCCGCATTTAGTGTCATAAAAATGAGAAAACCCAAGTCTAAGGGGCTCATTTATTCAGCTTATGTCCGTATAAAACAGCGATTTTGTATGCACAATCAGCATAAGCTTCATGAAAAATATAGTTTAGGAGCGTAAGCAGTTACGTGGGGTCTCTGTGAATGCTGTATCTGGTGGTTGATTATTACCGGAATATGGCAAAGTGGTCGTAAATTAAGTATTTTTCTTAGAATTGATATGATGGCACGCTGATCAACCTTATAACAGAATCTAGGAGCCCAATAACCATGACATGATTTTGATGCCAATACATTTACAAACTAAACTATATTTTAGTTCTCTGCGTTTATTCTTTCCATTACATTGACAAAAGGACAAAAGATAAAAAAAATTGTTTTAATAATCGGCGCTGTTGAACAAAGTCTATAAAAGAAAGTCGTGTTAGTTACACATTTTATAACTCAAGAACGGCAGAACCGATTTGGCTGAAAATTGATGGTGCGGGTAGCTTATACTTTTTATCTTCTTTATTTAGTAACAAAAAATCTGATATAACGCGGGTGAAACCGCGGGGGACAGCTAGTATATTATAAGGTTAATAAATAATAAATTTAGTAGAATTTATGAATCTTTTAAAAATATAACCTATCACCATTTTTTGTGGTTGGGATATCATTAAATGACTTCTCCCGCTTCCGTGTCGGACTTTTACTGACTAAAACCCACCAATGTTCCTTCGGTTGTCCTTCATGTTCCGGGGCCGCGGTAACTATTAGAACTATTTCGCAACAACTATGTAGTAACTCCATTTGATGTACGTATAAATCACGACTAAGGCCTTAACGAGCCGTATTGCCTCATCTTAAATGGTATCAGGACACATGCGCGAAAGACATTTGCGCGAAAGACACTTGCGCGCGGCCGTTTGGGCGAATGGACACATGCGCGAATGGACGTTTGCGCCCATAGACATTTCCGCGAATGGACACTTGCGCGACTAGACGTTTCCGCGCCAAACCACTTGCGCGAAGCCCTTTGCGCGACGGACATTTGCGCGCCGGACAGTTCCGCGACAGACGTTTGCGCCCAAACACTTCCGCGACTAGACACTTGCGCGAACTTTTTTCCAAAGGACATTGGGCAAATTTAAAAATATTATTAAGGGGTACCAATATTTTTTTATTTACTTAGTTTTTATTATATGGCGTCCACATACCTACCGTTGGTGGTAAGTCGTTTTCAAAAGCAAGATGGCGGCCATGATATTTTTCACAAAATACGTCATGGGTGTCAATTTCCAGGTTTTTTGGGGTGCTAAGGTCGAAAATAAGGTCGATTTGAGAATCCAAGATGGCGGTCGTGACCTTTTACACAATATGCGTGATGGGTGTCATTTTCATGGTTTTTTGGGGTGCTAAGGTCGAAAATGAGGTCGATTTGAGAATCCAAGATGGCGGTCGTAACCTTTTACACAATATGTGTCAAAAACGACACCCATGATGCATATTGTGAGAAAGGTCAAGACTGCCATCTTGGATTCTCAAATCGACCTCATTTTCGACCTTAGCACCCCAAAAAACCACGAAAACGACACCCATGATGCATATTGTGAGAAAGGTCACGGCCGCCATCTTGGATTCTCAAATTGACCTCATTATTGACCTTAGCACCCCAAAAAACCATGAAAACGACACTCATGACGCATATTGTGTAAAAGGTCACGACCGCCATCTTGGATTCTCAAATCGACCTCATTTTTGACCTTAGCACCCCAAAAAACCATGAAAACGATACCCATGACGCATATTGTGTAAAAGGCCACGGCCGCCCTCTTGGATTCTCAAATCGACCTCATTTTCGACCTTAGCACCCCAAAAAACCATGAAAACGACACCCATGACGCACATTGTGTAAAAGGTCACGACCGCCATCTTGGATTCTCAAATCGACCTCATTTTCGACCTTAGCACCCCAAAAAACCATGAAAACGACACCCATGATGCATATTGTCAGAAAGGTCACGGCCGCCATCTTGGATTCTCAAATCGACCTCATTTTCGACCTTAGCACCCCAAAAAACCATGAAAACGACACCCATGACGTATTTTGTGAAAAATATCATGGCCGCCATCTTGCTTTTGAAAACGACTTACCACCAACGGTAGGTATGTGGACGCCATATAATAAAAACTAAGTAAATAAAAAAATATTGGTACCCCTTAATAATATTTTTAAATTTGCCCAATGTCCTTTGGAAAAAAGTTCGCGCAACTGTCTAGTCGCGGAAGTGTTTGGGCGCAAACGTCTCTCGCGAAACTGTCTGGCGCGCAAGTGTCCGTCGCGCAAAGGGCTTCGCGCAAGTGGTTTGGCGCGGAAACGTCTAGTCGCGCAAATGTCTATGGGCGCAAACGTCCATTCGCGCATGTGTCCATTCGCCCAAAAGTCCGCGCGCAAGTGTCTTTCGCGCAAATGTCTTTCGCGCAAGTGTACCAGATCCATCTTAAAATGTATATTTTCAGGTAACTTGCAACATTGCTGCATTGTACCGTGCCGCAGTGGACGTGACCGAGAAAGCGTTACGTACTGCTCAAAGTATAGCTGTAGCGCACACGGCGCCTGCGCAACAAACCTCGCTACTGCAACAAATAACTGCACTCGCAGGTAATTTTTAAAAAAATCACTAAAACTATTGTTTGTATATTACTAAACCTGAGGGCCTAGCCAAGTGGCATTGTAGAAAAGAAAACGAAAACGAATAGATTGTCAAATGTATGGAATTGACATAAGCTTTCGCTAAACATTTGACATCTCTATACATTTGACAATCGTTTTCGTTTCGCTATCTATTCTATAATGCTACTTGCATTATAGAATAGATAGCGAAACGAAACGTCTAGGGGGGCTGATCGCGGATCAAAGTTCGTCGATACACAGACTGTGATCCACAGGATTAGTTTTTTTATTAGTTATCAACTGAGCCCCGTAACTATTATGAAGTTTCAACAAAAATACGTTGTATTTATGATACCAGCCTATTTCTGTTCCGCTGCAGGGCAAAGGCCTCTTCTCATTCAGAGAAGCACGAGCATTGATCACATTGTTTTTTTATGAAATTCAGTGTGTTGAAATGACAAACCGTATCTTAACAGGATTATTTGTTATTTTTTTCAAATGTACTGTATTGACTCAGTTGAATACCGTACAAAACATTTTTCCTTGTTCAATAATGTGAGTAAAAACTTACATTTGCATTTAAGTTTTAGTTTATGTGAGATTATTACTCTTCAATTTCAATAAATATTTTTTTTTTTATTACAGATATAACCATAAAGGCAGATACAGACAAGACTACTACTTTGGACGAATTGGGTGTTAGAAGTGAAAAGATACAATTGATATATAACTTTCTACGTATTAATTATAATGTTGTGTTAGAGGAGAAAGCAATTCCCTTGATAACTATCGATAGGTAAGTGAATTGGAATCGAAACATTACTTTATAAAATTTTACATTGTGTCTCTTACATTGTTAATAAAATTATTTCATTGTATATAAAATATTAAAAATTGCATTTATACATTTGCCAGTTGCTGTGGACAAAAAAACTAAGTTTTGGCTGCGGCTTCGCCTCCGTAAATGACGAACTTCCATTCCTTATTGTGGTGGAATTTCCAAAAAATCTTTTGTGTTAAATAACAGCCATGATTATTATTTATTTATAATGGTGTAAACCAATATTGACAATATTTGTCTCTGAAGACAACAGGCTGCTGCTAGTTTGATTTAATTTTGGGTAATAATTAAATATCCTGCTAATTTTACCCCATTCCATTCCAATTCAGTTATTTTCTAGTCTTATCGACATTTTTTTGCTCGTTTTAAGGATACAACAATTGGAAAAATCTATCTTCAAATCAGATTTCAAAGACAGTAAGGGCTTGTCTACATTCTTCACGTATGTTGACACAGATGAACTGCTTGCTACAACTGACTTCGTGGTTTTGCCGACGCTTGCTAACAATGCCAATATGGTACTCACATGTTAAATATTACTATTATTTTTAAATTGACAAATATAATGACTTTCTTCATAAAATCATTATTATTGGTGCCGATTCTCTTATTCACAAAATAACCTAAATTTAAGTAAAACGCCATTTTTTAATCGACTTCAAAAAAGGAGGAGGTGTTCAATTCGTCTGTATGTTCTTTTTTTTTTTTTTTTTTGTATGTTTGTTACGCGATATCTCCGTCAATTGCAAACGGATTTTGATGGTTCTTTTTTTGTTTGATAAGTCATGATTCAGGGGTGGTCCCATATAAATTTTGTGGCGATCGGTTCAGTGGTTCTCGAAAAATTCACCAAGAACAAAAAAAATTGACGAAATATTCATAGACGATGTGTGTTTTTTCTTCAAGTTTCTATATCTACATTGGGAGTCGACACTAAAAAGTAATAAATAAAAACTTTTTTTCAAAAAAATAATAACCGCCTTCAAAAACTAATAAAAACCCAAAAATAACTAAAATTTCGGAAGTCGGTGGCTTCTGTTCTGCCAGTCAATTTGTGTTGCCACCGACTTCCGAAATTTTAGTTATTTTTGGGTTTTTATTAGTTTTTGAAGGCGGTTATTATTTTTTTGAAAAAAAGTTTTTCTCTTTCCATTTTATTAAGAAAAGGACAGAAGATATTTAGTTAGAGTCCTGTCAAATTTAGACACTCCATAGATAATTTAAACGCGATTAAAAACATGACGACTAAAGAAAAGGAAAGAGAAAGATGCATTAAACTTATTAGTTAAGTTTGTGAACAAGAATCAGCACCATTATCTTCTTTTTATTGTCAAGTACTCGTTTACTATTTTAACTTTTACAGAGAGACGACGAGTTTGATTCGAGTCAAACTTACCTGTGCATTGTGCCTGGTATGGAGGGACACCACGAGAGGTTCCGCGTGCTGTGCGAGCGACTCAAGCTGCCGGCGCTAGTGCTGCAGCCAGGACTTGACCAGCCTCACGAGACAATACAAAAAACTGCCGAGAGATTAGCAGAGGTGTAGTTCGTCAATAATTTGCCTAGAAACTAATTGCTTTTCGGCTATGTAATCTTTTTGTGTGATTTGATAAATTATACTTTAAGCGCTTGTTTGCAAACTCCTTTTTCATGATTATGTTATTTTTTACTTTTAAAAACACACTCAATTGATCTTTTTATTAGGTCTACCTGAAAAAGACGGGGTTGAAGAACCATTTCTACCTCTTAGGATACGAAAGCGGATTTTTTGTAGCATTAGAGATAGCTGCCATTCTGGAAAACCATGGTAAAAAGTTATTTTTGCGTTCTGGATACGAATGATGAGATTTGTTATGAAATAACTCAATCGTAATGTGAAATATCTATTGCAGGTTTGAGTGGTACAGTTTACTGTGTTGGATATGATCCGGAAGAAATTAACGTACACCTCGAAGAACAACTCGCAGAATTTAAGACAGAAGAGCAGCTACAACATGGTGTGGCGCGGCACATGTTTACGTTGATGGCGCGAGGTGACACAACAGGTCTTGATAATGCGCTGCACACTACGAGCACTTGGTCACAGAAGGTAGACGCGTGTGTTCGGACTCTATTAGGTCGTGTGCCGCACTCGGCGCAGTACGCGCGTGCGCTCTTTGAGACCACACTGAGGCGCGTTGAGCGCGCGCGTGGCTATGTGCCGCGCGTGCATGCGCTTCGCTCTCAGCTGATATTACTGCGCGCTGCGTCTGCGCACCCTGCGCCGGCGCCGCTCGCGCTACAACAACACTCGCAGCGCCCAGTCGTCGTGCATCAACTGCGCGCGCCGCTAGCACACGCACCCGCAGACCTGCAATGTGCGGCCATCGTCAACACGTATTTAGATCCCGCAATACTTGAAGCTTTTGAGAAAAAGAATATTTGCAACACGTATTTAAGGAATCCTTATTCTTTTGTGGCAGTTGAATAAATGTGGTGGAACAAAATGTACCGAAATAAAAAAAAATGTTATTGGTTTTTCTAATAAATAAATACCTATGTAAATAAGATCTGAAACTGACTTTTTTTACTGAAGTAACACCGTACACGTCCTGGGAAAATAGGTTAAAATCTGATGATGGGTTCCTGGAGAAATAGAGGGAACTCTTCAAATAATACTAGGTGAATTTCTGGTCTTGCATAACCCGCTAGGAGATGATTCTACTCATAAAAACAAAAAACTTTTATGATGGAACCAACTCTCAAATCACGAAAAAAAAACTGCCGTTTTTAACGAATGCCCAGCTAAATTCCCAAAAAAAGTTAGAAGAGATGGTTACAAATTTTGTTAACAATTTTATACTCAGACCAGCTTCTGCCCGCGACTTCGTCCGCGTGGATTTTTCCTGAATTTTCTTTGCTATAAACCTAACGGAGCCCGAGACCTTTCCAACGAATGCAAAACCGTGGAAATCGGTTCGTGCGTTTTGGAGTTATAGCGAAAGGAAGGAAAACCCGACTTAATTTTATATAGTAGATTTGGGATTCCAGCTCGAGTAGCAACTGACAGAAGTACTAATTTCGTAATGTAAATCCGGCTTAACCTATGATATGAGAGCGAACTAGAGATAAGCCGTTTTTTTTCGATGGATAATAAGCGCGTGTCCCCACAAAAACTAATCCTAATAATTATCGGCGTATTGCACGCCTCAATTTTTTTGAAAAAGCCATGTGTGACCGTATATGTTTCCAAAAAAACCGCTCCATCACATTAGCTGTGTATAAATATATTCAAGAAGCACTTAATATCATAAACGACAAGAAATATGCCCTGGGAATATTACTGCATGGATATGACCAAAACATACGACAAAGTACAATTTAAAATACTGCTTAACAAACTATATGATATGGGCATCCGCGGAAAAGCCCATGATTGGTTTAAATCCTATTTAAAAAAATAGACAACAAATTGTTGAAATCGAATTCTTCAGCCATAATATTGTTATGGTTGAAGAATTCTGTTGAAGAAAGAGTAATAGAAAAAATCCGATCCAACACCAAAATAATTAACGCGTCCATCTCGCTAGGCAGTGTCAAAGGTTGCCTATTATTTCTCGTTTACATCAACGACTTACCAAAAACCGTAGAGGGGCCTTGCGTTCTATTTGCAGATGACATTTATCCTTATTAATATCATGCCGAAATAACAAAAATATAGAAGAAAAAATAACTGCCACACTCACTAAAACTTGTAACTGGTTAACTTTGTGGCGATATCTATCGCCGAACATGCAAACTACAACTGACGATCCTGGAACGCGATATCTGAGTTATCGGCGACATTAGAACAAGTACAACAATCCCGACTAGAACCGTCGGGCAGTAGCCCACCAGACACAACACCCGTCTGGTCGGAGGATCCTCCCTTTTCAACGGAGGATGAGGGACTTTACACTCTGTCTCTCATACCTCTAAAACTTCACACAATCCAGGTTGTGTTATAATAACTATTCTAAAAACTAAATTAATAACCTTTCACCCCTACCAAAAAGCTCTCCCCTAATATAAACTTCCTCTTAATAATATAAACTTTAACTAACGGCTCAAAACTAGAATCAATTGATGAGTTCACTCTACTTGGACTTACAACAGACAAACACATTAACTAGAAAACACAAATACCTACAAAAAACCCGTTTAAAAATATCAAATTTTTTATATGCTCTCCGAGAAATTAAAAGGACCACCAACTTGCAAACTGCCCTCACCACCTATTTCGCTTATACAAATGCATGGCTTAGTTATTGTGTAACTCTTTGGAGTAAGTACAGATGCACCGACCCTCACATAATATTTTAACCCTCCCAAGTATTTACGTTCTAGAAACTTGTAAGTTTGTCCGTAAGCATCAACAATTCTACACAAAGCGCGAAGACATCCAAACACACTACACACTCAGACACCCATCCAGATTAAATATACCAACATCCAAACTCAAACTCCATTTTAGGAGCCCCTACGTAATGTCGATTAAAATATATAATAAACTACCTGACACAAAAAAGGAAGAAGAAAAAAGTTAAATATATTTGTACTTAAATAAATTAAAAAAAAATCTTATAAGCAAATGTTACTACACTATAAATGAATATCTAACCGATAAAAACAAATAATTGAAATTAAATATATTTATACTTATCAATATAACTTAAACATACTACAAAAATACCGTCTAAAACGTTTTTATTTATTATTTTATATAAACAACATGGATAAAATGTAAGAACAAATAAGGAAACAACTAAATTAAGTAAAATTAGTCAGATACCTAAGATAAAAAAATATATAAATTGTAGATTTATTTAATCTAAATGATATTAATGATCCCCGTATATTTTATTTATTATTAAGTTAAATTTTAATATAATTATATTATTCTAAGGTGTACGTTACTCCAGCAAGAAAGTATCTGTATAGAGTTATATGAGTAGAACGTATAGTTGGTGCCTTATGTGCTGTAAATGTGTCCCCACATAAAAAATGTGTGGCCCCTGCAGTTTTGAAAAAAAAACGGAAAAACGATTCTTGCTGGGGTAACGTTTTTGTAGCAGGAAATTTTTAAACGAGTGATCGGAGTCAGAAAAATTTTGCATGACCAGAGAGCTAATGTGTGCCAAAATGTGCCCCCAAAAATAAAATCTGCGCTCCTTCAGATTTTCGAGATATTGCGTTTCCTGCTGGAGTAACGTTTTGATGAATCGTATATCTCTAAAACCATTGCATGTGCCCCTGTAGAATAAACATACACGAGTAGCTCTTAACGTGTGCCTCTTAGTACCCCAATTAGATTTAAGAAAATATTTATAGTTTTCAAGTTATCGCGGTTTTATGAAAACCCAAAAAAATCATCGCAGCGCCTAAAAGAGACCAGGCACAAGTTCGCTGAAAACTGTATTCGGTCCTTCATGACGCCAGTAATAACCATACAAAGTTTCAAAACTGTTCATGCATGCGTTTTTGAATAATCTTGCTAAAAGTCTAAACGATGGTGTCATAACTTTGACGGCAAAATACAAGGAACTGGCTCAATCACAATTGTGTAGGTATAAACCAAAATCATGTGCCTTTAGTTCAAAAAGTGAAAGTACTTATTTCAATAGTCGCCGCCGTAGTAAAGTCCCCGATCAACCGCCGTTTAAGTCACAACTCCAAAACCACTAAACTCTCTCAGTCGGTATCCTGAACAAGATTCGTCGGTAAAACTTTCCTGAAGAGAAGAACGCAGTTACGCAAACACCCTGAAGAATCGTCGTCACACTACACATCACAGCAGAGTGAACACCGCCGAAGACCAGCTTCTTGGTGAGCAAGCACCACTCCGAGACAAGACTCTAATAGCACTGGTAATATAAGGCATCTAGACATCGATGGGAATTTTATTCCTTCCGTAACAATTGTTCTTATAATCCAAATCATTCATTCAGAACTTGCAAAGAACCGCGAGCTATTATTTTTATCTGCAATTGCGATTGTACAGCATTTGCTAACTAAACTTCAAGAACTTTTAACTGAATTGATTTGCTAACTAAACTTCAAGAACTTTTAACTGAGTTGAAATACAAACTTTTTATTTGCAAGTGAAACATAAACACTTGTGAATTTATAATTATCGTGTATTGATGTAACATTGTGTGTTGATATAATTGTATACTTATATTTAAGTGCTAAGAGAAAAGTTGTAGAAACATCTCTACATGGCCAATAATATTGATATTATACCAAGTGATATGGTTAAAATTATTCCATACTTTGATGGAAATTCAGGACAAACCCATTTGTTTCTAAAAAAATGTGATTATATCTATTCTATGTATACAGGAAACAAAGAACAAGAGAAATATATAATTTCCAAGTAATAACTAGTAGATTAACAGGCGAAGCTGCCTCGTTAATAGGAGAGAGAGAGGATATAACAGTTTTGAAGAATTTAAAAAGGTAATAATACAACATTTTGTGAAAATTGTATTGCAATTAAATTAGGGAACGCTAGAAAAGGTAACAATGAAAGTAACCTACAATTTTGTCATAGACTACAATTACTTAAAAGTAATTTATTTAGTAAGATTTATCAAAATAATGACAATGAGTCAGATGCAAAAAGTAAAATGGGTACATGTAATAAAACAGTGTTAAATATATTTTTATGTTATCTAGACGAAAATATGGTAAGGTTAGTAAGGCTACAACGTCCTGACACTTTAGAGAAAGCTTTAGAAATTGTGTTAGAAGAAGAGAACCCTCTACAACAGTATAGATCTAAAACTTATCATGTGCACGTCATTACGGGCCAAAGAAGCCGCAAACTAATAGGTAATCAATTTTACAGCCCTAATCAATTTAAGAATCAATATCGTTATAATACTAATTATTATTCAACCAAACCAATTCTACCTCAAGCAATTTATAGTAAGAATAGAGCGGTAAGACTTACAGACGGCTTATATTCCTCAATAAGTCTTTCCGCTTCTACAGCTTTTGGACAAAATTTCAAATTATTACATTCAGAAAATTCCGAAATTAAAATTTTGATAAACTAATGCGAGTAGAGGATCTAATGATATTACTTTTTTGATGGTCTTTTCAAGTTTTACCTGCAATATTTGGTTTACCTTTGTTAAATTTTATAGGGATAACATTCCGTTCAGTTTCTCCTACTAATTGTGCTTGTTCAAAGCGTGGTTTATATTTCCTCTTCTTCTAACCAGGCCAGTGTAAATTATATTATCACCAGTTTTAAATTGGGTGTTTTTGCCTATTAATTTTATCGTGTGTCATCTTTTGGGATGTATTACAGTAAAGTACTAATGTTTTTTCTTTATGTTCCAGAAGTTGTTGCGTGTAATTGTATTCACGATTAGTTACAAAAATACTTGTAGAATTAGTGTGACCTAAAGTTACTTCAAAGGTGACAGTTCAGTTGCCGAATGAATGGTATTATTATATGCCATGATAGCATAAGGTAAATAAAGATGCTGCATCAGTTATTTCCATTCTAGTAGAATGGAAACGTTTTACTAATTTTATAGGTTGAAAATGAAAATGTTTATTTTGTAAAAAGGTAAAAAATACACTTTTACACGTCTTTTTAGGGTTCCGTAGTCAACTAGAAACCCTTATAGTTTCGCCATGTCTGTCCGTCCGGCCGTCCGTCTGTCCGTCCTCGCTTAATCTCTGTGACCGTTAGCACTAGAAAGCTGAAATTTGGTACCAATATGTATATCAACCACGCCGACAAAGTGGTAAAATAAAAATGGGAAAAAAACGTTTTATTAGGGTAGCCCCCCTATATGTAAAGAGGGAAGTGATTTTTTTTTTAATTTCAACCCTGACGTGTAATATATTGTTGGATAGGCATTTAAAAATGAAAAGGGATTTACTAAAATCAGTTTTTGATAATGTAAATAATATCGGAAATAATCGCTCCAAAAGAAAAAATTATAGCGTCCCCCCCCCCCTCTAACTTTTGACCCGTAGGTTTAAAAAATATTAAAAAAATCTGGAAAGTAGAACTTTATAAGTACTTTCTTGGAAAATTATTTTGAACTTGATAGAAAGAACAGTTTTTGTACAAAAAAGACAAAAAGGTTGTACAAAATAATTTCTGCGTACTTAGTATGTCAACGTAACAAATAGCCTTTTTTTTAACTTATAAGTGCGAACACTTATTGTGACGGACGGGAAACTACGGAGCCCTACATTGAGCGTGGCCCGACACGCTCTTGGCCGGGTTCTTTAAACTTATAAGTGTTAACACTTATTGTGACAGACGGGAAACTACGGAACCCAACATTGAGCGTGGCCCGACACGCTCTTGGCCGGTTTTTTTTTTCTTATTTTAATCGAAAGATGGAGCCTTTCTCTTTATTATATTAGTGTAGATGACTCCTCCGTCCTTAACTTTTTATGATAAATAAACGGAACATTTTCTGCCAAAATCATTCCTAGTCTCGCCGTCTAACTGTTAAGTTACTTAAAATTTTGTATAAGTATTAAATTGAATTAAAGTGTTAAGCAGAAAGTCTTGAAGTACTTATTTCAATCGTCGCCGCCGTAGTAAAGACACCGGTCAACCGCTGTCTAAGTCACGGCTCCAAAATCACAAAACTATCTAAAGATTGCTTGATACTCTGCCGATTGCCCTCCAAATGACTATTAACCTAGTTTCAAAGCCCATAGACGTTATTTTTCCAAAAAGCGTCTGGGTTAAGCTCGCCATTGTACAGTGTTTTATAGTTTTGCTAGAAGTTTGTATGTCTTTTTTTTTTGTGTGCAATAAAGAAAATTATCTACGTGATTAGTCAAGGATATAAAGTATGTGCGGGATGTTTGTTTTTGGTCCTTTTACAGCCAAAATAATTAAGACAAAGAAAAAAATCAAAATTGAACTACCTAGGTACAAGGTTTATGATAAGACCTAGTATTTAAAAATGCCACTTTTGGTGCGACTTGAAAAACTCAGACAAAGTTCGAGGTTATATTCTTTTTTCAGATTACTTACACCATTAGCATCTGAGCTCGATTTTGACGATCAGATGTCTGGCCTATACCAAGCTGCAACATAGCTGCGTTGTCTAAAAACCACGCAAAAAAAAAAATTTGTCACTGTCACTTTTGGAAAAAAGTGCCAAAGCGTCTATATTTTCTCTTCACAAAGAACATGGTATCCATAGTACATCCAAGTTTCATGTCTCTAGAACTAGTGGCTGACGGGTCGTCAAGGAAAACTTCGCAGAGGTGACAACTAGTCGGCATCCTACGTGGCAGGTTTTACCGTTGACAACTCGGTGAAGCCGACCATACAAACCCATTTGTCGTCGTTTGTCAATTAAGTTACCTAATCTATCTTTTAACATCTTTTAACATGACACATAGGTATTGTAAATTATTATCAGCATTTAGCATCATGTGTACTCACAAGAAAAACATAACAAATATAATTTAAATTTTTTTATTTTGTAGAATCAAGTTTCATGAATGAGTTTGCGTTCAAAAGGTATGAGTCACAAATATTCTTTTTCTCAAAAGCTTCAAGTATTGCGGGATCTAAATACGTGTTGACGATGGCCGCACATTGCAGGTCTGCGGGTGCGTGTGCTAGCGGCGCGCGCAGCTGATGCACGACGACTGGGCGCTGCGAGTGTTGTTGTAGCGCGAGCGGCGCCGGCGCAGGGTGCGCAGACGCAGCGCGCAGTAATATCAGCTGAGAGCGAAGCGCATGCACGCGCGGCACATAGCCACGCGCGCGCTCAACGCGCCTCAGTGTGGTCTCAAAGAGCGCACGCGCGTACTGCGCCGAGTGCGGCACACGACCTAATAGAGTCCGAACACAGGCGTCTACCTTCTGTGACCAAGTGCTCGTAGTGTGCAGCGCATTATCAAGACCTGTTGTGTCACCTCCCGCCATCAACGTAAACATGTGGCGCGCTACAGCATCTTGTAGCTGCTCTTGTGTTACAAATTCTGCGAGCTGCTCTTCGAGGTGTACTTTAAACTCTTCCGGATCATGGCCAACACAGTAAACCGTACCACTCAAACCTGCAAGAAATATTGAACGTTATAATTTAAATTTACCTAAATTGTATCCAGAACACAAAAAGTTTTGTACCATGGCTTTCCAAGATAGCAGCCATCTCTAATGCTACAAATATTCCACTTTCGTATCCTAAGAGGTAGAAATAGTTCTTCAACCCCGTCTTCTTCAGGTAGATCTATGAACAATAATAATATGGATTTTATTTCAAGTAAAAAAGCAGTGTATCGTTTGGTAACAATATTTTTAGATCTAAATCTCTTAGTAGATAACAGTAAAGCTCACGTAATTATTGACTGCAGTGGATAATGCATAGACAGTCGACTCCAAGACTCGCGGTACGATGCTTGGGATTGGGAATATGTCTCCCACAAGCTACACATGTAGAAGGTATTGCATATTCTGATAACTTAATGCCCGAGGTATTGAAACTGTTGCACTTGTTCAAGAGAAATGCCATAAACATATTAGTGAGTCTATACTCACTAATATGTTTCACATTAATATAAAATATATTAAAACATATGAAATTGCCATTTTAGAGGATAGCCATTTCAAATCAGTTTCAAATCAATTTCATAGTTAACAATTCAAATTAAAAATAAAATAAAATTGATTTGTCTATTGGGTGGCTTTATGTTTTCAAATTATCATGGATACATTAAAAACTCGAGTAATTATGAAATAAATATAGCTGTACCCCGCGGTCTCACCTACATCTTTAGTTACAACTTCGCTCCCGTAGGGACTAATCTGTGCCCTAGGTCGCAGCAAAATTGTAACAACAAAACATATACAAATATTTAACTTAAATCATAATGCACTTGCACCTTAGCGTGAAGATCTAACAAAAAAATATTTTATCATAAATCCAACCATAACTTAGACACAAATAAAAAGAAAATACAGAAAAAGTATTCGTAATTTCATACTAAACGGCAATTTTGTTTGCAAAGACCTAATGTAACCTCTCAAGAGCCAAACTTGTCAAGAGCCAAGAGTGTTGTTATGCAAACAAAACACACATAATAATATAATAATAATAATAATTCCATACCTCTGCTAATCTCTCGGCAGTTTCTTGTACTGTCTCGTGAGGTTGGTCAAGTCCTGGCTGCAGCACCAGCGCCGGCAGCTTAAGTCGCTCGCACAGCACGCGGAACCTCTCGTGGTGGCCCTCCATACCAGGCACAATGCACAGGTATGTTTGGTTCGAATCAAACTCGTCGTCTCTCTGTAACCGTTCAATTAATAGAATGAATCAAGAGAAGACAATGACACTTATAGTTCCTTTAATAATTTTAACGTTATATTTGTAAGAATCAGATAAAAGCATAAAATTTAAGTAATATAAACATTGTATGTACCATATGCGCAATATTATCAAGCGTCGGTAAAACCACGAAGTCAGTTGTAGCGAGCAGTTCATCTGAGTCTACGTACGTGAAGAATGTAGACAAGCCCTTACTGTCTTTGAAATCTGATTTGAAGATAGACTTTTCTAACTGTTGTATCCTTAAAAAAACAAAACTTGAGATCAGGGTAGAAAATATGTAAATCTCTATATAAAAACAAAAACCTTTTTTTTTTTAAATATAAACAAAATTTCAATTACACTTACATGTCAACAGTTAGCAAGGGAATTTCTTTCTCTTGAAATACAACATTATAATTGATTCGTAAGAAATTATAAATTAATGCGATGTCATTGCTTCTGACACCCAAGTTTTCCAAAGTTATATTCTTGTCCGTATCTTCATTAATGTTTACGCCTATAATGAAAAAACTAAATATCAAATGCGTTGTCTTAAAAAATTGCATTGACGAATACCTTACATATCCAAAACAAAAAAAAACCTGATTTGTATCTTGTGTTTCAAGTTAAATAATTGATAACTGTACTGGCGAAATGAATCGAAAGACAACATTTTAAATAAATGACCTGCAAGTGCAGTTATTTGTTGCAGTAGTGAGGTTTGTTGCGCAGGCGCCGTGTGCGCTACAACTACACCCTGGGTGGCACTCAACGCTTTCTCGGTGACGTCTACTGCGGCACGGTATAATGCTGCCATGTTGCACGGCTCCTGAGAACAAATGTATTTAAAATGTTGGTTTTATCCCAAACAATTAAAATCGGATGGGCGAATACTCAACCGTCACTTAATGTTAGACGCTCTTAAATCTGTTGCTGTCTTTGTCACTCTTAAGGGAAAGTAAGGATGTTATAAGTAGTGAATAAATGTGTCCCTTAACTTGACGGGTTTTTTTATGACGCTCATTGCGGTTGATAGAAAGTAGAACTGTATATGTGAGATCAAAATCGAATCAAAAGCTATGAATAAGTGTGCGTAGTCCCTTACACGGCTTAGCTCCGGTAGCGACAATACAGTTGCCGGCAAATTGCTCTGTACTCGACGACGACAAACTTCCTTCCCAATTGTGTTGACACCAGTGTTTAGAACTGCAAAATATCTGTCAAAGCACAAGTTTTTAATTGGACTTCAAGGTTAGGATTAATTTGTCGTAAATAATAAACACTGTTTCATAGTCAAACTCTGGAACGTGAACTGCTTATTTCAATTAGACCAAAAAAGGGGCACTTTAAAACGTCATCAGTGATCAAATGCAACCAAAATAATTTATAAAATCATCTGCAAAATGTCAAGTTGCATTAACTAGAAATGTGTCTACAAGATTATTATAGTACTTACTTTATATCCGTACACATTTTCCTCGACAGCAAGTCCAAAGTATTTAGTAAGGTTTCGTCGATATCGTGCTGCTTGTCGCCCACAGTCACATACACTCCCTCGATGGAACCAATGCGCATAGCATTACTTAACAGCGCATTCACATCAGCTTCTTCTGACAAGTCGTCAGTAAATACTACAACTTCAACACCCAATTGCTGCCATAAACTAAAAAATTAACTACTATTAATATTTATAATCTAATTTAAATTAAAACCCCTACTTATGATGTCAACAATCCTGCAAACTAAAAATTGATAATACATATTTCTGTCTATTAATATTATGTATGACTGATGATAAAATGTAAACTATGAAATATGTTGTCGTTGCGATAGCTGTTAATGCTAAGAGTCTCCACTAAAACAAGAAAATTATCTTGTTAGGTATGCACCTAAAGGTTTCTACATTAGCACCTAATCTTTTGAATATGTACTTCTAACAATGCACACATTATCGAAAAAGTCTAGTAGTAATCTAAAAATTGATTTACCGGATTTTAATTTGTAGGTAGCTCATGGAAAGTTTTTTGGAATGTAGACAAAGCTTTCGAGCACCTCGTTCCACGAGCTTGTCACCCAGATGTAGTCCAAAGGTTTCATCATTGCAGAGTATTAGATGGCATCGATCTGCCTTACATGTCAACCTGTGAAATGACATTCAATGTTATTTTCATCTACCCTAAGGTTGTCCAGCGACCCCGGTGCAAATCTTTAAGTCAGAAATGTAACAATCGTAAAGGCGCCTTCCCATTATGTCGGAAAGATTAATTTATTCTTGGACGACAGTCGTCTCTAGTTGTTAGTTGAACTGCTGACGGCATAATGGAAACGCGTCCTAAGAGTACCGTGCCCTACACATACCTGGGTTGAGTTTTCAGTGTGGCGCCTTGTATGTTGAGCAGCACTCTGCCGCGGTGCCTGCTCGCCGCGAGCAGTCGGAAGGCGCGCGCGGCGTCGTGCGGCGCGTACGTCACGCGCGACAGAGGACGCACGTACCCGCGAGAAATACCCTCACTCAACATTGTCTGCAAAGCCTGTGACGCACAAAAATTAGTAACTTTTGTTATGACTGAAACTACAAAAATCAATTAAAAGTACCTAGCACAATGGGTTTAACTTAACCTTGCTAAAACTAACTTTAAATAAAATAAGTTAGGTACTGAATCTCAGATTTATTACACATTTTTTAAATAAAAGTTTTTACGTCTCTCAGACTCCACTTCGGCGTTAATGCGAAAAAAAGTCATTAGCGAAAGGTAAAAAATGTGGCAGGTTGTGTTGAGACATTACTGTTCCATATGGCTCTTTACCTTAGCATCCTTAATATTTTGAGTATTGAAAATAGAAGTGATATCAGTTGTAATGTAACCACGCTCGTTAGTAAGGTTATACATTCCGTAAGAGAACTCATCTTGGTTGTGCAGCTGAGAAACATCAATAAACAAACCGAATTCCCCGGTACAGTTGATTGAAGTCTGAAATAACCAAGTGCAGTTATATAACATGGATATACCAGACACAATAATAAACAAATAAAATAAATAAAACTATTAAAATTATCATCATACTTGTTTCAGATTTTCTCCAACGCAGCTAATAACTATGTCGCAACCCTTTGTTTTCGTCACATTTTTAACCATGTCTCCGAAACTGTGATCCCGAGAATTTCCAATGTGTTCAGCTTAAACATAGTAATTTTCCAATTCAGACATTGTTTCCCTAGGTTTTTTTTAACAATGGTTTCTGATCTAACCGCAGGCAGCTAAAATCTCTATTCTTGTTACTGAGTAACTCTAATAGGTATATTATGTAAGCTGTAGATTTATACGAAATGCCAGCGACATTGATAAGATTTTCACAAAAAAATATTCAAGGTCGAAGGTCGCTAAAATGGGTTTTTTTATTTATTAAGCTTGTTTACGTACTTCAGAGTTTTTTTTACACCTCAAGCTCTTATATACCTAGGTTAAAACCGTTATAGATGGAATTCAAAAGTATAACAACATTTTTTTTTATTATTATTATGGGCTTGCTCTTGGTCCCAGACTAGCCCGAGGGCATAGACGGAGCCTACGATGGAGCGAGCTTACCCAGTAGATGCCTATGCACTCGTTTCTTAAATACTTCCGGGTTATATGAATTTGGAAACACAAACGCCGCGCCGGCAGGCGTCGGATATTTTAGTATAACACTAAATGTTTCAATTAAAATTTAAGATTATCGCAATACCTTTTAATCCCGGGAATAATTTACGCAAGAAATGTTTTTTGCGCAAATCATTAACAGTCGTGAATACTTCGTAGCCAAAAGCAAGAGCTACTGATATTACAGCTTGTCCCAAAGCTCCAGCTCCTCCATGTACCAACACAGTTAAGTCTCGTTTATTATGAGTCACGAATTTGCCTTTAATTCCCTAAAATAAATCCAGATTTAATGAGAGTTCAATAATTTATACGTTATTATTGAAAATAAGCAGTGAATACTTACAAGACAGTAAAATGCGTACACGTATGCGAGTGGCACGGTGGCGGCGTCCTCGAGGCTCCAGTGCGCCGGCACCGGCCACAGCAGCTCCGGCTGCGCGCGCACCACGCTGCGGGCAGCGCCCTCACGCATCAGGCCCATCACGCGCTCACCGCTGCAAAGCAGAAAAATGCCTTTTGTTTGTATTATATATAGAACTAGGTCTATCATATAATATAAACAGTATGTAATAAAATCGACTGTATCTCGGAATTTCGAAGGTCTGTTTCATAAAGTTCATAAGTAAGAAAGTACGGTATGTCAATGTACTACACTCAGAAGGTTCACCACCCCGATGTACGTATGATAATCAACAAGACCTTTCGTGATTACTTAGGTAAGTGCAGTCCAAATATTATGACCCGTTTATTAATAAATACACATCAATTTATCTACAAACCTCTCTGTGATTCCACTAAACTCCATTCCAAAGCAATTGTTAACGTTTTGTTTATATGACAAGGAGCCACTGGCTTTTTTGATGTCATCATAACTAATACCAGCGAATTGTACCTGAAGAGATTGAAGGTTAATTAAAGTAAATTTGTTTTGAAAGGAGACAATTTTTTTTGGTCCCACTATTAAACGGTTACGTTTATTAATAATTTTACGCATGAAACAAGTCATCACCTTATTATAACTAACCCACTAAAAATTATATAGATATCTAACGGGAATAATGAAATAATAGTAAAAAACTATTACGGAATAATGCATGTTGAGGAGCGTTTTTACATTTATTTCAACGTGAATTTAAATATATTATGTGAAACGAAACGTACCTAATTAACATTCCGTTGTAGATGCTCTGTGGTACAGTTTCAATCAGTTTGACACTGACAGACTACATTATTAAGCTTAGTTCATACGACCGCGCGAAACCGCTCTGTACCACTAACCGCGCGGTACAAGACCAAAGTAAGCAGCAATTATCGTAGACATTACCGCGCGTTCTACGTTCGTTGAAAAGCATTCTTGCATCCTATTTTAAGTGAAAGACTTTCATTTAAAATAGGATGCAAGAAAGCTTTTTTATTGTCTTTGTCATTTTCTGCGACGACTCAGCCTTCGGTATAAAATCCATAAGCAAATTGCCCCCTCCTCAAGCAACATTGACATCCGGACTGGTATGCACAGGACTGTCCAGGAGGGCGAATTCGCCGCGATTCTCTCGCGCGTAACCCGCGCGAGTGTTGCGTCCAGAGTCTACGCGTATAGAGCGTACGTACGCGCGAGTCGTATTTCCTTCTCTTTCTCTTTTATACGTGCACTCGCTCTGAAATTCGCGCGAAATCTGGACGCAACAAGGCGGCCCTAGTATCTCGACTCGCGCGCATTACGCGCAAGTCACGCGCGAGTTTATTAGTCGCGCGATGCTTGTGGACGCGATGTATTGGTGCCTAGTATCTTGCCTACCCGCGAGTGAATTCGCGCGAGTCGAATCGCAGCGAATTCGCCTTCCTGGACAGGGCCTCAACCACGCGGCGACGCGCGGCTTCTCGCGGTCATGTAAACTTAGCCTAATAGTTTCCAACAGTTTTCTAGATAGTCAGATAAGTGTTTCTTCTGTTCTTTTCGTATTTTTATTCAATAGATGTTAGAAAAATGGCTTCTGGAGATACAGTGCATAATATATAAAGCTGTTGTAACAATTGTACAGCTCGATTTCAACGAAATGTGCAACAACTTTACTTATAAAAGCATTGGCGTCCACAGTAAAAGAATAATCGAAAAAAAATGACACCAAAGCCAGGTTTTTATGTCATTTACACCTATATTATTATTGAAAGTGCACTATTCTAACATAAAAAAATACCTAGGAAACCTATTCACTCATTAAATAATCGCTCTTGTGAGATTTTAGGTCATTATGAGAGTCATGTTTTGACTGTCGTATTTCCCAGTATTCCGGTTACTTAGAGTTTTGCTAATATTGCCACTGTATTCTAGAGATTATAAGGAATAAACTAACGTGCATTTCATTAATAAATGCCACAATTTGTGGTGGGCCTAATCCCCGAACAAAAAAAATTGTCTCCTTTGTTCATGTTATAAACTAGAATTTAAAAATAAACTCAGGGCTACCTTAACAGGGATTCCAGATCCGGATGTTTCAGGAACTTCAACCCACGTGAGACAACTCAGATCACCGAACTGGCTACATTGTAATGACACATTGTTGCGACCTGACACGGAGCCTTCTACTGGTACGCAATTAATTTGTTCATGTATTCCCTGATAAATAAATAGGTATTATAAAAAAATGGCCAAATGCGTGTTAGGCTACGCAAAAGGTTCGGTAATTAATCATTATTATTTTTTGCAATTTTTATGAATTTTTAGTTTTCTCATTCATGTTTGTTTGGAATTAATTTATAAAACTTACCTTTAGAACCATTTTTCTGTCACTTACTGGAGGAATATACTCATATTTGATATTGCTTAATGTAATACCTCCACACCTAGAAAACCAATGTAAAACTGTTAATCAAATTGCTTCAAAATAACCCCTGAGTATTAAGTATTTTCTATCTACTAAAGTAACGTTTGTTATGTTCACTTAAGTAATTTTTCCAAGATCGTGCAGAAAGTTTAGCAAACACCGTTATTTGAACATGCTGCACATGCGAATCCATGACATTAATTATGTTTTTGTGGCAATATTAGTAATTAACAAGGATTCATACTAGATTCTTATATTTACAAATCTATTAATTTTATGATTACAACATAATATTATTATATCTGCATCTCGAGTCGAATAAAAAAAAAGCCGTTTGTCAGTATAATAATTATGATGCATGGCGTCGCGTCGTATAAAACTGAATGTTTGGCTTTCAAGTTGACCACCTTTTTTTCTGAAATTATGTTGTTCTCTGACTACCACGCGGGCGAAGCCGAGGGTAAAAGCTAGTGTAAAACAACATCACACCCCTTTAAGTTAAGTCAGTATAATTAAATACGCCGTAATAAAAAATATTTACCTGGTAATGTCTGAATTTTCTAATACTGTAGCTCGCAATGAAACTTGGTAATCTGACACATAAGAGTTTTCAACAATAGTTTGATGATTCTTTACATTGATCTTTATGCTTCTAATGCCCGTAACCAGAGATACTCCATCGTGTGGTTGTCGCAGCATATTCAGCTGCAGCATGCCGTCGATGAGCGTGACCCAGTTGTCACGCCACACCAGCGAAGCCTCGCTCAGGGATTCATTAGTACCTTCAATACTACGGAACTCTCCGCTGTGCAAACATAAAAAAACAATTAACATAATACAAATATAAGCACAAAATTTATACAAGTCAAGTTTCATTGTATTTTGAACCTACCTGTACGAGTAATCTCTATCTCTTAATAATTGGTAAATATCTTCAGCAGTGAGGTCTATGTTCACTTTTGTTTCAAATTTTTCATTTCTAATATTTTTTTCTTCTACAGTAACTTGAACCTCTTCAATTTCCTTTATATAACCTGTTGCGACTTTAGAGCCTTCGTTGAGAATCTGTAGTAAAATATTAATTTGCTTTAATATTAGTTGAACAAGCAATTTTACGATCATCTCTGACGATGTTGTGTTATATGTTAGTTGAACAAAAAAAACTTTTAGCAAAAGAAGAGTTTATAAGACAGCATTACATTATGATCTAAAGCATTTGATTGCGATGACCATCAAACTCTACTTTTGAAACTCAGCATAACAGGCTCGGCAAATAATCGCGTAACTTAATGAAATCCTATTTGAATGATAAACTGCAACAGGTTTCAATTAACAGTGTAATTTTTTTGGACTTTAGGGTGAAAAAGGGAGTTCCGCAGGGATTATTATTGGGTCCAATACTCTTTTTAGGTTATAAATCGTGTTATTTATATTAAACAGAAATTACATTGTAAATATTTTTTAATCAGTACATTCTAGAAAACGTTGAAGTGTTGTCCCTGGAGATTATGCTTGATTCAAAGCTGCAATGAGGCATCTTAACCTCTTTTGGTGGGTTTTGATGCCAGTAAAACCCATAGATGGCAAATACCAACATGGATAAAGCGATTCTAGTCTATTTTAGTTATGATATTTTGCATAGGACACGTGCTGCAAGACGATAACAGATTCTATCTTAATTGAGCAACAAAGACCTAGCAGGGCTTTATAAAAGGTACCTATGAGATTTCCGTTATGCAGTACTGACCATTTCAAATATTTTTTTTTTTGTTCTTCTAAGAATTTCGAATTCCAAATAAATTTTATTTTAAAAACATGGAATTCTTTTTTCAAAAGAAGGCATTTAATAAAAATGGTTTTTTTTTATACAAAACGGAAATTTTATATTTTAAGACCTAATATAACCTCCGACTGAGTAATGAACTTGGAATCATGGTAAATTGACAACTTGGTATTACCTCAAAATAACCATTTCCTCTATGAAAAGCGATGTTGAACCGAAGCTGTCGTTGGTCGTGTATTATCGGTTGTGTATATAGATGCAGGTCACAAAATTCCACAGAGAGTTGCTTCTTTGTTTTTTTCATAGTCATTGCGAAGGTGTCCCACACCAGAACTAGCGTGGCGGCAAACGGATATAAGTTTTGTCCTGGAGATAAAGATCATCGGTTTTATTTGAAGAAATTACAGTGTTAATTGACACAGGTAATATCTATAGATATGTATGTATTGTTGGGATACTGATAAAAAACTGAGCAATATTGATCATAAAATGTACCTACGTATTAATATAGTGCACATACGCAAACTTATCAAGCCATGACTACTTTGCAACATTAATAAGCAAAAATAACAATCATATCACGAAATCAGCGAAATGTTTATAATAGTTACTGTGACCCCGGAACATAAAGGGCAACCGAAGGAACATGAGTGGGTTTTAGTCAGTAAAAGTCTGACACGCCCTCCCACCGTACCCAAGACGGGAGACGTCATTTGATGATTTCCCACTCCCCAAAAAAAACACTGATGTATGTGTTATCGCTGTTAAAAATGTAAAAGGTCATGTTTAAAACATCATAAATATTATTACCTCTCATAAAGTGTCCTTGCAAAAAAGAGTTTTCTTTATCGTGAACAGACGTGACATAATCGAGGGAGGCAGCCACTTTCCTGTTAGCGTTGCTATACAGTGGCATTGGCCTAAATAAGAAAAAGTAATAGTAATCAGGCGCTTTATATTAAATACACAATTTACAAAAATAAAGCTTGCTTGAAAAATAGTTTAATGAAGATAATTTATCACTTACCATTTCTCACCATGAGCCCATTTAACAAAATGCGAAAGGAATGGTGTTCCAGAGGAAACTGGCAACTCAACTTTCGGATAAAGAACATGAACTTTAGGATTGTATCCTTCCATAAATAACCTGAAATAGACGAACATGGTTTTGTAGATTAGTTGTCCTTTTTTGCACATTTGAACTATTATAATTATTATAGTACTTGAACAATTCAATTTGGAATACTTTCATAATTTCACTTACTTGCCGATCCCCTCGAGCAGCAGCAATGTATTATCGGCGTGTTTCCTCCTAGTGAGCGCTATGTTCGTGCAGCTGCTTGGTAATGATCGCTTGAGGATGGCCTGCAGCAGCCCGTGCGGCGCCACCTCCACCAGCACAGCGTTGTCAGGTATCAGCCGCGACGTCTCCTCAAATAACACTGGGCTCTGTGTAATAATTATTTTAATGAAATGGAAGTCAGATTAAAATGTACAATCGAAAATGTTTAATATAGACAAAAATGTTTAACCATTGTTGATTAAAATTTATGATAATATTATAAATTTTAGTCTGTTCGTTTGTTTTAGGTTCGGACTTCAAAAAGGACCTAAGTATAGGGAATTTAAACCATTCGACGACCAAGCGACAGCCAGCTGTCGCGCTGCTATTCTCTTTTTAATGTGTCTCCAATCACGTGTGTGCGAAGGTTCAATTAAGTTAGTATCAAACAACGCTAACCAGCAGATTATTAGTGTGATATTCAGCTGAACAGAGTTTTGCACTCGGATCGTTCCACTTCTCTTCTGGCACCGAAGTTGAGAGCCATCGCTCTGTTCTTGGCTTCGGATCCTTGATCACCTCCGACAGGTACTTGAGTAATTGAGGTCCTGTATAATAAAAAAAAGAAGTGCTTCAATAAACTCTATTTATATTTAACCTTTCAACGACCAACCGACTGCCGGCTGTCGGGCTGCTATTGTCTTTCTATTGTGTCTCAAATCACGTGTGATTGAAGGATTAAATTTAATTTATATTTCATATCACTAAAACTCACCTGCGTCGGCGATATAACGCGAGTGATAAGCGATGTTCGAACAAGGAACTTCTTTAGCGAAAATACCCTTAGCAGTTAACTCAGCGACAAACTTCTTCATGGCATCAGCCGGTCCCGATATTGTACTGGATTCGGGACCATTGTGACAAGCCACTTGAATGTCTGGTGGACACAACGGCGAAATCTGAAAAATATAAAATACCGTGAATACACTCGTTGCTACTAAAATAATTATATAGCTGAACCTATTAGAAGCATTAGCGGCCGAACACAATAATCTTACCTGTTCATATCCCAAACCGATGGCGGCCATAGATCCGCGGATGAACTTAGTCTCCAGTGACACGCGCCCACGACTGTAAGCGGCCAGTATCATCTCTTCTGCCGTCAGACAACCGTCAGCGTACGCGCATCCCAGCTCCCCCACACTGTGACCTATATTGATAGTAACCGATCACAAATAGGCTTATATTCCTAACGGTTCTCCGCGGTTTACCCGCCTTAAATTATTTTGTTTGTCTGGTAGTTGAAAATCATTTGTAAATATTTTTATACTTTATAACCAAGATAGTGAGCCAACTTGTGTGACTGTCTAGATTGTATGGTGTCTGATCAAAGAAACATTGTACAACGAAAAACGTCGACACCAACAATGTAACGGCTGCTGTCTATTGGGCTAATGCCTGAAGGGCGTTGTTTCATTTTTTTATAAAAACGAATGTCACACATTAATTGCACTATGTAGGATTCCTAAGTTGTAATTTATCAATGGTTTCAAAGATGCCACAACGACGGTGTGCCTTGAATCTTCATTGATTCCTTTCTCACCAATAATTCCATCAGGTACAAGTCCAAGTTCTCGGAGAACATCAGTAAGACCGATTTGTACAGCGGCTATTCCAACAAACGAATGTAAAATATTGTCAAAGGTGGTCTCATCTGGTGACGTTATTATATCAACAATATTGATTCCTCTTGGCTCTAAAACTTTATGACATCTGAAATAAAAAAAAATGGATTAGAATGATTTCAGGTTCCCTTCTACTGATTTCGTTTTCTTTGAATATTTATGTTTACTACCGTTCCATGGCAGCAGCGAAGATCGGTATGCGCATGAGTTGCGCGCCCATACCAGCCCACTGCGAGCCCATCCCGCTGTACACGAACCACAGCGGCCGACGCGCGTTGTCGAAGTATTCAGCCTTCTCAGAAAGACAAACAGTCTTCTCTTCTTCGTTCGTCTCTAAAAGAAAATAATAAAATCAAGATAAGTTGTCTTAGTATGTTACTAAGACGGAAAAAATAATCCCTGATGCTTCTGATATTCGCGTCAATGTATTTAGAAGCGTCGAACAAAAGTTTTACGATAATAAAAATTCTGGATTATTACTGTCCTGACAGGGCAAAGGCCTCATCACATACAAAGAAAACATGAGCATTGATTGACGGTTGGTCATGGTAAATATTATATTTAAATTTAAGTTTTTATGCTAACCTATTTTTCATATTACAATATAATTCTGGCAAAAAAAACCGGTCAAGTGCGAGTCGAACTCGCGCAATGAGGGTTCCGTAAATTGTTTTTTTTTTGTGAAATAACTACGAATTTACTGTTTTCTGAGTTTTCTTTTACTTGTGCTACATGATATTGCTTCTTGCCAAATTTTATGATTCTAGGTCAATGGAAAGTAAGTATGGCTTTGATTCCCTTGCAAATGTTTTAATATGCAATATAAACAGCCGTATCTTTTTATTGCGTTGATTTAGAAATTTGATTTTTTTACTGCTTTGAGACATAGCAAACCTGAGTATGTGATATTAATTTCAGCTTGATATCTCGACACTTTTTTGAGAAAAAAGAGTCTTGACAGACGGACGGGTGGACGGACGGACGGTCAACAAATTGATCCTATAAGGGTTCCGTACCTTAAAAGGTAAAAACGGAACCCTTCGGTTCCGTTTTTACCTTTTGAGGTATGGAACCCTAAAAACAGAAAAATATAATTTTGTGTTGGGGTCTGTTACACTTCTGGCCTAGATAAATTCGAAACAATTGAAATACCAACATATTATTATTTCAGTTCGAAATAAATAGTAAGAGAGAGAGAAAGAGGCATTCAGATTTAAAACAAAATCATTATTTTAAAATGTATTTACGTAAAATGATGTATCCTCTGCCCAAATGCCCAGAAATATTCGCCTGGTGTATGTTGTGCAACAACCTCAACTGTTCAGGGTCTATCGGGTTAGCTTTCAACTCGTTAAGACAATGAGTCACCGCCGCGTCATGTCTCGCTGATATAGTCACTAGATGTGCGATGCTTGACTTGTAGCGACTGGAAATCTGTAAGGCAAAATCATAATAGTTAAAAAAGTGTGGATGGATGGTCACTAAGAGAACTTCACCAATTTTTTAACCTGTATAAATTTATATGCGTGGAATATTTTTTTTTTTTTGGGAATGGGAAATCATCAAATGACTTCTCCCATCCTGGGTGCGGTGGGAGGGCGTGTCAGACTTTTACTGACTAAAACCCACTCATGTTCCTTCGGTTGCCCTTTATGTTCCGGGGCCACGGTAACTATTATAAACATTCCGCAACCCCGGCAGGCGTGGAATAATATTGACATCTGGTCAGTTCTTGTATCGATAAACTGTAAAAAAATTATATTTTACCTTTGGTTTGTAGTGTCCATGCAGCAGCACGTGTGAGTTGACACCGGTGACGGACATGCCGTTGACGGCGACGTAAGAGCGGCGGAAGCTCTGGTGCTCGGTGACGATGCGCATGCGCCCCTCGCGGAGTGCCGGCACGTCCTGCCGCGGGTTGCTGCAGTGCAGGTTTGCGGACAGCTGACCGGTGTGGTAGCCTAGTAACACCTGATAAAATAATAAAAAAATATTTATAAGTAAGGTTTGCTGGAAGATAATTCAACTTTGGCAAGGCTTGTCATTATGAATAATTTCACTCTGCTAGCGGTTATTTTGTATCGTATTGTGCCAGCAAGTGGTCCGAATATACGATTGATTGTGCAAAAAAGGGTATCAAAATCCCGCAAGTTTATAATACCTATGATTGAAATACCGATGTCCAAAACACCGAAATTCAAAACACCGATAGTTTTAAATGCAGATAGTCATTATAACGAAACACAAAATACCGATGTTCAAATGCCCAAAAGGATGAAATCACGAATGAATAAAATCGATTAGGATCGTCAGACTAAGAGCAGGCGAAGCGAGCTTTAAATTTTAGGCCGCTCTGACTCGGACAGGTTAGGGTAAAAAAATATTATCACGAAGGAGTTGGCGGGGTCTGTTTGCTCGCTTCGCTCGATTACTACAACCCCGCCGCCTCCTTCGTGGTTCACCATCCAGAAGCAGGAGCCTTTCGCAGCAGAGCTCCGACGTTTTTAAACTTCGGGATTTCAAACTTCTGGGCAAATGAACGTTCGAGATTTTAAACTATCGACCAAATTACCATTCGGCGTTTCAATTTTCGGGATTTCGTCCATCGGTATTTTAAAATTCAGCCTTTTAAATTTCGGTATTGTTATACATACCCGCAAAAAATTACCATGGGGTTTCAAATTTACTTTTAAATATAATTATATATTTAAAACTAATTGAGATTAAATCAAAATCAGTCTATAATACTTAGTCATCAAAAATTACGTTTTTTTAAGTGATCATTTATTGTTAAGTTATTTTTAAATTGTCTTGTTTATTAAAGTGATAAATTGTATAATGGCCTTACTAAAGTTTAGCAACCGCAGTTATAGCTTTATACAAAACACCTACGTTTTTTTTTTACGTATATTTTTAAATTATATGAATAAAACATCTGGGAAGCTTACCTTTGTAATAGCGGTGATACCACACGCAGCTTCATTGTACCCGATATTGGACATAACACTGCCCACTAGAAGAGGATCGTCTCTGTCGTTACAGAAGACCTCCTCAATGGCTTGTAACTCAACCTTATCGGCCTCTGGTACAGCTGTGCAATAAAATTCTCTTATTATTTGATCGCTTTATGAAAGTGTAGTTTCATCATCAAATATGTGAGCCTTAATATCGGAAGTTCAATTTTAAAACTTACAATCAAAACTATAGTTGGCCCATTCTAACACAACTGTTAATTTCTTTTCACCACTCTTTTTAAACGGGGTCCTTTTTTAGTAAGTTCATTTCAGCGTAAATACTTACCGCAACCACAGGCTTCAACATATTCGATGGCTTGTGGTGGGACTCTTGCTTCCTCGTAGAACTTCTTCATGAAGCTGACTGTTTTATCAATGTCTCTGTAGAATCCGTATTGAGGACCAGTTTTTCCAGGTAACATGCATGTAAACTCTGATTTAGCGTGCAACACGTCGCCATAAATTCTGGAAAATTATCATTTAACATTTTATTTATGCGAGAAACGGAATCTCATATAAATAAACCCTATATATGAAAAATCTAACAAAATGTAATACATTATATTATCTACCTCAGAGCATCTTTTGCTTTCTGCAGAAACAACACGTTGACGGCTTCAGATTTAGCACATCCATCAGCATTTTCATCAAAAGATTTAGTTTTTCCATCCTGACACAATTTCAGTATCCTGCAAAAACAATATTGGATAAATGTAACAAAGAGAACGCTAAGACTGATAATTACGTCTAGATAATAATTATTTTAATTTCGGTCTAGACGTGAAACAAAACACCTTGGGCATACGAGACACCAAAATACAATAACAATAAGCAATAGTGGAGATGACTTTAGGCTATTTATATTTCTTCTAGTAACTTTAAATGACGTTCGCCGACTAATCTGAATTGGGCTCCAGGCGATCACAGTGAGGTAAAAGAAGAGTGACCTTCAAGAATGGACGTAATTTTTGTTAACAATTTAAGAGCTCAGCACCTTTCTAAGAAGTAAATATTAATGGTGACACCATTGATTATGGCATGTTCTTGTATTCTGGTTGTACATACCTTCCGTAATGAACACTAGACTGTGGGTGCAGACACAGGTAACTGCCTCCAACGATGGCGGCCTCGCAGTCACCTCGACTTATCGCGAGGTATGCCAGCTCTAACGCCCCAGTGGAACTGCAGCACGACAAGTCGATGGACATCGATGGACCCTTAGCATTTAGCCAATAAGAGATCCGATTGGCGAACATAGTTTTACTGCACCTAAATTAAAAACTTTTATTTTTAAATGTTCTTATAGTCTAGCCTTAATACTATGGAATTCGAGAACATAGTCAAAGTGGCGTTTGGCGATAAAAAGTGAAACTGGCCGCATTGGATTCGGTAGAACGCAGAGCCAGGAGGTTGATTGGCGACAAGAAGCTAGTGGCCCAACTACAACCTCTAGCACATCGGCGTAAAGTTGCCTGTCTGGCGGTGTTCTACAGATTGCACTTCGGCGAGTGTGCTCACGAGCTACACGAGCTCATTCCCCCGTCCCCGTTTTACCACCGGACATCCAGACGTACGGCGGGATACCACCCTTTATTGGTCGATATTCCTCGAATCCGTACGCAGCGTTTCGCGAATTCCTTCATTATGCGCACCGCAAAAGAATGGAATTCCCTGCCAGCGTCTGTGTTTCCAAAAGCATATAACCCGGATGTATTCAAGAGACGAGTGCATAGGCATCTTTTGGGTGAGCTCGCTCCAACGTAGGCCCCGTCTATGCCCTCCGTCTAGTCTGGGACCAAGAGCAAGCCAATAGGTAAGTAATAAAAAAAAAGTTGTTTAGAAATAAAAACTATTTTTACAATCGGTCCACTTTGCGTTAATCGAACATCTGACTCTGAAACTGAAAGTTACGGTATACCATGGGCAGTGGCACCATTTTATAAATGGTGCCACTGCCCAATACGGGTCTATTTTTAAAGAAATTGCTTTATTTATTACTTACCCAGCGATTCCAAATCCAGACCTAGAAGCAGATTCATAAAAGCTAGCTTTTTCAGTTTCAGAGAAACATGTGCCGATGTACACGCCAACCTTCTTTCCGGACAGTTCCTCTGGGTTTACTCCTAGAACAAATGGAGCTAGTAAGTAAAACGGTGTTTTTTTAGAGGTAGAGAACTTTAAGTTGGCAACACTTTTTTTTTTACGGGCGGCCATTTCGTCAGTTAGTTAATGTTCAGTTTGGTTTGGCATTACACATAGCAAGGCGTAGATACGGTTAATGGGCCCGTTCTAAAATTTCGTAAAATTTCGAATAAAATAAAATGCATGTCAATAAATAAAATATCTTTGTTATATTCCATTTCATTTTTTATATCCCTAAAAAAACACACTAATTAACTAACGACAGAAATAACAATATAGATGAGGTTTGTTTAAATAAAGGGCAAGAATGTTTCCAAAAACAAGGAGGTGAGTAAACAGAAGCATATGAATGTAAGACGCTTCTGCACACACTACAGCAGGGGTGGCCAACCGGCCGCGACTGCTAGTCCAGTCGATCGTAGCCAGGCAAAAAATATAAATATTTGTTCAGGTCTGTAGTTGGCAATTTCCAGGTATGTGTTTGGTAGATCGCACAGGGTTTCCTTAGTAAACAGTAGACCTTAGGTCTACTCAAGTCAGGCCACCCCTGCACTACAGGAACCAATGAAAAGTTTTACCTACTTATAAAGCCTAAAGGCTGGCCGAAAGGAGTTGTGTACCGCCGTTTTCGTGGCCGCCTACATGGCACCGATCAGCGAAACACGACGCCGACACTTTGTGTGCACTAGTTTTAGTTATTATGTAATATATATTGATAGTATTTTTAAGTTTGGGCCTAGCTAGCCTTATATTATTATTTTTAGGCCTTGATGCCTGAAATAAATGGATAAATAAATAAATAAAGCTTTGAAATACTTAC